>JAQPZY010001067.1:0-447500 GCA_029931535.1 Margaritifera margaritifera
ATGACCCAGTCTGTATTGGATATACCAGTAAGTCTGAATTCATCTCGTGTCCTTTAGTCCTATATATGATTGATGGGTGGGGATCTCGAGAGTTTTCCAAAATGTGACATAGGGGCAGCATTCCCACAGGCTAACCTTTGGGCAAGACCTGGGTGTGTGTAACTCAAAACGTATGTTATAGCCCTTGCCTTGATGATGACACAGACCAACTTTCAGATCGCCACCTGTAACTTGAAATACTAAAATACAGCCCATGGTCCAACTCCAGGGATCATATTAAAATTCCAACATCTCCATTTCTTGTCACCTGTTTTATTCAGCAGCAGATATCCCCTTGATAAACTTGTTTTGGACATGGTTTGTTTGGTTTTTCTGCCTAGAGTATCACAAGCAATGGTGATCTGTACTTAAAATTCTGAACCAGTCTAAGTGATTTAGCTCGGTTACATTTAAGGCAATCATTGCTAATTTTGGAATTGTAGTGTTGTGATCACTTCAAGCATTTTTTCAAATGGAAAATATTGAATTATATTTAAAACTATTCAGAGGTTAGATAATATGAATATATGTGTATCATTTTGGTGATACATTCGGTTGTCAAAGACAATCCTTATATTGTGGACAATAGCAAATAATGAACTGGCTCCAATCAGCAGTGTGCATGCATTATTATAATCTGGGTCATGCTCATAATCAAATTTCTAGTGATGATTGAGACTTTATGCACTTGAATCAATTGATTTTGTTAATACTTGACTAAACACATCTTAAGTAACATGATATCTGTCATGGTTTGTGGACTTGCCCACCGTTTGCAGACATTAAAATATCGTAATTATATAATTAGGGCAGTTCTCAACTTATCAGAAATGGCAGGTACATGTACATGATGCCCAGAGTTTACGGACATTAAAATATGTAATTATATCATTAGGGCCAGTTCTCACTTGGCAGAGATGGCAGTTCATATATGCACAATGAACGTAGTTTATAAACAAACCAAAAAAACACCAAAATATGCAAGCAGAATTCTTTATTTGTAAAAGAAAACACTAAAAACAATATAATGAAAGTGTTCCTTATTTGTAAAAGAAAAACACTAAAACATTATCATGGAAGTGTTCTTACTGGGTAAGCAAGGATATAATGCAATGTAGTTTACCTAGGTCATTTCCAATGAGCATTGAATTTCCAGGTGCACCAATACACACTATTAACAATAAAGAGGCCCATTTACTATACAAAAGTTTGGGGAAAATTATAATTTTAATTGTATTACTGGCTGCTGAAATTTCTGTGAAGATGAGAAACTTCTTTAAATCACTTAACTCGGAATAAACATCAGCATTGGATCCTAAAAATCATACTTTGCTTTGCCCTCATTGCCAGTTGTCCAATAGAGTGCAATTTGTACTTTCACTTTGGCAAGGTCAGCGACACTAAATACACATGGCAAGGTCAGCGACCACTAAATACAGATGGGAGGAATGAAGAGATACAGATGACACTAAAGCAGTAATTCACCAAGAAGATAAGATGTAAACAACTTTTAAAGAATGGAAAACAATTACCCTTAATCCCAACATCACTCTTGTAATAACTAATTAAAAGGAATAATAATAATCATAATACTTTCTTTATTTAAAGAAGAAGCTCATCTGGTCAACAGACCAATCTTCCATGAGGCCTTCTACATTTATGTGACATGTTGGGGTAAATACATTTAGAGAGAGAGAGAGAGTAGCAGATTGCATTAAATAACCAAAGACTGGTGAGGAAATTGATGAATTCGATATTTTTTCATGATAACTTTGTATTCAAAAACTGATTTAAAAATCGCAATCGATGTATTAAAAAATGAATTGCCAAACATGCATTCAGGTCTCCTAAAATGAATACATAAATTGTTTAATTTGTGAACAAAATGAAGCCACATTTCAGTTGCATTCTATAATATGTTTAAATTAAGAACTAAAGATTAGGAAGAAAACTACAAGAAGTGTGAATAACTGAAAAAAATCAGTGGTACTTGTGCATGCAATGAGTCCAGTGTGAGAAATATCTGACAAAGAAATGCTTAAAATTGTCAACAAATGAAATAAAACCTTCTAAATTCTCTGAAACAAACATAAATTCCAAATCTTTTATACTTTTGATCAATAAAAGTTCAAATCTTTGTTTCAGCAAATCCAAAAACAGAAATCGGTTTAAAACAATGTACAGTTGTGGGAAGTTCAACCCAAACTGCTCTGATCCTTGAAGGCTTTACACATGTAATCATTGTTGCACAAATTCACTCCAGTGTCCTTCAATTTAATGAATTTGTAGGAAAGAGGGTGGTGGTGGTGGTGGTTCCAAAAACAGTGGACGTGCATTGCATTACAAGTTGGTGATGCACATTTATAGCTCGAACAGTTTATTAGAGTGAAGGCCAGTCCTCCTTTGCTGATGAAGAGCCCAGGTTTTCAAAACATCAAGTCAAAGATTGAAATCTAATTCAGCCAGTGGGAAATCTTCCAAGACAAGTTGTTCCCAGCTTGTGACAAGTCAATGTTGGTCTAAAAATATACAAAGTAAAGTTTCTTTTTTTGCTCAGCTGCCTGGGATAGCATATTATGCTCTTCAGTATTAGCTAAGTAAGAATTGTCCAGTATTTCTGCTATTTGTGACGGCTGACATCTTCATTGCATGCACTTTCAGTTGTCAAAGACATGATACCAACTGACAATGTTTGAAAAAGTCCTTCAGTACCTGGTGCAACTTTTGCACTAAAAACAAACTGATGGACGACACTGGGGAAAGTCATGTGCAAACTAGCTGGCACAGATAATATAAAAAGGAAACTGATGGTGTTTGAATATGACCGATGTCCAGGTTACAAACCATTAATTGACATATTAGAAGGGTATGGTGGGAGGTGTCTGGAAATATATTGGCCAATAATACTAATGATATAGAGAACAAACACTCAAATTGTATTATATAACCTAGCTTGGGGCTATGTCCCTTGCATGGTTAAATAAGAACCCCATTAAACCTTTGGACATTTGGGACTGGCCAGGGTGTTAATTTGAAGGAAAATGTAAGGACATAAAAATTGGGGTACAGGTAATGTTCTGGGAGGCAAGGGGGTGGGTTAGGAATAGGTAGGGGGATGCAGTACCCATTAAACATTTGGCATTTGGGACTGCCCGGGGTGTTAATTTTAAGGTTAATGTAAATACATACAAATTGGGGATTAGGAGTAAATATAGGGGTAAAGGTTGCTCCTGGGTGAAGGCAATGTTCTGGGGGTAATGGGGTTATAGGTTGGTACTAGGGGATTGCAGTACCCATTAAACATTTGGCATTTGGGACTGTCTGGGGTGTTAATTTTAAGGTTAATTTAGGTACATGCAAATTGGGGATTTGGGGTAAAGGTTACTCCTGGGTGGAGGTAATGTTCTGGGAGGCAGGGTGGTGTTGGAGATTGGTAGGGGAATTGCAGTACCAATTAAACATTTGGCATTTGGGACTGCCTGGGGTGTTAATTTAAAGGCAAATGTAGATAACAAAAATTGGGGAATTTTGGGTAAAATGGGGGTAACGGTTACTCGTGAATGGAGGAAATGTTCTGGGAGTCGGAGTGTGTGGTTATAGGTGGGTACTAGGGGATTGCAGTACCCATTAAACATTTGGTATTTGGGACTGCCCGGGGTGTTAATTTAAAGGTTAATGTAGGTATATACAAACTGGGGATTTGGGGTAAAATGGGGGTAAAGGTTTCTCCTGGGTGGAGGCAATATTCTGGAGGGGGGGGGGTTGTTATAGGTGGGTACTAGGGGATTGCAGTACCCATTAAACATTTGGCATTTGGGACTGCCCGGGGTGTTAATTTTAAGGTTAATGTAGGGACATACAAATTGGGGATTTGGGGTAAAATGGGGGTAAAGGGTGCTCCTGGGTGGAGGGAATTTCTGGGGGGCAGAAGTGTGTGGTTATAGTTGGGTACTAGGGGATTGCAGTACCCATTAACGTTTGCATTTGGGACTGCCCGGGGTGTTAGTTTTAAGGTTAATGTAGGGACATACAAATTGGGGATTTTGGGTAAAATGGGGGTAAGGGTTACTCGATGAATGGAGGAAATGTTCTGGGAGTCAGTGTGTTTGGATATAGGTGGGGTACTAGGGGAGTGCAGTACCCATTAAACATTTGGTATTTGGGACTGCCCGGGGTGTTAATTTAAAGGTTAATGTAGGTATATACAAACTGGGGATTTGGGGTAAAATGGGGATAAAGGCTTCTCTTGGGCGGAGGGAATGTTCTGGGTGGGGGGGTATTTTGTTATTGGTGGGTACTAGGGGATTGCAGTACCCATTAAACATTTGGCATTTGGGACTGCCCGGGGTGTTAATTTTAAGGTTAATGTAAGTGATATACAAATTGGGGATTTTGGGGTAAAATGAGGGTACAGGTTGCTCCTGGGTAAAATGGGGTAAGGGTTACTCGTGAGTGGAGAAAATGTTCTGGGGCAGAGGGGTTGTGGTTATAGTTGCGTACTAGGGGATTGCAGTACCCATTAAACGTTTGGCATTTGGGACTACCCGGGGTGTTAGTTTTAAGATTAATGTAGAGACGTACATATTGGTGATTTGGTGTAAAATGGGGGTAAGGGTCACGTGGAAGAAATGTTCTGGGAGACTGGTTGGTGTTATATAGATAGGTAGGGGGATTGCAGTACCAATTAAACATTGGCATTTGGGACTGCCCCGGGTGTTAATTTGAAGGTAAATGTAGATAACAGAAATTGGCGATTTTGGGTGAAATTGGGGTTAAAGGTTACTCCTGGCTTGAGGTAATGTTCCGGGAGACAGGGGGTGGTCTTTGAGATTAGTAGGGCGATTGCAGTACCAATTAAACATTTGGCATTTGGGACTGCCTAGGGTGTTAATTTGAAGGTAATCGTAGATACAGAAATTGGTGATTTGGGGTAAAATGGTGGTAAGGGTACGCGTGAGTGGAAAAATGTTCTGGGAGTCAATGGGTGTGGTTATAGGTGGGTACTAGGGGATTGCAGTACCCATTAAACATTTGGCATTTGGGACTGCCCGGGGTGTTAATTTTAAGGTTAATGTAGGGACATACAAATTGGGGATTTTGGGTAAAATGGGGATAAAGGTTACTCCTGGCTTGAGGTAAAGTTCTGGGAGACAGGGTTGGTGGGTGGTGGTGTTCAAGATTGGTAGGGCGATTGCAGTACCAATTAAACATTTGGTGTTTGGGACTGCCCTGGGGTGTTAATTTGAAGGTAAACGTAGATACAGAAAATGGGGATTTTGGGTAAAATGGGTGGTAACGGTTACTCATGAGTGGAGGGATGTTCTGGGAGTCAGTGGGTGTGGTTATAGGTGGGTACTAGGGGATTGCAGTACCCATTAAACATATGGTATTTGGGACTGCCTTAAGTGTTAATTTGAAGGTAATGTAGATACAATATTGGGGAGTTGGGGAAAAAATGAGGGTAAGTGTTACTCATGGACAGAAGAAATGTTCTGGGAGGCAGTGGGTATGGTTATAGGTGGGTACTAGAGGATTGCAGTACCCATTAAACATTTGGTATTTGGGAATGCCTGGGGTGTTATTTTTAAGGTTAATGTAGGGACATTCAAATAAAGGATTTTCGGTAAAATGGCTATAAATGTTACTCCTGGGTGGAAGTAATGTTCTGGGAGGCAGTGGGTTTGGGTTGGAGATAGGTAGGGGCCTGCAGTACCCATCAAATATTTATATTTATAGTAAGGAAATCCAGACTTGGGTAGAGACAAGGTACAGCTTACAAGTAAATTAGGAAATCACTGGATACTGTTTTATTTGTTTGATTCATGATTTTGCATTTTTATTTGCGGACAACTCTGGTGCAAGATTTGGTATTTCTTACTGTTTGTGCTTAGGTTTGTGAATAGTGGCAACTACTTAGCTATCTTAGTTAGGGCTTTACAGTAGGTTGTTTAGATTAGATAAAGTTTCTGGTTAATAATTATAATAATCATCATCATCATCATCATGACAATTTAAAGAAGCTCATTTGGTCAACTGACCAATCTTCCATGAGGCCTTCTACAATTACATGTATATATTGTACAGTTTACACAAGTTGTGTCTTTAGACAACAATGCTATTAAAATCTAGATAATTGATCTACTGCTACTATAAAATATGTACAAGGCATTAAACTGATGGCATATTTTGTTTGTCATATTCAATGTGATGGCCATTCCAGATTGGTTAGGGCTATATACTTTTCGACATTTTATCTGGTACATACCTGTGATTCTACTGGCGGTTGGAAATAAATGCCATTTTAAAGGTTTCCTACTCACATACATTTTATAGTTAAATCTACCACTTTAAAAAAAAGGTATAATAAGCCTGGTATTTTTATGCATTCTATCCACTCCGTACAGAAACCAGTGGGCACCAGTATATTGGGGGACTGTAAATGTTACAGCACAATGAACGATGCAATTATGTGTGGCTGAACGGATTAAGAAGGCCAACACGTGTACACAACAGGTTGTTAATTGATTTAATTATTATTGTAATCTGGACAGTTTAATGCCAGATGGGGGATGTTTTATGAGGTGTTGTAAGAAAGGGATGAAAAGTGTTACAGGATGGCTTTTGAGTCTTCAAATAAAAATCAAATGACCTTTGGCGGAGGTGAGATAAAACGGAGAGACCAAGCAAAAAATTATTTCAGCAGAAACATTTAAGTATTTTGATTGTTTTATTGTTAATTATTGTGTTCAAGATGTTTTTAGAAGAATATTTAAGGGAAGTTCATATATTTTTCAGTTCACTTTATGTCAAAATGCTGAAATGTGCACTTTCTCCCAAAGCAATAAAAACTCCAGCTGAGATATATGAAGCTGAGGAATACATATTAAGTCGAACTGAGAAGCTTCCTGCTTGGGGTGAATTTAGCTTGGAGGAGTATTGGGGAGCAATTAGCAGGATTAAAAACCCAGCCACAGAAAAACTGAAGTTTGAACTTTGCAGATTGAGCATGGTTTGTTTTATTATTGTCACTTGCGAATGCTGATGCAGAGTGGATGTTCTCCATTCTTCACAAAGTGCAAAGTGATTCAAGGGGAATTCTGGATCAGAAAACTATTGATAGCCTGTTAAGTGTGAAACTTGATAATCACAGTGTCATCAGTGGTCATTAGTCAGTGATCTTGAGAGGAAAATAACAAATGATTGTGGATTTTATAAATAATCTTTGCAGTGAACTGTGAGATATACAATTCTTGCTTTTTCATTTCATTGATAATATACTGTCTTGTATTATTTTTGTAACATTTTCCATCAGATTCAGATTCATGTTCAAAACTTGCTGTTTTATTATAGTATAATGAGAATACATATTGCAAACCCTACACTTGTTTACTTTTCAATCCCCATAAAACATGTAAAATTTATGTAGATAAAAAATTCTGCTGGTTTAGAAGCCTGGAATCTGCTAATCAAAATTGGTAAATCTACTGGTTTGATGTCCTGGTTCTGTCACATTATGCTGGTGCGAGATGTCCAGTTTTAGGTTTGTTCACATGTGTCAAGATCATCCAAGAGGTCAACAGAAATGCCCCGGAGACCTGCCATAATTTTGGTCTATTTTCAACATTTAACTTTGGTCAGATATTTCCAAATTTTCTAAAATTATTGAAAATGACATTAAAAGCCCACAAAAGTGACTGAAATTTTGCATTAGTAGGAGAAAAATTATATCCGATCATCCTGAAGTAAATTCATAAATGAGACTACACCTTGCCAACACATGAACAGGGATTCTCAAAATTGTAATACAGAATTTGGTCATATTGTCACTGTTACTGGTATGGACCAGTCTCTAAATTGATAGATTTTACAAATGTTTGGTTATGGTGTTTACAGATAGAGCACAAAGTAGGTATGCATTATGTTTGTTGGAAATTTTTTTAGAATATTTTGACAACTATCCTCTTTTCGCAGTCCATATTTCATCGTAATTTTGTAATGCATGATAGGTACAGAAATATAATACAATCAACTATGTAATACATTTTAAATATTGATGTTTGATTTGAAATTGGTTGAAATGGACTTGTAATGTATTCTTTGAGCATAAGATTAAAGTTGTGATTGATAACCTGTCTGGGTTGATTTTTAATAGCAAGAATGGAAAAATTTTTACCTCAGTCTTGTATTTGTCTAGTACATGTATTTTCACTTGGGTCAGACCAATATCTAAATATATATAAATTGTCTTTTTACTACATTGATTCATACTATTGGCTTTCATTATATTTTAAAAGTGAACATTTTCAGTTTGTTGTCAAAAATCCAAGGAATGTGAATCTATGGTCAGATCAAAGAAAGATGCATTCATGGAAACTTGTCCAAAGCCTTACACTCTGGAAACAACTTAAAATCAGATTTGCGATTGAATTGGACAAGGATAAAGTTCACAAGAAAGTGATAAACTCCATACATTTTTACATTGTGTTGATTTGGTTCTGATAAGAGACATTTGCTTAATTACACTATTAATTCAAAATTCATAATGTTTGGGTAACAATATTTGGTCAATGAATTTTGTGCACAAATTTTGCAAATGTCAATATTCTTTAACTCTGAGGTACTACAGGTTTAAAGTTCATGTGCATATGAAGTTTGACATTTTGGAGCTTGAGCATCAGGTTGGCATTGTGATTTAAAAACAAAATCTGACAAAATCAAACTGTTGGGGGTCATAACAGCTTCCTTTTAGGGGTATGAAGAAAATTTTGATCACCTTTTCAATCCATTTTTTTTTTTTGAAATAGACTTTAATAGTTGTTTTATATAGTAAAAGTTTGACAACTACAATATCAATCATTCTAATACACTGCATGACTCAAATAAGTAGCTCAGTCCTGATGTAATATACTCTAATGTCAGCGACATTGTAAAAGCAGAAACTACAGTAAACTCCATTCAAAAATTTGGTCCTGGTGCAGATTCAGTTTTGAATTTAGTATATTATTATATTAAAAATAATTATTATAATATGAATGCCTTATTGAAGGATACTGTATGCACATTAGTTTTGGCACAGTTATTAAATAGTAATACATGCCATATGTTTGAGCTATTTTCCACATTTAACTTTGGGTCAGATATTTCCAAATTTTCTGAAAATTGGTGAAAATGCTGTAAACAATGGCAGCAAAAGCAACTGAAGTTCAGTATTAGTAGGAGACAAATTTTGACCATCCTACAATACATTCACCAATGAGACTATGCCAGCTTGCCTCTAGTCCTTTCTTTGCAAATGGTTTTCAAACTCTCTTAACTTGAAAAGTTTGAGTATAAACGGACAAATGAAATTAATGCTTTAAAATCTCTGTGAAGGGCAAGCAGATTGGTTGAACATGTGTGGATGGAGTTATTTTTTCTCTTGTGTTTTCTCTATTAAAAATCCATGTCTTGCTTGTGGTACACTGCAGACAAGACAAAAAATTCAGATAGGATTCAATACATACTTTGACTCTCATGCACAAGGAATTATCTTCAAAGCCTCCAAACATATCTTCAGAAAACATTTTTTTTTTGGAGAAAATATAGCAGATGAACACGGATTTTCAAAATTGTAATACAGAATTTGGTCACATTTCACCGTTACTGGTGTGGACCAGTCTCTAAATGTTTGATTTTACAAATATTTGGTTATTGTGTTTACTGAAAGAGCACAAAGTCAGTATGCATTACATTTGCTTCATAGAAAACTTTACAATATTTTGACAACTATTCTCTTTTCCGAGTCAATATTTCATCGTAATTTTGTAATGCATGATAGGTACAGAAACATAGTACAATCAACTCTATAATACATTTTAAATATTGATGTTTGATTTGAAATTGATTGAAATGGGCTTGTAATGTATTTCTTGAGCATAAGATTAAAGTTGTGATTGATATCCTGTCTGGATTGATTTTTTTATAGCAAGAATGGAAAAAAATTACTTCAGTGATGTATTTGTTTACTATATGTATTTTCACTTGGGTCAGACCAATATCTAAATATATAAAATTAGGCTTTTTTTTTTCTACATTGATTCATATTACTGGCTTCCATTATATTCTAAAAGTGAAAATTTTCAGTTTGTTATCAAAAATCTAAGGAATGTAAATCTATGGTTAGATCAAAGAAAGATGCATTCATGGAAACTTGTCCAAAGCCTTACACTTTTGGAACAATTTAAAATCAGAGTTGGGATTAAATTGGAAAAGAATAAAGTCCACAAGAAAGTGTAAACTCCATACATTTTTACATTGTGTTGATTTAGTTCTGATACATGTAAGACATGTTTGCTTAATTACACCATTGATTCAAAGTTCATAACGATTGGGTAACAATATTTGGTCATTGAATTTTGTGCTCAAATTGTGTAAATGTCAATATTCTTTAACTCTGAGGTACTACAGGTTTAAAGTTCATGTCCATATGAAGTTTGACATTTTGGAGCTTGAGTATCAGGCTGTCACTGATTTAAAAACAAAATCTGACAAAATCAAACTGTTGGGGGTCATTGCACCTTCTTTTTCGGGGTATGAAGAAGATTTTGATGACTTTTTCAATCCAATTTTTTTTTCAAAATGGACTTTAATAGTTTTATATAGTAAAAGTTTGACAATTACAACATCAATCACTCTAATACACTGCATGACTCAAATAAGTAGCTCAGTCCTGATGTAATATACTCTAATGTCAGCGACATTATAAAATCAAAACTACAGTAAACTCCATTAAAAAATTGTGTCCTGGTGCAGATTCAGTTTGAAGTTTGTATATTATTATATTAAAAATAATTATTATAATATGAATGCCTTATTGAAGGATACTGTATGCACATTAGTTTTGGCACAATTATTAATTGGTTGTACATGCCTTTTGTTTGGGCTATTTTCCACATTTAACTTTGGGTCAGACATTTCCAAATTTTCTGAAAATTGGTGAAAATGCTGTAAACAATGGCCGCAAAAGCAACTGAAGTTCAGCTTTAGTAGGAGACAAATGTTGACTATCCTACAATAAATTCACCAGTGAGACTATGCCAGCCTGTATCTAGTCATTTCTTTGCAAATGGTTTTCTAACTCTCTTAACTTAAAAGTTCGAGTATAGAATAGACGTGCTTTAAAATCTCTGTGAAGGGCAAAAAGATTGGTTGAACATGTCTGGATGAAGGTATTTTTTCTTTTGTGTTTTCTCCATTAAAAATCCCTGTCTTGCTTGTGGTACACTGCAGACAAGACAAAAATAATTCAGATAGGATTCAATACATACTTTGACTCTCAAGCTCAAGGAGTTTACTCCAAAACCTCCAAACCAATCTGTTCAGAAAACCAGTTTTCTTTGAGAAAATATAGCCCTCTTAGATCAGCTCTAGATTGATCAAGATGTCTTACAATATATTTTTCATCTTGCAAACACATGAACATTGATTTTGAAAATTTTAATGCAGGATTTGGTCAGATTTTCACTGTTACTGGTATGGACCAGTCTCTATATTGTTTGATTTTACAAAGGTTTGGTTATTGTGTTTACAGATAGAGCACAAAGTAGGTATGCATTTGCTTCTTCGAAAATATTTATTTTGACAACTACCCTCTTTTCCAAGTCCATATTTCATCTTAATGTTATAATGCCTGATAGGTACAGAAACATATACAGTCGACTGTATAATACATGTTAAATATTGATGCTTGATTTGAAATCAGTTGAAATGGGCTTGTAATGTACTCCTTGAGCATAAGATTCAAGTTGTGATTGATATTCTGTCTGGGTTGATTTTTAATAGCAAGAATGGAAAAAATTACTTCAATCTTGTATTTGTTTACTATATGTATTTTCTCTTGGGTCAGACCAATGTCTAAATATATAAAATTTGTTTTTTTTTTCTACATTGATTCATATTTCTGGCTTCCATTATATTCTAAAAGTGAACATTTTCAGTTGTCAAAAATCTAAGGAATGTGAATCTATGGTCAGATAAAAGAAAGATGCATTCATGTAAACTTGTTCGAAGCACTACACACTGGGAACAATGTAAGCACTAGACTCTGGGAACAATGTAAAATCAGATATAAAGTTCACAATAAAGTGATAAACTCCTACCTTTTTACATCATATTAATTTGGTTCTGATAAGATGCATTTGCTTAATTACAGTATTGATTCAAAATTCATAATGATTCGGTAACATTTGGTCATTGAATTTTGTGATCAAATTGTTCAAATGACAATTTTCTTTAACTTTGAGGTACTACAGGTTTAAAGTTCATGTGCATATGAGGGTTTGTGAGCTCGAGGATCATGCTGGCACTGATTTTTAAACAAATGTGACAAAATCAAACTGTTGGGGGTTATAGCAGCTTCCTATTAGGGGTATTAAGAAGATTTTGATGACCTTTTCAGTCCAACATTTTGTGAAAATAGGCAGTGTTTGATAATTTTATATAGTAAAAGTTTGAAAACTCCAACAACAATAACTTGGATACACGGCATGACTTGGAAAATTAGCTCAGTCCTGATGTAATAGTCTAATGCAGTTGTTCCCAAACTTTTTTTTATCGCAACCCAAAATACCATCGTTTGCGACCCAAAATGCAGTACCAGTATAGGGTTGTGACCTGGGGTTTGGGAACCACTGCTCTAGTGTCATTGACATTGTAAAGGCAGAAACTACAAAGTAGTCTTCAACCAAAATTTGGTCCTGGTGCAGATTCAGTTTTGAATTTTGATTTATTATTACAGTAAAAATAATTTATGACTATAATATAAATGCCTTATTAAAGGATACTGTATACACATTAGTTCTGGAAATTAATATCAGGCTTCCTTAAATCCATGTATTTGCCAGATATGAGAACCAGTTCAGAGGTTTTTACTGGCACATACTCGGCAACCAGGCGTTGGTTATATGCTATCCCAAATACCTTGATTTAAAATTGGTTTTGATTTGTTGATCTATTTAAATGTCAAATAAACACCTTAACAAAGTTGGTTATATGGGGGTAAAGAAGGGCAACTTGATTCTTTCGTGAGCAATAGTGCGTTTTTTTTTTTTAATTGGAAGGCTTATATATGTCTAGATGAGACGATAATAAGTATCAGTTTTACTGCTTGAGAGAGCACTACTTGCCATGTCAAAGCATAAGCATAATAAGAATGAAAACTGTAACCCTTGGCCAGTGTTTGCAGACAAGAAATTTGCCATACATTACCATGAAGCAATGTGTTGATGGATTTTTGACATCATTGAAAATAGTGCATCTTGGAGGGAGGTACACCTGATTTTGGGATCATCTGCAGTGAGTTTCTTAAAGCCATGTGTGACAGCAGTCACGTCGAAAGGATAGAACTGAAGTGTTTGTCACATGACTGACTTTCCAGCCAAAGCAGTACAGTGTATATGGATTATTCATGCAAAACGTACATGATAGATTTCTGGACTATGCCATTTCCAATGCATTCACTGTGTTTGAGCCTAACACTATTACTGCAAATGCTAGTGACATGCCACAGCTGGGTAACGATCACGTGGACACTTGGATTGCTCATTATAGTCGACAAAGAGAGAGAATTTACTTGGTCATCAGTGCCGATGAAGTAACGAGTGGGGGATTTTCAAGTAGATTGTTTAAAACAATTAGAGGAGTGCAAGCAGCTGAATTGCTGACAAAAGTTGTTCCAACGAAAGGACAGTACCTGAATGTGATTTGTTTTATAGAGATTTCACAGGTACTTCCAGTGTCCAGTGAGGAGTGCGAGTGCAGATTTTCACACCCAAATTTATCAGAACAAAGATGCAGTGCAGGCTCAGAGTGTTGATACTCTTTGTGAACTTGTGAGAATAAATCTTGTTGCTGTTGATATAAAAGACTTTAATCTGATGCCAGAAGTCGGGAAGTGGAAGGGAAATCAAAACAGACATCTGTATCAAGAAAACAAAGAGAATGTTTTTGTCAAACTGACAAAATTTCTAGGAGTGGATTTACAATGGTGCAAATGTGGGAACATTATGATCACTGACAAGAACACCGTGTTAAGTACATTTTCTAAAAAAAAAAAAAAAAAAATTTAAAAAAAGGACAACCTTGTGTGGAAATCTATAGCAAATGATAGGGATACAGTTGTGGTTTGCTGCTACCACCTGATGAGACCTATGTAGGGGTTGAAACATTGTATTTTTAATGAATATATATTACAAGCAGCAGATTCATCTGTGTCTATGAAGTCCTTTAAAAAAGTCTCTCAAAATGTCCAGTTAAACTCGGGGGTGGGGTGGGGTGGATTTAAGGATCCCTGATAAACTTTTCCACATGTAATCTGGTCAGATATGTCCAGTTTTCATTTTGGTCACATGTGTAGAGATTATTTGACATGCCAAGAGATGTACCATATTTTGTGCATAGTTTGTACATTTAACTTTGGTCACAGATTTCCACATTTTCTGAGAATTTGCAAAAATGTAATAAAAAAAGGCCACAAAAGCAGCTGAAGTACTGTATTAGGATGAGAAACATTTTGATCATTATCCAATAAATTCACCAATTAGACTATGCCAGCCTGTCTCTAGTTATTACTTCACAAATGGTTTTCGAACTCTCTTAACTCAAAAGTTAGAGTATAGAATAGAGAAATTAAATGCTTTAAAATCAATGTGTAGGGCAAGTGGATTGGTTCAACATGTCTGGATGGAGGTATTTTTTCTCTTGTGTTTTCCCTATTAAAAATCCATGTCTTGCCTGTGGTGTACTGCAGACAAGACAAAAATAACTTAGATAGGATTAAATACATACTTTGACTCTTAGGCTCAAGAAATTCACTTCAAAGTCTCCAACCAACCTGCTTAGAAAGAAAAAGTTTTAGAGAGAAGAAGAAAAAAGAACTTTTAGATGAGTGCTAGATTTATCAAGTTGTCTTTGAAAAGGATATATTTATGAGCTTATATGATCTTACAAACATGCAAATGAGTGGATTTTCAAGATTGTGTACAAAATTTTGGTCAGATTTTCAGAGTTACAAGTTTGGACCAGTCCCTAAATTGATTGATTTTACAAATGTGTGGTTATTAAAATTTCCATTAAGAGCACAAAGTAGGTATACATTGTATGTGCTGCTTACAATGTTTGACAGCATGTTGACAAATATTCTCTCGGCCCACTTTGTATTTTAATCTAATTTTGTAATGTGAGAAAGGTATATAAACATACATGTGACAGAACCAGGACACCAAACCAGTAGATTGACAAATTTTGATCAGTAGATTGGTATCTAAATCAGCAGATTTGTATCAATTTTTTTAAAATGGGTTTTAAGGGTACTGAAAAAAAAAGGTGCAGGGTTTGCCATATTATGTACTCTTCATTCTAAAACAAAACGGCAAGTTTTGAACATCAAACAGATTCTAATGGAAAATGTTGTAATAATATTTATTACGAGTCAGTGTATTGTCAATTATATGAAAAAGGACGAGTCGTATATCTCGTAGTTCACTGCAAAGATTTTTAAAATATCAAATCCACACGTATGAGTTGGACTTGAGATGTACATGTATTCCTAAGCCTCATTTCTTGGTGGTTTTTTAGCATTGTGAGAAAGTGCACGTTTTTGGCATTTTTACAGGAATTGAACCAAAAAATAGATGAGCTGCCCTTAAATATTCTTCTAAAAACATCTTAAACAACATAATAACAATTGAACAATACAAAAAATAAAAATAGGTTTTTCTCCTGAAATGATTTTTTATCTTGCCTTTATTCAAAGACTTGAAAGCCATCATAACACTTGATAAAACATCCCGCATTTGGCCTTAAACTCTCCAAATTACAATAATAATGTAATCAATTGACAGCTTGTCGAGTACACTTGATAAAACATCCCCCATTTGGTCTTAAACTTGTCAGATTGGAACAATGATGTAATCAAATAAGAGTTTGTTGAGTAAACTTTTAACCTTAGTTCAATTGCTGAGCCACACATCATTGCACTAGTCATTGTGCTACAGCATTTCAAGTCCCCAGTAGACTGCTTCCCACTGGTTTCTGTAATGGGGGAGGGGGGAGGGAATAGAATGAGAAAAAAATAATGTTTCTGTTGTCTTAAAAGAAATAGATATTTTTTAACCTTTGATTTTTCAAAAGTGGTAGATTTTAACTATAAAATGGTATGTGCAGTAGACAGCTTTTAAAACAGTATTTTTGTCCTACTGCCGGTAGAAACAGATGTATGATGGAAACAGGAAAATGATAGTTTCATCAGGAAACATTTTGAACTTTGCCAATTCAGCATGTTTTCTCAAAGACAAAAGGGTAACAGTAACCGTGCATACATGTACGGTATATGTCAGTCAGTCATGAAGTTTCTTTTTTTGTGAAATGTGCTTTCTTGAGAGAATTCTACTGTACTTAGTTGGGCACGGAGAGATAATCCATAATTTATCTGGGAAGTATGCAGCAAACAACTTGTTTTTCTGGGCACTCTTTTAGTTGAGACAAAAGTGGCTGGATGCAGGAGTAAGAAGGTTTATAGTGGTTATTATGTTTGTCACCATCAGTATAATGTTTGTTTTTCACTATCTGTGAAAGGTGTGGCTTTTGCAAGTTGCATGTACAGCAACATTATCAAGGAGTTTGATTGACACAAATAGCTTCCCATTTTAAGATTATTCTCTAGTTGTCAATAGTATATCTGCACTCCAAGCTTAATAATCAACTTGAAAAAAGAATAAAATACAAAACTCTGGGTATGATTGAAGATTTCTTAACTTTTGTATTGATATAATGGGTCTACTATAATTTTAAACAAAAATATATTTATAATTTTGACAATCCTTGGTAGTATTGTATTGATATAATGGGTCTACTATAATTTTAAACAAAAATATATTTATAATTTTGACAATCCTTGGTAGTATTGTATTGATATAATGGGTCTACTATAATTTTAAACTTTTGTATTGATATAATGGGTCTACTATAATTTTAAACAAAAATGTTTTTAATTTTGACAATCCTTGGTAGTATTGTATTGAGATAATGGTCTAATATAATTTTAAACAAAAATATGTTTATAATTTTGACAATTTTTTTAATACAGTATTGATATAATGGGTCTGATATAATTTGAAACCAAAATGTTTATAATTTTGACAATTTGTTGATACAGTATGACATTTTATTTATTTTAATATGTTCACTGATGCTTGTGTATTATGTACTTGAAACTTCGATATTCAGAACAACCTGATTCTTTACTGTTAAGCCAAATTGTTGTCACATTGTGCTGTATATACTGTATATATTGTACATAACAGAAGGCATCAAGGTAGATTAGTTACTGTAACTAATTGAGTTACCTTTTCTAAATAGTCATTATCATTATTATTAATCTTCTTATTATTATATCAAAGCTAGCACATCTTCATGAAAGAGCATTCAGGCTAATATCAATCCAAACAGAACACAGAAAACTTGGCTGGCAAGTTAAAAATATTACCTGTTAAAGACCGAATCCATTTGAGAAAAGCCAAGTGAATGTACAAGATATCCAATAAAAGTGTTCCTGTCTATTTACAGTCACTATTCCAGTATAGGCTACCTGGTAACACTTCCCACCAGAGATCCATGTCCACCAAACAATTTCAAATTCCCAAATCAAATAAGGAATTATTCCAAAGAAGTTTCCAATACTCATGAATAGTATTCCAGTTGAAATTGGAAATCTCCACTTTCTTTCCTTCTTCCAAATTCGATATATCTAGTGGCTTCAGAGATCTAGTTAAAATGAGAATGAAAACAACTGTATTTGTATTGATGAATGCCTCTGGGCATCATTAAATATACTACCCATCTATTTGGCACTAACTGCATATTGCATGTATATTGACCATGTGGTTTCATATGTATGAATGAGTGTCCGTGTGGAGGAAAGAAAGGAAAGGATGAATATATTGTTGTATATGCATATTGCTGTGTATATGTATGCATATGTGTGTGTATATGTGTGAATCTGTATATAAATATGTTCCTTTGTATGAGGGCCTCAAGGTAGATTAGTTCCTCAGCTAATTGTGTTACCCTCTTTAAATAAAGTCATTATTGTTGTCATTGTTATTATGAAATGGCTAAATTTGGCACTATATACTATTATGTACTCTTACTGCTAAAGTTAGACCTAGTTTTTGTAGCAGTTTGGTATTTTTCTGTTTAAACAATGAAAATATTTTGTTAAAAAAACCTACAATAGCATTGAATCCTTTTCAAGAGAAAGTGACCACAAGACCATAACTTCATGTGGGCACCTAGTTAGGTCCAGAACTTGTATAGTGGCATATCCTTGTTAGTTCAGATACTTTGTTCTAGGGAGAAAAAAAAAAAAAAAAAACTAATATGGGCCATTGTTTTGAATCCATGGAACTAAAGATTCAGATGAAACAATACCATACATTAATTTTTATAAGAAATATTGGAAAAATCTATTGGAGTTCTGATGCATTTCATTCTCAACTTTCTCTTCTATGTTCAGTCATGCCAATGTCATCAGCTGAAGGAAATCAGTGTATTGAAAAGAAAATTCAGTTCAAAAGGAATCTTAGAAAGTTTACGGATATTTTTGACATTACAAAATCAGCCCCAGTGAGCCTGGGGATATAGAATAGGGATTATGCGCCCTTCTACATGTTATAAGAGGCAAGTATAAAGAAATGCGGTTTGCCCTTCTACAAGTTGTAAGAGGCCACTATAAAGAAATGCGGTTTGCCCTTCTACATGTTGTAAGAGGCCACTATATGGATATGCGGTTTGCCCTTCTACATGTTGTAAGAGGCAACTATAAGGATATGCGGTTTGCCCAGGGATGCATCCAGTGATGAGGTAACTTTCCAACTGAGAATGTCTTGGGTGTATTTGTAAGATTGCAGGATATTAAAAAAATTGGACTTTGTTTTCTTTAAAGATTTTAGTGATTCTGAGCTTTTTTTGTGTGCCTTACTTGGGGAGACCTAAACTTACTCGGCAGTGTATAGCCAAGATTGTGCTGATCTGCCATTAAACCTTATTCATATACATTGTGAAATTGGAAAAGACTACACAGAAAAAGTGGCTGTCCATAGTTTGAATTATTTTTGTGAAGAAGAGAAACAAAAGAGTTAAAGGAGTGCAGATTTCTATTAAAGTGGTCCCTCACTATAAAAGCCCTCAGTATACTGCTGTCTCTATTATAAAGTGTGTATGGCAGAGATCTGACTATCAAACCCTTCAGTATACTGCTATCTATTATAATGTGTGTATGGCAGGGATCTGACTATCAAACCCCTCTGTATACTGTTGTCTCTATTAAAATGTGTATAGCAGGGATCTGACTATCAAATCCCTCAGTATACTGCTGTCTATTATAATGTGTATAGCAGAGATCTGACTATCAAACCCCTCAGTATACTGCTGTCTCTATTATAATGTGTGTATGGCAGAGATCTGACTATCAAACCCCTCAGTATACTGCTGTCTCTATTATAATGTGTGTATGGCAGAGATCTGACTAACAAATCCCTCAGTATACTGCTATCTATTATAATGTGTGTATGGCAGGGATCTAACTATCAAACCCCTCAGTATACTGCTGTCTATTATAATGTGTATGGCAGGGATCTGACTATCAAACCCCTCAGTATACTGCTGTCCATTATAATGTGTGTATGGCAGGGATCTGACTATCAAACCCCTCAGTATACTGCTGTCTCTTATATTGTGTGTATGGCAGGGATCTGACTATCAAACCCTTCACTATACTGCTGTCTCTATTATATTGTGTGTATGGCAGGGATCTGATTGATTATCAAACCCCTCAGTATACTGCTGTCTATTATAATGTGTATGGCAGGGATCTATCAAACCCCTCAGTATACTGCTGCCTATTATAATGTGTGTATGACAGGGATCTGACTATCAAACCCCTCAGTATACTGCTGTCTATTATAATGTGTATGGCAGGGATCTGACTATCAAACCCTTCACTATACTGCTGTCTCTATTATAATGTGTGTATGGCAGAGATCCGATTATCAAATCCCTCAGTATACTGCTGTCTCTATTATAATGTGTGTATGGCAGGGATCTGACTATCAAACCCCTCAGTATACTGCTGTCTATTATAATGTGTGTATGGCAGGGATCTGACTATCCAACCCGACAGTATACTGCTGTCTCTATTATAATGTGTGTATGGCAGGGATCTGACTATCCAACCCGACAGTATACTGCTGTCTCTATTATAATGTGTGTATGGCAGAGATCTATCAAACCCTTCAGTATACTGCTGTTTATTATAATGTATGTATGGCAGAGGTTTTACTAATAAATAAAGTAGATGCCTCTGTTATAATTTGTGTATGGCAGGGATTTTAATAATAAATAAAATAGCAGCCTCTGTTATAATGTGTGTATGCAGGGGTTTTAATAATAAATAAGAGGAAAAGGTTACGAGATGGGCATATAATGTGCCATGTGGTTATCTTGTTACTTGAAGCCTCAAGGTTGTGTCACATTTCATTGTTTTGGTGCCACCTTCAAGATCAAAGTTGTAAACTTTGAGGGGTATTGTATATGCTTTTACCATCAACTAATGTGATGTTGATGTGAAATTTGTGGGTGTTTTGAGTATGTGCATCATAGCTGCCTCTGTTTTGAAATTTTCATAAACTTTCTGTGCATGCAGTTATAGAGGTATGGGTTAATAATGCATAAAAGGAAAGGACATGCAGACATGCTGCTTTTCTAAATATTTCTATTTTAAACTAAGTTTCCATTAAGTTCCATATGACACATACTTTTGTACCAAAGAACTCCTCACATGAACATATTTGTGAAATAGGCTTAGAATATGAGGAGTGTTCCAACTGCTGGGAACTTCATAAAAAGTGAGACATGACACGAACAATATCATACATTATTCATTTATCATCTGTCCTGCATGAACTTGGGGAGCGACAGAATATTAGTTCCATAGCAACCAGATTCAAAATATATTTTGACATGCGAGTAGTTGGCCATATTTAGTCAAGCTTTCCAGGAATATCCAAGGCAAGTTTAGTTCTTAATTATTTCCATAGCAACCATCCAACCTCCATAGCAACCAGGTTGAAAAACATTTTTCACATCTCAAAATAAAAAAATTGGAGGAAATATCATGACATGATCTACAAACAAATGTGCGTCTCTTGGTCTCAATAATGACTTGGTGAGAAACATGATTTTGACATCTTCTACAAAATAACTTCATTGAATGTTATCAGACTGTAGGGAAATGTTTTACTCGAGGTTGTGTTTTGTAGCCTCCATAACAGCCACTTATCTTTTAGATTAGCCATGTGGAAACTACATTTTCAGTATTTTTAAAACTACTATGGCAATTAAAGTCAAATCTTTTATATTGTATTGAAGATATTATTAAAAATATATTTCCTACAATAGTTGTAATCAGGGTGGTGGTGGTGGGGGTTCTTTCAAACCAGAATTTTTCCTTTTTTTTTTTCTTTTTTTCCTCAAGATATTTTTTGCAACTAATATAATGGATATAACAAGTTCTTTTTGTCTACAAATCAGAGCAAAATATTTTTTTTCGAGCTATTTATGGGGCCTAGAAATTTAGGAAAAAATCAAAGGGCCCTCACCACATAAAGATTATTATTAAAATTGCTTAAACATTTTGTTCATCCTTCCTGTGTGGGCTGTTAACTCCTTTTTATATCTAAACATAATTACTAAAACTTGGACTATGTGTGCATATTGAGATCAACATATTACACAAATACTGGATCACTGTCTCCTCCTTTGCAGAATTTATTAACAATTGCTTTAAAAATTTTTATCGATTGTGATAGTAACACTGAGCCTATTGTAACCAAACTTCTACTGAGAGTGCAACTTAATTAGGATGGGCATGTTTCAAACAAAATTGGGTTGCTATACAAGGATGAGTCTGCTATAATAATCATGACTGCCTGGAGGCCCCAATTTCTGTTGACGGCCCCAGAATTTTTATTTTTAAAATATCCCAATCAGTAGTTAGTAAAACTTGCTTGCCAGAATTTTTCTCATTCCATTCATATCAGTTAAATGTGTTACTTGATTGGAACTGTACTTTTACCATTTCCTTATCAGAAGTCGTGTTAATCATACAAAAGCTTGGCATTGCTTTTAGGACTTGTGATAGTATATGGAAAAATGGGAACCAGTCTAGAAATGGATGAACATAAAGTAGAGTTTATGTTTTTGGAGGGCCATGATTGGATAAAGAAAAGTAAAATTTAGTGAAAAAGAATCTTTTGGGAGCTTATCCTATTTATAGCTGAGAAGAATTGATGGAATTTCAGTCCTTTTACAGACTTGAGTTTGGCGTAACAGGATTGAAGCTGGTTGGGATTAGATATAGTGAAAATACAAAAGACAATTGCATGAATGAGATGTATATTTATAGTGCATATGAATAATAAAGGAATCTGACACTTTACTTGTGCACATAAAGTCCAACAATGGATACAAAAAATGATGTGCACAAAGTTCAACAGTGGATATAAGAAAATAACGTCGTTCTAATCAAAGAACGGAATTTCAACAAATAAACTCAAATAATCCTGTATATGAACGGATATGATCAATGTATGGAATTATATCACCAAATATGATTAATATATGGAATTATACACAAAGTATGGTTGACATGTGGATCTGTCAACACCATAGGATCAAAGTATGAAATTTATAAACAGGTATGATTTTCACTCGTATAGTGATACTGAATTAAATGTTCACACAAATAGTGATATTGAAAAAGATTTGATTCTAAAGTGGAATGTATGATATTTATCTTGTGGCATCCACTCGACGATCATGAGATGGTCCTGATTCAACAGCTCTCGACGAGTAGTGAAGAAACAACCTCATGTGGTCTGCTTCTCAGCCTGCCGAAGGATACCTCAAGAACCTCTTTGTCCTGCAGACCCACTGGTCCAGAACCTTTAGCCCCTCGCACTGAGAAAACCAGACCCGTCATTCCAACCAGCGTTACCAATGACCGCAACATTTGGGTTACATAAAACCCCAGAGTTCAATGACTCCCCGTGAACAGCTAAAAATTATACTGAATTATTAAAACATGAGGTTCAGTTAAATATGAATACAGTAATACACATTACACATGGGTACATGTGAATTGATTTTGTTGTGCATTAAATTATTTCATAAGAAGATTATTTTTATAATAACCATGTTCATATATGAATCTGTCTCCGGCAAGAATAATCGCACTGGATTGCAAGAACTCGAAAACTACTACTCGTTGAATGCATACAGCATGTAATTGAATTCTACTTGTCTGTTTAGCTATGGCTAACTTGAAATGGACTATAGTCTATCAGATAGCATGGCATTATGTGACAGTTGGAATAAAAAAATTTCTGAAACATCCAAGATATAAAACTATTCTATCACATGGAACGATGGCAAGAAAGAATATATATTAATTTTTACATACCTCTAGAGCTGGATTGCTTCCATAAAGTGGAGTCTGTATTGTGACTATATAGAGAAAATTTTGGGCTGTAAGTATTATGATTGTAGTCAAATCCATGACCAGAGAACTTGAGATAATCAGGTTTCTCACCATCAGTACTTTCTAGGTTCAGCAGTGGGTAAACCAAAATAGCTACAGGACATAAGACTTCTTTTTCTATCTTTTCACCTTTTTGGGGAAAATTGACACAAAGTTCGATGTTGTACTTTAGTGATCATTGCATTGTACTGAAACAAAATGGAGTCGGGGTAATGTCATGAAATCAGTTCAAGGCAAAGTGAACTTCATCTTTCGGGTCTTAATGTGAAATGACGGAGTCTAAGGTGACTATTTCGTCTCAATCGCCTCATAGCATATACCCTGTAACTATTGGGATTCTCCAACATATGTGCACTGTTGAAAAGCTGCCAAGAGAGCAGATAGCTGTATTCCATCCATAAATATAAATTTTTTGTTGACTAGCAGTTTGGATAGTTGACAGTACATATTGGTAATGGTTGATACAAACATTTTTTTGCTTTGAATTGCTTATATTCAACACATGGTCTGAGATTGATTGGACAAGGTATGCTTGGTCTAGTGTAAAATGCAAAAGGACTTTTTCAACTACTTTACTTGTAATTAACCAGATGATATTTTTTTGTCATTTTATTTCATGCTTTTTTGTTGAATATGAAATATGATTTTAAATAGTGGTCAGTATTCTGGTTTGTTGACTTGTGTCTGCTGGGTAAATATGCTGCAAAGATTCCTATCTTTTAAAACATGGAACTTTAATATTACCGGTATGTGAAATTAATAGTGCCATGACATCACAGGGCACTTTATTTCAATAACACATGTAAGTAGTAAAACAGAATTACTATAATGCAGTCTTAATTTTTATTATGTTACATGAATACACAGGTAAATTTGTTTTATATTGAAGACTTAATGTTATAAAAAAAAAAATTTTTGTTTTATATTAAAAACACAACAACAGCAACTTCTACTACCACTACTATTTCACAAGCCAACTTCTCTACCAAACATCAAAATTATACAACTACTGGTAATTTTGGTTTATAATATTTACTTTTTTTTTATCTGCTATAAAGAGACATCTGAAAATAAATTGCAACAAAAATTATTATTGAGGTTTAGGAGGTTAGAAATTATAAGCCTGTGTGTTTAATATTCCCCAAAGTACTTGTTTTGCAATTAAAAATTCCTAGTTCAAGGGATGGTGGCCACAACATTTTATTGTTGGAGTCCTCCTTGCTGTAACATAGATTTCAGGATTTGTTTCAAAATTGCTGTTAGAAATGTACCCATCTGCATTTTTACACCACCACATTGATTGATATAAAACTTGCCCTTTTTTGTGTATCTTGAGATGGGATGGGTATGTGTGACTCATCGACACTAGGTCAATGTGACCTACTGGTTACTACAAAAAGTGGTGACAAATCTCTCTTTGTCTCTAATTCTGATACATGTACCTTTTCACCAATTGCTATAAAAGGACACTAAGAATGCATCTTTGAATTAAAGTGTTTAACACATTTCCAGGATTCTGAACACTACTTATATATGGTGTCTGTGTGCAAATTATAACACCTTTTAACCCATTTACTACCAAACATGCATGTCAAGTGCATAAGAGAAATCAGTTATGTCATATATCAAAACTGGGTTGTTGAGACCTACATTCTGTGGTTAGTTGGCCAATCAAAGATACTAACTGATGTCACAGAAGCAGAAATTATTTTGTGAGCTCCTGTCCACTAACAACTCTAGTTTGCTAGTTCAACTCTGGTTTTTACAAGTAAGTCATGAAGATAGACTGGGGGATGTGTAGTAGGTGCAATTGGACCCATTGTTTCAACAGATTCAATTTGTAAAAGATGGACAAAAATCTAAACAAAACAACTTTCTGGCACAACTAACGACCTTTAATTATCTAGTGTCCTTTGCGACCAGAACTCACTAATGATTTGAATATATTTGGTACCAGATTTTGTTTTCGGACTACCAAATGTTGTTTTCAGACTACTCAACTCTAGGGGTGAAATGATACACCTGTGTCGCATATTGATACGATTCACGATACACAGGTTACGATATGATACATTATTGATTCGCAGTTTAAAGAATAAGAAGGCAAACGACTAATAATTATTCTTGACTGCTGATGATTAAAGTAACTTATATAGGGTAGATTTCGTTTTGTATCTATTCTTCACCTCTTGTATCGATACATGTATCGATATGGCAAAAGTATCGATATATCTATGAATTGTTTCACCCCTACTCAACTGTCGGGTTCTAAGGCCAACAAAAAAAATGTGTTTCCGGTCGGCCGAATGTCCCTGTTTCTCGTTCCTGACCCTACCACTTTTCCCCCACCCGCCAAATATTTTTTTAAATAAAAAAAGTCACATTGCCAAAATTGATTTGTGCATCAAATTGAGTCAGTTTTGCCCAGTACTTTGAAGAACTTGAAATCTTCTTCGATTTATATATAATGTTTTTAAAAAAAAAACCTACCTGCCTACCCTAATTTTAAAACCAGTGCAATAGGAAACATTTTTTTTTTGGCCTAAAGCCCATGGGACTACAAGCAGCATCTGATTTTTTATATTTTCGCGTATTGGGCAACCCACTGGCAGTTTGTACTCCCTTCTGATTTGAAATCTGAAAATCCTCAAGGATGTAAAACAAAAATCACAAAACTTTGTCATTTCATTCATCAATTTAGAATTTCCAACCTGATTATTGGTGGAGGTCATTAACACTGTCATATCGTTTCTTCCATTCCATGCTAAAGATGCTGTATTAATGTGGCTTGGTAAAATGTATTGCACACATAGCCGCAATGGACATCAACATGGAATGTCTCTGATTGAATTGCTTGTGTTTTGTGTATATTCCGTTCCATGGACGGAATACATATTCATAGAGATGGAGCAAGTTTGGCAGCGGACATGGCATCTCTGCAATGAACATTGTTCTGAAAGCCTTTAAATTGGATTGCTTCTACTGTTTTGTGTTTATTCCATTCCACGGACAGGAAGGCATATTCATGTAGATGGGGTCCAATCAACATGCATAAGCCTTCCTGACAATGGAATGGAACAAACACAAAACAACACAAGCAATGTACTCCAATGCTCGTGTTGTTTCATGTTTATTCCATTCCACGGACAGGAAGGCATATTCATGTAGTTGGGGCCCAATCTATATGCATAAGCCTTCCTGATACTGGAATGAAACAAACAAAAAACGACACAAGCAATTCACTCATATGCCTATGTTGTTTGCTGTTTATTCCATTCCACAGACAGGAAGGCATATTCATGTAGATGGGGCCATATCTACATGCATAAGCCTTCATGACATTGGAATAAAACAAACACAAAACAACACAAGCAATGTACTCCAATACTTGTGTTGTTTTAATGTTTATTCCATTCCAGGGACAGGAAAGCATATTCATGTAGATGGGGCCCAATCTACATGCATAAGCCTTCCTGACATTGGAATGCAACAAACAAAAACAACACAAGCAATTCACTCCAATGCTTGTATTGTTTCATGTTTATTCCATTCCACGGACAGGAAAGCATATTTATGTAGATGGGGCCCAATCTAAATGCATAAGTCTTCCTGATATTGGAATGAAACAAACACAAAACAACACAAGCAATTCACTCCAATGCTTGTGTTGTTTTAATGTTTATTCCATTCCACGGACAGGAAGGCATATTTATGTAGATGGGGCCCAATCTATATCCATAAGCCTTCCTGACATTGGAATACAACAAACAAAAAAAACACAAGCAATTCACTCCAATACTTGTGTTGTTTTAATGTTTATTCCATTCCACGGACAGGAAGGCATATTTATGTAGATGGGGCCCAATCTACATGCATAAGCCTTCATGACATTGGAATGCAACAAACACAAAACAACACAAGCAATTCACTCCAATGCTTATGTTGTTTCATGTTTATTCCATTCCACGGACAGGAAAGCATATTCATGTAGATGGGGCCCAATCTACATGCAAAAGCCTTCCTGACATTGGAATGCAAAAAAGACAAAACAACACGAGCAATTCACTCGTATGCTTATGTTGTTTGCTGTTTATTCCATTCCACGGACAGGAAAGCATATTCATGTAGATGGGACCCAATCTACATGCATAAGCCTTCCTGAAATTGGAATGCAATAAACACAAAACAACAAAGCAATCTACTCCAATGCTTGTCTTGTTTCATGTTTATTCCATTCCACGGACAGGAAGGCATATTCATGTCGATTAGGCCCAGTCAACATGCATAAGCCTGCTTAATATTGGAATGCAACAAACAAAAACAACACAAGCAATTCACTCCAATGATTGTATTGTTTCAGGTTTATTCCATTCCATGGACAGGAAGACATATTCATGTAGATGGGGCCCAATCCACATGCATAAGCGTTCCTGACATTGGAATGCAACATACAAAAAACAACACAAGCAATTCACTCCAATGCTTATGTTGTTTCATGTTTATTCCAATCCACGGACAGGAAGGCATATTCATGTAGATGGGGCCCAATCTACATGCAAAAGCCTTCATGACATTGGAATACAACAAACACAAAACAACACAGGCAATGTACTCCAATACTTGTGTTGTTCTAATGTTTATTCCATTCCACGGACAGGAAAGCATATTCATGTAGATGGGGCCCAATCTACATGCATAAGCCTTCCTGACGTTGGAATGCAAAAAAGACAAAACAACACAAGCAATGTACTCCAATGCTTGTGTTATTTCATGTTTATTCCATTCCAAGGACAGGAAAGCATATTCATGTAGATGTGGCCCAATCTACATGCATAAGCCTTCCTGACATTGCAATACAACCAACACAAAACAACACAAGCAATGTACTCCAATACTTGTGTTGTTTTAATGTTTATTCCATTCCACGGACAGTAAAGCATATTCATGTAGATGGGGCCCAATCTAGATGCATAAGCCTTCCTGACATGGGAATGCAACAAACACAAAACAACACAAGCAATTCACTCCAATGCTCGTGTTGTTTCATGTTTATTCCATTCCATGGACAGGAAGACATATTCATGTAGATGGGGCCCAATCTACATGCAAAAGCCTTCCTGACATTGGAATGCAAAAAAAGACAAACCAACACAAGCAATTCACTCGTATGCTTATGTTGTTTGCTGTTTATTCCATTCCACGGACAGGAAAGCATATTCATGTAGATGGGGCCCAATCTACATGCATAAGCCTTCCTGAAATTGGAATGCAATAAACACAAAACGACAAAGCAATCTACTCCAATGCTCGTCTTGTTTCATGTTTATTCAATTCCACGGGCAGGAAGGCATATTCATGTCGATTAGGCCCCAGTCAACATCCATAAGCCTGCTTAATATTGGAATGCAACAAACAAAAACAACACAAGCAATTCACTCCAATGATTGTATTGTTTCAGGTTTATTCCATTCCATGGACAGGAAGACATATTCATGTAGATGGGGCCCAATCTACATGCATAAGCCTTCCAGACATTGGAACGCAATAAACACAAACACAAGCAATTCACTCATATGCTTAAGTTGTTTCATGTTTATTCGATTGAACTGACACGAAGGCATATTCATGTAGTTTAGGCCCAATCTACATGCATAAGCCTTCCTGACATTGGAATCAAACAAACACAAAACAACACAAGTAATTAACTCCAATGCTTATGTTGCTTCATGTTTATTCTATTACACTTACAGGAAGGCATATTCATCTTTACGGGGACTGTTTAGTAGTGCAGACATCTTCTCTAGAATGGATATGTTGTGGAATGCTTTAGAGTGCATTGCTTGTGTTGTTTCATGTTTATTCCATTGCACCGAGAGGAAGGCATTTTCATATAGATGAGGTCCAATCTACATGCAAATGCCTTCCTGACATTGGAATGCAACAAACACAAAACAAAAACAAGCAATGGACTCTACTGCTTGTGTTGTTTCATGTTTATTCCATTCAACGGACAGGAAGGCATATTCATGTAGTTGGGGCCCAATCTAGATGCATACGCCTTCCTGACATTGGAATGTAACAAACACAAAAAACAAGAATGCACTCTACTGCTTGTGTTGTTTCATGTTTATTCCATTCAACGGACAGGAAGGCATATTCATGTAGATGGGGCCCAATCTAAATACATAAGCCTTCCTGACATTGGAATGCAACATACACAAGACAGCACAAGCAATTCACTCCAATGCTTGTGTTTTATCATGTTTATTCAATTCCACGGACAGGAAGGGATATTCATGTAGATGGGGCCCAATCTACGTGCATAAGCCTTCCTGATATTGGAACGCAATAAACACAAACACAAGCAATTCACTCATATGCTTAAGTTGTTTCATGTTTATTCGATTGAACTGACGCGAAGGCATATTCATGTAGTTTAGGCCCAATCTACATGCATAAGCCTTCCTGACATTGGAATCAAACAAACACAAAACAACACAAGTAATTAACTCCAATGCTTATGTTGCTTCATGTTTATTCTATTACACTTACAGGAAGGCATATTCATCTTTACGGGGACTGTTTAGTAGTGCAGACATCTTCTCTAGAATGGATATGTTGTGGAATGCTTTAGAGTGCATTGCTTGTGTTGTTTCATGTTTATTCCATTGCACCGAGAGGAAGGCATTTTCATATAGATGAGGTCCAATCTACATGCAAATGCCTTCCTGACATTGGAATGCAACAAACACAAAACAAAAACAAGCAATGGACTCTACTGCTTGTGTTGTTTCATGTTTATTCCATTCAACGGACAGGAAGGCATATTCATGTAGTTGGGGCCCAATCTAGATGCATACGCCTTCCTGACATTGGAATGTAACAAACACAAAAAACAAGAATGCACTCTACTGCTTGTGTTGTTTCATGTTTATTCCATTCAACGGACAGGAAGGCATATTCATGTAGATGGGGCCCAATCTAAATACATAAGCCTTCCTGACATTGGAATGCAACATACACAAGACAGCACAAGCAATTCACTCCAATGCTTGTGTTTTATCATGTTTATTCAATTCCACGGACAGGAAGGGATATTCATGTAGATGGGGCCCAATCTACGTGCAAAAGCCTTCATGACATTGGAATACAACAAACACAAAACAACACAGGCAATGTACTCCAATACTTGTGTTGTTCTAATGTTTATTCCATTCCACGGACAGGAAAGCATATTCATGTAGATGGGGCCCAATCTACATGCATAAGCCTTCCTGACATTGGAATGCAACAAACACAAAACAACACAAGCAATGTACTCCAATGCTTGTGTTATTTCATGTTTATTCCATTCCAAGGACAGGAAAGCATATTCATGTAGATGTGGCCCAATCTACATGCAAAAGCCTTCCTGACATTGGAATGCAAAAAAGACAAACCAACACAAGCAATTTACTCGTATGCTTATGTTGTTTGCTGTTTATTCCATTCCACGAACAGGAAAGCATATTCATGTAGATGGGGCCCAATCTAGATGCATAAGCCTTCCTGAAATTGGAATGCAATAAACACAAAATGACAAAGCAATCTACTCCAATGCTTGTCTTGTTTCATGTTTATTCCATTCCACGGGCAGGAAGGCATATTCATGTCGATTAGGCCCAGTCAACATCCATAAGCCTGCTTAATATTGGAATGCAACAAACAAAAACAACACAAGCAATTCACTCCAATGATTGTATTGTTTCAGGTTTATTCCATTCCATGGACAGGAAGACATATTCATGTAGATGGGTCCCAATCTAGATGCATAAGCCTTCCTGACATTGGAATGCAACATACAAAAAACAACACAAGCAATTCACTCCATTGCTTATGTTGTTTCATGTTTATTCCATTCCACGGACAGGAAAGCATATTCATGTAGATGGGGCCCAATCTACATGCATAAGCCTTCCAGACATTGGAACGCAATAAACACAAACAAACACAAGCAATTCACTCATATGATTAAGTTGTTTCATGTTTATTCGATTGAACTGACACGAAGGCATATTCATGTAGTTTAGGCCCAATCTACATGCATAAGCCTTCCTGACATTGGAATCAAACAAACACAAAACAACACAAGTAATTAACTCCAATGCTTATGTTGCTTCATGTTTATTCTATTACACTTACAGGAAGGCATATTCATCTTTACGGGGACTGTTTAGTAGTGCAGACATCTTCTCTAGAATGGATATGTTGTGGAATGCTTTAGAGTGCATTGCTTGTGTTGTTTCATGTTTATTCCATTGCACCGAGAGGAAGGCATTTTCATATAGATGAGGTCCAATCTACATGCAAATGCCTTCCTGACATTGGAATGCAACAAACACAAAACAAAAACAAGCAATGGACTCTACTGCTTGTGTTGTTTCATGTTTATTCCATTCAACGGACAGGAAGGCATATTCATGTAGTTGGGGCCCAATCTAGATGCATACGCCTTCCTGACATTGGAATGTAACAAACACAAAAAACAAGAATGCACTCTACTGCTTGTGTTGTTTCATGTTTATTCCATTCAACGGACAGGAAGGCATATTCATGTAGATGGGGCCCAATCTAAATACATAAGCCTTCCTGACATTGGAATGCAACATACACAAGACAGCACAAGCAATTCACTCCAATGCTTGTGTTTTATCATGTTTATTCAATTCCACGGACAGGAAGGGATATTCATGTAGATGGGGCCCAATCTACGTGCATAAGCCTTCCTGATATTGGAACGCAATAAACACAAACACAAGCAATTCACTCATATGCTTAAGTTGTTTCATGTTTATTCGATTGAACTGACGCGAAGGCATATTCATGTAGTTTAGGCCCAATCTACATGCATAAGCCTTCATGACATTGGAATCAAACAAACACAAAACAACACAAGTAATTAACTCCAATGCTTATGTTGCTTCATGTTTATTCTATTACACTTACAGGAAGGCATATTCATCTTTACGGGGACTGTTTAGTAGTGCAGACATCTTCTCTAGAATGGATATGTTGTGGAATGCTTTAGAGTGCATTGCTTGTGTTGTTTCATGTTTATTCCATTGCACCGAGAGGAAGGCATTTTCATATAGATGAGGTCCAATCTACATGCAAATGCCTTCCTGACATTGGAATGCAACAAACACAAAACAAAAACAAGCAATGGACTCTACTGCTTGTGTTGTTTCATGTTTATTCCATTCAACGGACAGGAAGGCATATTCATGTAGTTGGGGCCCAATCTAGATGCATACGCCTTCCTGACATTGGAATGTAACAAACACAAAAAACAAGAATGCACTCTACTGCTTGTGTTGTTTCATGTTTATTCCATTCAACGGACAGGAAGGCATATTCATGTAGATGGGGCCCAATCTAAATACATAAGCCTTCCTGACATTGGAATGCAACATACACAAGACAGCACAAGCAATTCACTCCAATGCTTGTGTTTTATCATGTTTATTCAATTCCACGGACAGGAAGGGATATTCATGTAGATGGGGCCCAATCTACGTGCAAAAGCCTTCATGACATTGGAATACAACAAACACAAAACAACACAGGCAATGTACTCCAATACTTGTGTTGTTCTAATGTTTATTCCATTCCACGGACAGGAAAGCATATTCATGTAGATGGGGCCCAATCTACATGCATAAGCCTTCCTGACATTGGAATGCAACAAACACAAAACAACACAAGCAATGTACTCCAATGCTTGTGTTATTTCATGTTTATTCCATTCCAAGGACAGGAAAGCATATTCATGTAGATGGGGCCCAATCTACATGCAAAAGCCTTCCTGACATTGGAATGCAAAAAAGACAAACCAACACAAGCAATTCACTCGTATGCTTATGTTGTTTGCTGTTTATTCCATTCCACGGACAGGAAAGCATATTCATGTAGATGGGGCCCAATCTAGATGCATAAGCCTTCCTGAAATTGGAATGCAATAAACACAAAATGACAAAGCAATCTACTCCAATGCTTGTCTTGTTTCATGTTTATTCCATTCCACGGGCAGGAAGGCATATTCATGTCGATTAGGCCCAGTCAACATCCATAAGCCTGCTTAATATTGGAATGCAACAAACAAAAACAACACAAGCAATTCACTCCAATGATTGTATTGTTTCAGGTTTATTCCATTCCATGGACAGGAAGACATATTCATGTAGATGGGTCCCAATCTAGATGCATAAGCCTTCCTGACATTGGAATGCAACATACAAAAAACAACACAAGCAATTCACTCCATTGCTTATGTTGTTTCATGTTTATTCCATTCCACGGACAGGAAAGCATATTCATGTAGATGGGGCCTAATCTACATGCATAAGCCTTCCTGACATTGGAATGCAACAAACACAAAACAACACAAGCAATGTACTCCAATGCTTGTGTTATTTCATGTTTATTCCATTCCAAGGACAGGAAAGCATATTCATGTAGATGGGGCCCAATCTACATGCAAAAGCCTTCCTGACATTGGAATGCAAAAGGACAAACCAACACAAGCAATTCACTCGTATGCTTATGTTGTTTGCTGTTTATTCCATTCCACGGACAGGAAAGCATATTCATGTAGATGGGGCCCAATCTACGTGCAAAAGCCTTCATGACATTGGAATACAACAAACACAAAACAACACAGGCAATGTACTCCAATACTTGTGTTGTTCTAATGTTTAATCCATTCCACGGACAGGAAAGCATATTCATGTAGATGGGGCCCAATCTAAATACATAAGCCTTCCTGACATTGGAATGCAACATACACAAGACAGCACAAGCAATTCACTCCAATGCTTGTGTTTTATCATGTTTATTCAATTCCACAGACAGGAAGGGATATTCATGTAGATGGGGCCCAATCTACGTCCATAAGCCTTCCTGATATTGGATTACAACAAACAAAAAAACAGAAGCAATTATTTCCAATGCGTGTGTATTTTCATGTTTATTCCATTCCATGGACAGAAAGGCATATTCATGTAGATGGGGCCCAATCTACATGCATAAGCCTTCATGATATTGGAATAAAACAAACAAAAACAAAACAAGCAATTCTCTCAAATGCTTGTATTGTTTCATGTTTATTCCATTCCACAGACAGGAAGGCATATTCATGTAGATGGGGCCATATCTACATGCATGAGCCTTCCTTAGATTGTTATGCAAAATACACAAAACAACACAAGCAATTAACTCCAATGCTTGTATTGTTTCATCTTTATTCCATTTCACGGACCAGAAGGCATATTCATATAGATGGGGCCCAATCTACATGCATAAGCCTTCCAGATGTTGGAATGCAACAAACAAAAACAACTGAAGAAATTCACTCCAATGCTAGTATTGTTTCATGTTTATTCCATTCCACGGACAGGAAGACATATTCATGTAGATGGGGCCCAATGTACATGCATAAGCCTTCCTGACATTGGAATGCAACAAACACAAAACAACGCAAGCAATGTACTCCAATGCTTGTGTTATTTCATGTTTATTCCATTCCATGGACAGGAAGACATTCATGTAGATGGGGCCCAATCTACATGCAAAAGCCTTCCTGACATTGGAATGCAAAAAAGACCAACCAACACAAGCAATTCACTCGTATGCTTATGTTGTTTGCTGTTTATTCCATTCCACGGACAGGACAGCATATTCATGTAGATGGGGCCCAATCTAGATGCATAAGCCTTCCTGAAATTGGAATGCAATAAACACAAAACAACAAAGCAATCTACTCCAATGCTTGTGTTATTTCATGTTTATTCCATTCCACGGGCAGGAAGGCATATTCATGTCGATTAGGCCCAGTCAACATCCATAAGCCTGCTTAATATTGGAATGCAACAAACAAAAACAACACAAGCAATTCACTCCAATGATTGTATTGTTTCAGGTTTATTCCATTCCATGGACAGGAAGACATATTCATGTAGATGGGGCCCAATCTACATGCATAAGCCTTCCTGACATTGGAATGCAACATACACAAAACAACACAAGCAATTCACTCCAATGCTTATGTTGTTTCTTGTTTATTCCATTCCACAGACAGGAAGGCATATTCATGTAGATGGGGCCCAATCTACATGCAAAAGCCTTCATGACATTGGAATACAACAAACACAAAACAACACAGGCAATGTACTCCAATACTTGTGTTGTTTTAATGTTTATTCCATTCCACGGACAGGAAAGCATATTCATGTAGATGGGGCCCAATCTACATGCAAAAGCCTTCCTGACATTGGAATGCAAAAAAGACAAACCAACACAAGCAATTCACTCGTATGCTTATGTTGTTTGCTGTTTATTCCATTCCACAGACAGGAAAGCATATTCATGTAGATGGGGCCCAATCTAGATGCATAAGCCTTCCTGAAATTGGAATGCAATAAACACAAAACAACAAAGCAATCTACTCCAATGCTTGTGTTATTTCATGTTTATTCCATTCCACGGGCAGGAAGGCATATTCATGTCGATTAGGCCCAGTCAACATCCATAAGCCTGCTTAATATTGGAATGCAACAAACAAAAACAACACAAGCAATTCACTCCAATGATTGTATTGTTTCAGGTTTATTCCATTCCATGGACAGGAAGACATATTCATGTAGATGGGTCCCAATCTAGATGCATAAGCCTTCCTGACATTGGAATGCAACATACAAAAAACAACACAAGCAATTCACTCCATTGCTTATGTTGTTTCATGTTTATTCCATTCCACGGACAGGAAAGCATATTCATGTAGATGGGGCCCAATCTACATGCATAAGCCTTCCAGACATTGGAACGCAATAAACACAAACAAACACAAGCAATTCACTCATATGATTAAGTTGTTTCATGTTTATTCGATTGAACTGACACGAAGGCATATTCATGTAGTTTAGGCCCAATCTACATGCATAAGCCTTCCTGACATTGGAATCAAACAAACACAAAACAACACAAGTAATTAACTCCAATGCTTATGTTGCTTCATGTTTATTCTATTACACTTACAGGAAGGCATATTCATCTTTACGGGGACTGTTTAGTAGTGCAGACATCTTCTCTAGAATGGATATGTTGTGGAATGCTTTAGAGTGCATTGCTTGTGTTGTTTCATGTTTATTCCATTGCACCGAGAGGAAGGCATTTTCATATAGATGAGGTCCAATCTACATGCAAATGCCTTCCTGACATTGGAATGCAACAAACACAAAACAAAAACAAGCAATGGACTCTACTGCTTGTGTTGTTTCATGTTTATTCCATTCAACGGACAGGAAGGCATATTCATGTAGTTTTTGCCCAATCTAGATGCATACGCCTTCCTGACATTGGAATGTAACAAACACAAAAAACAAGAATGCACTCTACTGCTTGTGTTGTTTCATGTTTATTCCATTCAACGGACAGGAAGGCATATTCATGTAGATGGGGCCCAATCTAAATACATAAGCCTTCCTGACATTGGAATGCAACATACACAAGACAGCACAAGCAATTCACTCCAATGCTTGTGTTTTATCATGTTTATTCAATTCCATGGACAGGAAGGGATATTCATGTAGATGGGGCCCAATCTACGTGCAAAAGCCTTCATGACATTGGAATACAACAAACACAAAACAACACAGGCAATGTACTCCAATACTTGTGTTGTTCTAATGTTTATTCCATTCCACGGACAGGAAAGCATATTCATGTAGATGGGGCCTAATCTACATGCATAAGCCTTCCTGACATTGGAATGCAACAAACACAAAACAACACAAGCAATGTACTCCAATGCTTGTGTTATTTCATGTTTATTCCATTCCAAGGACAGGAAAGCATATTCATGTAGATGGGGCCCAATCTACATGCAAAAGCCTTCCTGACATTGGAATGCAAAAAGGACAAACCAACACAAGCAATTCACTCGTATGCTTATGTTGTTTGCTGTTTATTCCATTCCACGGACAGGAAAGCATATTCATGTAGATGGGGCCCAATCTACGTGCAAAAGCCTTCATGACATTGGAATACAACAAACACAAAACAACACAGGCAATGTACTCCAATACTTGTGTTGTTCTAATGTTTAATCCATTCCACGGACAGGAAAGCATATTCATGTAGATGGGGCCCAATCTAAATACATAAGCCTTCCTGACATTGGAATGCAACATACACAAGACAGCACAAGCAATTCACTCCAATGCTTGTGTTTTATCATGTTTATTCAATTCCACAGACAGGAAGGGATATTCATGTAGATGGGGCCCAATCTACGTCCATAAGCCTTCCTGATATTGGATTACAACAAACAAAAAAACAGAAGCAATTATTTCCAATGCGTGTGTATTTTCATGTTTATTCCATTCCATGGACAGAAAGGCATATTCATGTAGATGGGGCCCAATCTACATGCATAAGCCTTCATGATATTGGAATAAAACAAACAAAAACAAAACAAGCAATTCTCTCAAATGCTTGTATTGTTTCATGTTTATTCCATTCCACAGACAGGAAGGCATATTCATGTAGATGGGGCCATATCTACATGCATGAGCCTTCCTTAGATTGTTATGCAAAATACACAAAACAACACAAGCAATTAACTCCAATGCTTGTATTGTTTCATCTTTATTCCATTTCACGGACCGGAAGGCATATTCATATAGATGGGGCACAATCTACATGCATAAGCCTTCCAGATGTTGGAATGCAACAAACAAAAACAACTGAAGAAATTCACTCCAATGCTAGTATTGTTTCATGTTTATTCCATTCCACGGACAGGAAGACATATTCATGTAGATGGGGCCCAATGTACATGCATAAGCCTTCCTGACATTGGAATGCAACAAACACAAAACAACGCAAGCAATGTACTCCAATGCTTGTGTTATTTCATGTTTATTCCATTCCATGGACAGGAAGACATTCATGTAGATGGGGCCCAATCTACATGCAAAAGCCTTCCTGACATTGGAATGCAAAAAAGACCAACCAACACAAGCAATTCACTCGTATGCTTATGTTGTTTGCTGTTTATTCCATTCCACGGACAGGACAGCATATTCATGTAGATGGGGCCCAATCTAGATGCATAAGCCTTCCTGAAATTGGAATGCAATAAACACAAAACAACAAAGCAATCTACTCCAATGCTTGTGTTATTTCATGTTTATTCCATTCCACGGGCAGGAAGGCATATTCATGTCGATTAGGCCCAGTCAACATCCATAAGCCTGCTTAATATTGGAATGCAACAAACAAAAACAACACAAGCAATTCACTCCAATGATTGTATTGTTTCAGGTTTATTCCATTCCATGGACAGGAAGACATATTCATGTAGATGGGGCCCAATCTACATGCATAAGCCTTCCTGACATTGGAATGCAACATACACAAAACAACACAAGCAATTCACTCCAATGCTTATGTTGTTTCTTGTTTATTCCATTCCACAGACAGGAAGGCATATTCATGTAGATGGGGCCCAATCTACATGCAAAAGCCTTCATGACATTGGAATACAACAAACACAAAACAACACAGGCAATGTACTCCAATACTTGTGTTGTTTTAATGTTTATTCCATTCCACGGACAGGAAAGCATATTCATGTAGATGGGGCCCAATCTACATGCAAAAGCCTTCCTGACATTGGAATGCAAAAAAGACAAACCAACACAAGCAATTCACTCGTATGCTTATGTTGTTTGCTGTTTATTCCATTCCACGGACAGGAAAGCATATTCATGTAGATGGGGCCCAATCTAGATGCATAAGCCTTCCTGAAATTGGAATGCAATAAACACAAAACAACAAAGCAATCTACTCCAATGCTTGTGTTATTTCATGTTTATTCCATTCCACGGGCAGGAAGGCATATTCATGTCGATTAGGCCCAGTCAACATCCATAAGCCTGCTTAATATTGGAATGCAACAAACAAAAACAACACAAGCAATTCACTCCAATGATTGTATTGTTTCAGGTTTATTCCATTCCATGGACAGGAAGACATATTCATGTAGATGGGGCCCAATCTACATGCATAAGCCTTCCAGACATTGGAACGCAAAAAACACAAACACAAGCAATTCACTCATATGCTTAAGTTGTTTCATGTTTATTCGATTGAACTGACACGAAGGCATATTCATGTAGTTTAGGCCCAATCTACATGCATAAGCCTTCCTGACATTGGAATCAAACAAACACAAAACAACACAAGTAATTAACTCCAATGCTTATGTTGCTTCATGTTTATTCTATTACACTTACAGGAAGGCATATTCATCTTTACGGGGACTGTTTAGTAGTGCAGACATCTTCTCTAGAATGGATATGTTGTGGAATGCTTTGGAGTGCATTGCTTGTGTTGTTTCATGTTTATTCCATTGCACTGAGAGGAAGGCATTTTCATATAGATGAGGTCCAATCTACATGCAAATGCCTTCCTGACATTGGAATGCAACAAACACAAAATAAAAACAAGCAATGGACTCTACTGCTTGTGTTGTTTCATGTTTATTCCATTCAACGGACAGGAAGGCATATTCATGTAGTTGGGGCCCAATCTAGATGCATACGCCTTCCTGACATTGGAATGTAACAAACACAAAAAACAAGAATGCACTCTACTGCTTGTGTTGTTTCATGTTTATTCCATTCAACGGTCAGGAAGGCATATTCATGTAGATGGGGCCCAATCTAAATACATAAGCCTTCCTGACATTGGAATGCAACATACACAAGACAGCACAAGCAATTCACTCCAATGCTTGTGTTTTATCATGTTTATTCAATTCCAAGGACAGGAAGGGATATTCATGTAGATGGGGCCCAATCTACGTGCATAAGCCTTCCTGATATTGGATTACAACAAACACAAAAAAAAACAGAAGCAATTAATTTCAATGCTTGTGTATTTTCATGTTTATTCCATTCCATGGACAGAAAGGCATATTCATGTAGATGGGGCCCAATCTACATGCATAAGCCTTCTTGATATTGGAATAAAACAAACAAAAACAACACAAGCAATTCTCTCAAATGCTTGTATTGTTTCATGTTTATTCCATTCCACGGACAGGAAGGCATATTCATGTAGATGGGGCCATATCTACATGCATGAGCCTTCCTTAGATTGTTATGCAAAATACACAAAACAACACAAGCAATTAACTCCAATGCTTGTATTGTTTCATCTTTATTCCATTTCACGGACCGGAAGGCATATTCATATAAATGGGGCCCAATCTACATGCATAAGCCTTAATGATTTTGGAATGCAACAAACAAAAACAACTGAAGAAATTCACTCCAATGCTAGTATTGTTTCATGTTTATTCCATTCCACGGACAGGAAGGCATATTCATGTAGATGGGGCCCAATGTACATGCATAAGCCTTCCTGACATTGGAATGCAACATACACAAAACAAGACAAGCAATTCACTCCAATGCTTATGTTCCTTCATGTTTATTCGATTCCACGGACAGGAGGGCATATTCATGTAGACAGGACTGTTCAGTAGATGAGACATCTTCTCTAGAATGGACATGTTGTGGAATGCTTTGGAGTGCATTGCTTGTGTTGTTTCATGTTTATTCCATTGCACCTAGAGGAAGGCATATTCATGTCGATGGATCCCAATCTACATTCATAAGCCTTCCTGACATTGGAATGAAACATACACAAATCAACACAAGCAATTCACTCCAATGCTTATGTTGTTTCATGTTTATTCCATTCCACTGACAGGGTAGCATTTTCATGTAGATGGCGCCGAATCTACATGCATAAGCCATCCTGACATTGGAAAGGTAAAGAAAGATGTCCAGCCTATATTTAGTTTTATGTAATTAATCTATACTTTCTGTGTCACTTTTTACATATTCAGAAAATGATGACAAAATGTCGTCACAAAAGAAAGATAGAAGTAATATTGTACTAACTGGTAATTTACTAGTGAATTATTGGAAGCCATTTTACATCTCTGTTCGGGACTTTTCACCTTGTGAATGATTTTCCACTGCTGATTTCTCCATGGAGGCCACTGAGAGAAAAAACTGTTAATGTACTCCAATGCTTTTGTTGTTTCATGTTTATTCTATTCCACAGACAGAAAGGCTTATTCATGTAGATGGAGCCCCATCTGCATGCGTAAGCCTTCTTGAGATTGGAATGCAACAAACACAAAACACAAGTTATTCACTCCAATACTTGTATTCTTTCATATTTAAGCCTTCCTTGCATCGGAATGCAACAAACACAAAACAACATAAGCAATGCACTCCAGTGCTTGTATTGTTTTCATGTTTATTCCATTCCACGGACAGGCAGGTATATTCATGTTTTTTGGGCCCAATCTACATGCATAAGCCTTCCTGATTTTGGAATGCAACAAAAAAAAAACAACACAAGCAATTCACTCCAATGCTGGTATTGTTTCATGTTTATTCCATTCCACGGGCAGGAAGGCATATTCATGTAGATTGGGCCAGTCTAAGTGCATGAGCCTTCCTGACATTGTTATGCAACATACACAAAAACAACACAAGCAATAAACTCCAAAGCTTATGTTGCTTCATGTTTATTCGATTCCACGGACAGGAGGCATATTCATGTAGACGGGGACTGTTCATTAGTTGAGACAACTTCTCTAGAATGGATATGTTGTGGAATGCTTTGGAGTGCATTGCTTGTGTCGTTTCATGTTTATTCCATTGCACCGAGAGGAAGGCATATTCATGTAGAAGGGGCTCAATCTACATGCATATGCCTTCCTGACATTGGAATACAACAAACACAAAACAAAAACAAACAATGCACTATATTCATCGTGTTGTTTCATGTATATTCCATTCCACAGATAGGAAAGCCTATTGATTTAAATCGGGTCCAATCTAAATGCATAATCCATCCTGACATTGGAAAGCAACATACACAAAGCAACACAAGCAATTCACTTCAGTGTTTGTGTTGTTTGATGTTTATTCCATTCCATGAACAGGAAGGGATATTTATGTAGATGGGGCCCAATCTACACGAATAAGACTTCCTGACATTGGAATGCAACAAAGAAAAACAACAGAAGCAATTCACACCAATGGTTGTATATTTTCATGTTTATTCCATTCCACGGACAGGAAGGCAAGAAAGAAGTAATATTGTACTCGCCGGTAATTTACTAGTGAATTATTGGAAGCCATTTTACATCTCTGTTGGTGCTTTTTGCAATGGGGAACCATCTACATCAATATGTCTTCCTGTCCGTGGAATGTAATAAACATGAAACAAGACAATTATTGGAGTGCATTGTTTCTTTTTGTTTTATGTTTGTTTCATTCCAACATCAGCAAAACTTATAAATGAAGATTGGGCCCCATCTGCATGAATATGCCTTCCTGTCCATGGAATGGAATAAATATGAAACAACATAGTATTGGAGTGAATCGCTTGTGTTTTGTATTTGTTGAAATCCAATTTCAGGAAGGCTTATGCATGTAGATGAAAAAACAAAAGCATTGGAGTACATTAACTCCCTTTTTTTCTCAGTGGCCTCCATGGGCAAATCAGCAGTTGAAAAACATTTACAAGGTGAAAAGCTCCAACAGAGATGTAAAATGGCTTCCAATAATTCAGTAGTAAATTACCGGTTAGTACAATATTACTTCTATCTTGCTTTTGTGACAACATTTTGTCATCATTTTCTGAATATGTCTAAAGTGACAAGGGACGTTTAGATTCATTAAATAAAACTAAAGATAGGTTGGACACCTTCCTTTACCTTTCCAATGTCGGGAAGGCTTATGCATGTAGATTGGGCCCCATCTACATGAATATGCCTTCCTGTCCGTGGAATGGAATAAACATGAAACAAGACAAGTATTGGAGTGCATTGCTTCTTTTTGTTTTGTGTTTGTTTCATTCCAATGTCAGCAAAGCTTATAAATGAAGATTGGGCCCCATCTACATGAATATGCCTTCCTGTCCGTAGAATGGAATAAACATGAAACAACATAAGTATTGGAGTGAATCGCTTGTGTTTTGTGTTTGTTGTAATCCAATTTCAGGAAGGCTTATGAATGTAGATGGTGCCCGATCTACGTGAATATGCTTTTCTGTCTGTGGATTGGAATAAACATAAAACAACACATTCATTGCAGTACATTAACTGGTTTTTTTCTCAGTGGCCTCCATGGGGAAATCAGCAGTGTTAAAACATTCACAAGGTTAAAAGCACCAACAGAGATGTAAAATAGCTTCCAATAATTCACTTGTAAATTACTGGTTGGTACAATATTACTTCTGTCTTGCTTTTGTGACAACATTTTGTCATCATTTTCTGCATTGGTCCAAAGTGACACAGGACATTTAGATTCAATAAATAAAAGTAAAGATAGGCTGTACACCTTTACCTTTCCAATGTCAGGAAGGCTTATGCATGTAGATTGGGTCCCATCTACATGAATATGCCTTCCTGTCCGTGGAATGCAATGAACATGAAAAAACACTAGCATTGGAATTCATTGCTTCTGTTATTTTGTGTTTGTTGTCATCGAATGTCAGGAAGGCTTATGCATGTAGATAGGGCCACATCTACATTAATATGCCTTCCTGTCCGTCGAATGGAATAAACATGAAACACCATAAGCACTGGAGTGAATTACTTGTGTGTTGTGTTTGTTGTAATCCAATTTCAGGAAGGCTTATGCATGTAGATGGGGCCCCATCTACATGAATATGCCTTCCTGTCTGTGGAATGGAATAAACATGAAACAACATAAGTATTGGAGTGAATCGCTTGTGTTTTGTGTTTGTTGTAATCCAATTTCAGGAAGGCTTATGCATGTAGATGGGGCCCCATCTACATGAATATGCTTTTCTGTCTGTGGAATGGAATAAACATAAAACAACACATTCATTGGAGTGCATTAACAGTTTTTTTTCTCAGTGGCCTCCATGGGGAAATCAGCAGTTTTAAAACATTCACAAGGTGAAAAGCACCAACAGAGATGTAAAATGGCTTCCAATAATTCACTTGTAAATTACCGGTTGGTACAATATTACTTCTATCTTGCTTTTGTGACAACATTTTGTCATCATTTTCTGCATTGGTCCAAAGTGACACAGGACATTTAGATTCAATAAATAAAAGTAAAGATAGGCTGTACACCTTTCTTTACCTTTCCAATGTCAGGAAGGCTTATGCATGTAGATTGGGTCCCATCTACATTAATATGCCTTCCTGTCCGTGGAATGGAATAAACATGAAAAACACCATAAGCACTGGAGTGAATTGCATGTTTTGTGTTTGTTGTAATCCAATTTCAGGAAGGCTTATGCATGTAGATTTTTGCCCCATATACATGAATATGCCTTCCTGTCTGTGGAATGGAATAAACATGAAACAACATAAGTATTGGAGTGAATCGCTTGTGTGTTGTGTTTGTTGTAATCCAATTTCAGGAAGGCTTATGCATGTAGATGGGGCCCCATCTACATGAATATGCTTTTCTGTCTGTGGAATGGAATAAACATGAAACAACACATTCATTGGAGTACATGAACAGGTTTTTTTCTCAGTGGCCTCCATGGGGAAATCAGCAGTTGAAAAACATTTACAAGGTGAAAAGCACCAAGAAAGATGTAAAATGGCTTCCAATAATTCACTTGTAAATTACTGGTTGGTACAATATTACTTCTATCTTGCTTTTGTGACAACATTTTGTCATCATTTTCTGCATTGGTCCAAAGTGACACCGGACATTTAGATTCAATAAATAAAAGTAAAGATAGGCTGTACACCTTTCTTTACCTTTCCAATGTCAGGAAGGCTTATGCATGTAGATTGGGTCCCATCTACATGAATACGCCTTCCTGTCCGTGGAATGGAATGAACATGAAAAAACACAAGCATTGGAATTCATTGCTTCTATTATTTTGTGTTTGTTGTCATCGAATGTCAGGAAGGCTTATGCATGTAGATTGGGCCCCATCTACATTAATATGCCTTCCTGTCCGTGGGATGGAATCAACATGAAAAAACACAAGCATTCGAATTCATTGCTTCTGTTATTTTGTTTTTGTTGTCATCGAATGTCAGGAAGGCTTATGCATGTAGATTGGGCCCCATCTACATTAAAATGCCTTCTTGTCCGTGGAATGGAATAAACATGATACACCATAAGCACTGGAGTGAATTGCTTGTGTGTTGTATTTGTTGTAATCCAATTTCATGAAGGCTTATGCATGTAGATGGGGCCCCATCTACATGAATATGCCTTCCTGTCTGTGGAATGGAATAAACATGAAACAACATAAGTATTGGAGTGAATCGCTTGTGTTTTGTGTTTGTTGTAATCCAATTTCAGGAAGGCTTATGCATGTAGATGGGGCCCCATCTACATGAATATGCTTTTCTGTCTGTGGAATGGAATAAACATGAAACAACACATTCATTGGAGTACATTAACAGGTTTTTTTCTCAGTGGCCTCCATGGGGAAATCAGCAGTCTTAAAACATTCACAAGGTGAAAAGCACCAACAGAGATGTAAAATGGCTTCCAATAATTCACTTGTAAATTACTGGTTGGCACAATATTACTTCTATCTTGCTTTTGTGACAACATTTTGTCATCATTTTCTGCATTGGTCCAAAGTGACACAGGACATTTAGATTCAATAAATAAAAGTAAAGATAGGCTGTAGACCTTTCTTTACCTTTCCAACATCAGGAAGGCTTATGCATGTAGTTTGGGTCCCATCTACATGAATATGCCTTCCTGTCCGTGGAATGGAATGAACATGAAAAAACACAAGCATTGGAATTCATTGCTTCTATTATTTTGTGTTTGTTGTCATCGAATGTCAGGAAGGCTTATGCATGTAGATTGGGCCCCATCTACATTAATATGCCTTCCTGTCCGTGGAATGGAATAAACATGAAACACCATAAGCACTGGAGTGAATTGCTTGTGTTTTGTGTTTGTTGTAATCCAATTTCAGGAAGGCTTATGCATGTAGATGGGGCCCCATCTACATGAATATGCTTTTCTGTCTGTGGAATGGAATAAACATGAAACAACACATTCATTGGAGTACATGAACAGGTTTTTTTCTCAGTTGCCTCCATGGGGAAATCAGCAGTCTTAAAACATTCACAAGGTGAAAAGCACCAACAGAGATGTAAAATGGCTTCCAATAATTCACTTGTAAATTACTGGTTGGCACAATATTACTTCTATCTTGCTTTTGTGACAACATTTTGTCATCATTTTCTGCATTGGTCCAAAGTGACACAGGACATTTAGATTCAATAAATAAAAGTAAAGATAGGCTGTACACCTTTCTTTACCTTTCCAATGTCAGGAAGGCTTATGCATGTAGATTGGGTCCCATCTACATGAATATGCCTTCCTGTCCGTGGAATGGAATGAACATGAAAAAACACAAGCATTGGAATTCATTGCTTCTATTATTTTGTGTTTGTTGTCATCGAATGTCAGGAAGGCTTATGCATGTAGATTGGGCCCCATCTACATTAATATGCCTTCCTGTCCGTGGAATGGAATAAACATGAAACGCCATAAGCACTGGAGTGAATTGCTTGTGTTTTGTGTTTGTTGTAATCCAATTTCAGGAAGGCTTATGCATGTAGATGGGGCCCCATCTACATGAATATGCCTTCCTGTCTGTGGAATGGAATAAACATGAAACAACAAAAGCATCGGAGTACATTAACATCTTTTTTTCTCAGTGGCCTCCATGGGGAAATCAGCAGTGGAAAAATATTCACAAGGTGAAATGCACAAACAGAGATGTAAAATGGTTTCCAATAATTCAGTAGTTAATTACCGGTTAGTACAATATTACTTCTATCTTGCTTTTGTAACGACATTTTGTCATCATTTACTGAATTTGTCTAAAGTGACAAAGGACATTTAGATTCATTTAATAAAAGTAAAGATAGGCTGTACACCTTTCTTTACCTTTCCAATGTCAGGAAGGCTTAAACATGTAGATTGGGCCCCATCTACATGAATATGCCTTCCTGTCCATGGAATGGAATAAATATGAAACAACATAAGTATTGGAGTGAATCGCTTGTGTTTTGTATTTGTTGAAATCCAATTTCAGGAAGGCTTATGCATGTAGATGGGGCCCCATCTTCATGAATATGCCTTCCTGTCTGTGGAATGGAATAAAAATGAAACAACAAAAGCATTGGAGTTCATTAACAGCCTTTTTTTCTCAGTGGCCTCCATGGGGAAATCAGCAGTTGAAAAACATTTACAAGGTGAAAAGCACCAACAGAGATGTAAAATGGCTTCCAATAATTCAATAGTAAATTACCGGTTAGTACAATATTACTTCTATCTTGCTTTTGTGACAACATTTTGTCATCATTTTCTGAATTTGTCTAAAGTGACAAGGGACGTTTAGATTCATTAAATAAAACTAAAGATAGGTTGGACACCTTCCTTTACCTTTCCAATGTCAGGAAGGCTTATGCATGTAGATTGGGCCCCATCTACATGAATATGCCTTCCTGTCCATGGAATGGAATAAACATGAAACAAGACAAGTATTGGAGTGCATTGCTTCTTTTTGTTTTGTGTTTGTTTAATTCCAATGTCAGCAAAGCTTATAAATGAAGATTGGGCCCCATCTACATGAATATGCCTTACTGTCCGTGGAATGGAATAAACATGAAACAACATAAGTATTGGAGTGAATCGCTTGTGTTTTGTGTTTGTTGTAATCCAATTTCAGGAAGGCTTATGCATGTAGATGGGGCCCCATCTACATGAATATGCTTTTCTGTCTGTGGAATGGAATAAACATAAAACAACACATTCATTGGAGTGCATTAACAGTTTTTTTTCTCAGTGGCCTCCATGGGGAAATCAGCAGTTTTAAAACATTCACAAGGTGAAAAGCACCAACAGAGATGTAAAATGGCTTCCAATAATTCACTTGTAAATTACTGGTTGGTACAATATTACTTCTATCTTGCTTTTGTGACAACATTTTGTCATCATTTTCTGCATTGGTCCAAAGTGACACAGGACATTTAGATTCAATAAATAAAAGTAAAGATAGGCTGTACACCTTTCTTTACCTTTCCAATGTCAGGAAGGCTTATGCATGTAGATTGGGTCCCATCTACATGAATATGCCTTCCTGTCCGTGGAATGGAATGAACATGAAAAAACACAAGCATTGGAATTCATTGCTTCTATTATTTTGTGTTTGTTGTCATCGAATGTCAGGAAGGCTTATGCATGTAGATTGGGCCCCATCTACATTAATATGCCTTCCTGTCCGTGGAATGGAATAAACATGAAACGCCATAAGCACTGGAGTGAATTGCTTGTGTTTTGTGTTTGTTGTAATCCAATTTCAGGATGGCTTATGCATGTAGATGGGGCCCCATCTACATGAATATGCCTTCCTGTCTGTGGAATGGAATAAACATGAAACAACAAAAGCATCGGAGTACATTAACATCTTTTTTTCTCAGTGGCCTCCATGGGGAAATCAGCAGTGGAAAAATATTCACAAGGTGAAATGCACAAACAGAGATGTAAAATTGTTTCCAATAATTCAGTAGTAAATTACCGGTTAGTACAATATTACTTCTATCTTGCTTTTGTAACGACATTTTGTCATCATTTACTGAATTTGTCTAAAGTGACAAAGGACATTTAGATTCATTTAATAAAAGTAAAGATAGGCTGTACACCTTTCTTTACCTTTCCAATGTCAGGAAGGCTTAAACATGTAGATTGGGCCCCATCTACATGAATATGCCTTCCTGTCCATGGAATGGAATAAATATGAAACAACATAAGTATTGGAGTGAATCGCTTGTGTTTTGTATTTGTTGAAATCCAATTTCAGGAAGGCTTATGCATGTAGATGGGGCCCCATCTTCATGAATATGCCTTCCTGTCTGTGGAATGGAATAAAAATGAAACAACAAAAGCATTGGAGTTCATTAACAGCCTTTTTTTCTCAGTGGCCTCCATGGGGAAATCAGCAGTTGAAAAACATTTACAAGGTGAAAAGCACCAACAGAGATGTAAAATGGCTTCCAATAATTCAATAGTAAATTACCGGTTAGTACAATATTACTTCTATCTTGCTTTTGTGACAACATTTTGTCATCATTTTCTGAATTTGTCTAAAGTGACAAGGGACGTTTAGATTCATTAAATAAAACTAAAGATAGGTTGGACACCTTCCTTTACCTTTCCAATGTCAGGAAGGCTTATGCATGTAGATTGGGCCCCATCTACATGAATATGCCTTCCTGTCCATGGAATGGAATAAACATGAAACAAGACAAGTATTGGAGTGCATTGCTTCTTTTTGTTTTGTGTTTGTTTAATTCCAATGTCAGCAAAGCTTATAAATGAAGATTGGGCCCCATCTACATGAATATGCCTTACTGTCCGTGGAATGGAATAAACATGAAACAACATAAGTATTGGAGTGAATCGCTTGTGTTTTGTGTTTGTTGTAATCCAATTTCAGGAAGGCTTATGCATGTAGATGGGGCCCCATCTACATGAATATGCTTTTCTGTCTGTGGAATGGAATAAACATAAAACAACACATTCATTGGAGTGCATTAACAGTTTTTTTTTCTCAGTGGCCTCCATGGGGAAATCAGCAGTTTTAAAACATTCACAAGGTGAAAAGCACCAACAGAGATGTAAAATGGCTTCCAATAATTCACTTGTAAATTACTGGTTGGTACAATATTACTTCTATCTTGCTTTTGTGACAACATTTTGTCATCATTTTCTGCATTGGTCCAAAGTGACAAAGGACATTTAGATTCATTTAATAAAAGTAAAGATAGGCTGTACACCTTTCTTTACCTTTCCAATGTCAGGAAGGCTTATGCATGTAGATTGGGCCCCATCTACATGAATATGCCTTCCTGTCCATGGAATGGAATAAACATGAAACAAGACAAGTATTGGAGTGCATTGCTTCTTTTTGTTTTGTGTTTGTTTAATTCCAATGTCAGCAAAGCTTATAAATGAAGATTGGGCCCCATCTACATGAATATGCCTTACTGTCCGTGGAATGGAATAAACATGAAACAACATAAGTATTGGAGTGAATCGCTTGTGTTTTGTGTTTGTTGTAATCCAATTTCAGGAAGGCTTATGCATGTAGATGGGGCCCCATCTACATGAATATGCTTTTCTGTCTGTGGAATGGAATAAACATAAAACAACACATTCATTGGAGTGCATTAACAGTTTTTTTTCTCAGTGGCCTCCATGGGGAAATCAGCAGTTTTAAAACATTCACAAGGTGAAAAGCACCAACAGAGCTGTAAAATGGCTTCCAATAATTCACTTGTAAATTACCGGTTGGTACAATATTACTTCTATCTTGCTTTTGTGACAACATTTTGTCATCATTTTCTGCATTGGTCCAAAGTGACACAGGACATTTAGATTCAATAAATAAAAGTAAAGATAGGCTGTACACCTTTCTTTACCTTTCCAATGTCAGGAAGGCTTATGCATGTAGATTGGGTCCCATCTACATGAATATGCCTTCCTGTCCGTGGAATGGAATGAACATGAAAAAACACAAGCATTGGAATTCATTGCTTCTATTATTTTGTGTTTGTTGTCATCGAATGTCAGGAAGGCTTATGCATGTAGATTGGGCCCCATCTACATTAATATGCCTTCCTGTCCGTGGAATGGAATAAACATGAAACGCCATAAGCACTGGAGTGAATTGCTTGTGTTTTGTGTTTGTTGTAATCCAATTTCAGGAAGGCTTATGCATGTAGATGGGGCCCCATCTACATGAATATGCCTTCCTGTCTGTGGAATGGAATAAACATGAAACAACAAAAGCATCGGAGTACATTAACATCTTTTTTTCTCAGTGGCCTCCATGGGGAAATCAGCAGTGGAAAAATATTCACAAGGTGAAATGCACAAACAGAGATGTAAAATGGTTTCCAATAATTCAGTAGTAAATTACCGGTTAGTACAATATTACTTCTATCTTGCTTTTGTAACGACATTTTGTCATCATTTACTGAATTTGTCTAAAGTGACAAAGGACATTTAGATTCATTTAATAAAAGTAAAGATAGGCTGTACACCTTTCTTTACCTTTCCAATGTCAGGAAGGCTTAAACATGTAGATTGGGTCCCATCTACATGAATATGCCTTCCTGTCCATGGAATGGAATAAATATGAAACAACATAAGTATTGGAGTGAATCGCTTGTGTTTTGTATTTGTTGAAATCCAATTTCAGGAAGGCTTATGCATGTAGATGGGGCCCCATCTTCATGAATATGCCTTCCTGTCTGTGGAATGGAATAAAAATGAAACAACAAAAGCATTGGAGTTCATTAACAGCCTTTTTTTCTCAGTGGCCTCCATGGGGAAATCAGCAGTTGAAAAACATTTACAAGGTGAAAAGCACCAACAGAGATGTAAAATGGCTTCCAATAATTCAATAGTAAATTACCGGTTAGTACAATATTACTTCTATCTTGCTTTTGTGACAACATTTTGTCATCATTTTCTGAATTTGTCTAAAGTGACAAGGGACGTTTAGATTCATTAAATAAAACTAAAGATAGGTTGGACACCTTCCTTTACCTTTCCAATGTCAGGAAGGCTTATGCATGTAGATTGGGCCCCATCTACATGAATATGCCTTCCTGTCCATGGAATGGAATAAACATGAAACAAGACAAGTATTGGAGTGCATTGCTTCTTTTTGTTTTGTGTTTGTTTAATTCCAATGTCAGCAAAGCTTATAAATGAAGATTGGGCCCCATCTACATGAATATGCCTTACTGTCCGTGGAATGGAATAAACATGAAACAACATAAGTATTGGAGTGAATCGCTTGTGTTTTGTGTTTGTTGTAATCCAATTTCAGGAAGGCTTATGCATGTAGATGGGGGCCCCATCTACATGAATATGCTTTTCTGTCTGTGGAATGGAATAAACATAAAACAACACATTCATTGGAGTGCATTAACAGTTTTTTTTTCTCAGTTGCCTCCATGGGGAAATCAGCAGTCTTAAAACATTCACAAGGTGAAAAGCACCAACAGAGATGTAAAATGGCTTCCAATAATTCACTTGTAAATTACTGGTTGGTACAATATTACTTCTATCTTGCTTTTGTGACAACATTTTGTCATCATTTTCTGCATTGGTCCAAAGTGACACAGGACATTTAGATTCAATAAATAAAAGTAAAGATAGGCTGTACACCTTTCTTTACCTTTCCAATGTCAGGAAGGCTTATGCATATAGTTTGGGTCCCATCTACATGAATATGCCTTCCTGTCCGTGGATTGGAATGAACATGAAAAAACACAAGCATTGGAATTCATTGCTTCTATTATTTTATGTTTGTTGTCATCGAATGTCAGGAAGGCTTATGCATGTAGATTGGGCCCCATCTACATTAATATGCCTTCCTGTCCGTGGAATGGAATAAACATGAAACGCCATAAGCACTGGAGTGAATTGCTTGTGTTTTGTGTTTGTTGTAATCCAATTTCAGGATGGCTTATGCATGTAGATGGGGCCCCATCTACATGAATATGCCTTCCTGTCTGTGGAATGGAATAAACATGAAACAACAAAAGCATCGGAGTACATTAACATCTTTTTTTCTCAGTGGCCTCCATGGGGAAATCAGCAGTGGAAAAATATTCACAAGGTGAAATGCACAAACAGAGATGTAAAATGGTTTCCAATAATTCAGTAGTAAATTACCGGTTAGTACAATATTACTTCTATCTTGCTTTTGTAACGACATTTTGTCATCATTTACTGAATTTGTCTAAAGTGACAAAGGACATTTAGATTCATTTAATAAAAGTAAAGATAGGCTGTACACCTTTCTTTACCTTTCCAATGTCAGGAAGGCTTAAACATGTAGATTGGGCCCCATCTACATGAATATGCCTTCCTGTCCATGGAATGGAATAAATATGAAACAACATAAGTATTGGAGTGAATCGCTTGTGTTTTGTATTTGTTGAAATCCAATTTCAGGAAGGCTTATGCATGTAGATGGGGCCCCATCTTCATGAATATGCCTTCCTGTCTGTGGAATGGAATAAAAATGAAACAACAAAAGCATTGGAGTTCATTAACAGCCTTTTTTTCTCAGTGGCCTCCATGGGGAAATCAGCAGTTGAAAAACATTTACAAGGTGAAAAGCACCAACAGAGATGTAAAATGGCTTCCAATAATTCAATAGTAAATTACCGGTTAGTACAATATTACTTCTATCTTGCTTTTGTGACAACATTTTGTCATCATTTTCTGAATTTGTCTAAAGTGACAAGGGACGTTTAGATTCATTAAATAAAACTAAAGATAGGTTGGACACCTTCCTTTACCTTTCCAATGTCGGGAAGGCTTATGCATGTAGATTGGGCCCCATCTACATGAATATGCCTTCCTGTCCATGGAATGGAATAAACATGAAACAAGACAAGTATTGGAGTGCATTGCTTCTTTTTGTTTTGTGTTTGTTTAATTCCAATGTCAGCGAAGCTTATAAATGAAGATTGGGCCCCATCTACATGAATATGCCTTACTGTCCGTGGAATGGAATAAACATGAAACAACATAAGTATTGGAGTGAATCGCTTGTGTTTTGTGTTTGTTGTAATCCAATTTCAGGAAGGCTTATGCATGTAGATGGGGCCCCATCTACATGAATATGCTTTTCTGTCTGTGGAATGGAATAAACATAAAACAACACATTCATTGGAGTGCATTAACAGTTTTTTTTTCTCAGTGGCCTCCATGGGGAAATCAGCAGTTTTAAAACATTCACAAGGTGAAAAGCACCAACAGAGATGTAAAATGGCTTCCAATAATTCACTTGTAAATTACTGGTTGGTACAATATTACTTCTATCTTGCTTTTGTGACAACATTTTGTCATCATTTTCTGCATTGGTCCAAAGTGACACAGGACATTTAGATTCAATAAATAAAAGTAAAGATAGGCTGTACACCTTTCTTTACCTTTCCAATGTCAGGAAGGCTTATGCATATAGTTTGGGTCCCATCTACATGAATATGCCTTCCTGTCCGTGGATTGGAATGAACATGAAAAAACACAAGCATTGGAATTCATTGCTTCTATTATTTTGTGTTTGTTGTCATCGAATGTCAGGAAGGCTTATGCATGTAGATTGGGCCCCATCTACATTAATATGCCTTCCTGTCCGTGGGATGGAACGAACATGAAAAAACACAAGCATTCGAATTCATTGCTTCTGTTATTTTGTGTTTGTTGTCATCGAATGTCAGGAAGGCTTATGCATGTAGATTGGGCCCCATCTACATTAATATGCCTTCCTGTCCGTGGGATGGAACGAACATGAAAAAACACAAGCATTCGAATTCATTGCTTCTGTTATTTTGTATTTGTTGTCATCGAATGTCAGGAAGGCTTATGCATGTAGATTGGGCCGCATCTACATTAATATGCCTTCCCGTCCGTGGAATGGAATAAACATGAAACACCATAAGCACTGGAGTGAATTGCTTGTGTGTTGTGTTTGTTGTAATCCAATTTCAGGAAGACTTATGCATGTAGATGGGGCCCCATCTACATGAATATGCCTTCCTGTCTGTGGAATGGAATAAACATGAAACAACATAAGTATTGGAGTGAATCACTTGTGTTTTGTGTTTGTTGTAATCCAATTTCAGGAAGGCTTATGCATGTAGATGGGGCCCCATCTACATGAATATGCTTTTCTGTCTGTGGAATGGAATAAACATAAAACAACACATTCATTGGAGTACATTAACAGGTTTTTTTCTCAGTGGCCTCCATGGGGAAATCAGCAGTCTTAAAACATTCACAAGGTGAAAAGCACCAACAGAGATGTAAAATGGCTTCCAATAATTCACTTGTAAATTACCGGTTGGCACAATATTACTTCTATCTTGCTTTTGTGACAACATTTTGTCATCATTTTCTGCATTGGTCCAAAGTGACACAGGACATTTAGATTCAATAAATAAAAGTAAAGATAGGCTGTACACCTTTCTTTACCTTTCCAATGTCAGGAAGGCTTATGCATGTAGATTGGGTCCCATCTACATGAATATGCCTTCCTGTCCGTGGAATGGAATGAACATGAAAAAACACAAGCATTGGAATTCATTGCTTCTATTATTTTGTGTTTGTTGTCATCGAATGTCAGGAAGGCTTATGCATGTAGATTGGGCCCCATCTACATTAATATGCCTTCCTGTCCATGGAATGGAATAAACATGAAACGCCATAAGCACTGGAGTGAATTGCTTGTGTTTTGTGTTTGTTGTAATCCAATTTCAGGAAGGCTTATGCATGTAGATGGGGCCCCATCTACATGAATATGCCTTCCTGTCTGTGGAATGGAATAAACATGAAACAACAAAAGCATCGGAGTACATTAACATCTTTTTTTCTCAGTGGCCTCCATGGGGAAATCAGCAGTGGAAAAATATTCACAAGGTGAAATGCACAAACAGAGATGTAAAATGGTTTCCAATAATTCAGTAGTTAATTACCGGTTAGTACAATATTACTTCTATCTTGCTTTTGTAACGACATTTTGTCATCATTTACTGAATTTGTCTAAAGTGACAAAGGACATTTAGATTCATTTAATAAAAGTAAAGATAGGCTGTACACCTTTCTTTACCTTTCCAATGTCAGGAAGGCTTAAACATGTAGATTGGGCCCCATCTACATGAATATGCCTTCCTGTCCATGGAATGGAATAAATATGAAACAACATAAGTATTGGAGTGAATCGCTTGTGTTTTGTATTTGTTGAAATCCAATTTCAGGAAGGCTTATGCATGTAGATGGGGCCCCATCTTCATGAATATGCCTTCCTGTCTGTGGAATGGAATAAAAATGAAACAACAAAAGCATTGGAGTTCATTAACAGCCTTTTTTTCTCAGTGGCCTCCATGGGGAAATCAGCAGTTGAAAAACATTTACAAGGTGAAAAGCACCAACAGAGATGTAAAATGGCTTCCAATAATTCAATAGTAAATTACCGGTTAGTACAATATTACTTCTATCTTGCTTTTGTGACAACATTTTGTCATCATTTTCTGAATTTGTCTAAAGTGACAAGGGACGTTTAGATTCATTAAATAAAACTAAAGATAGGTTGGACACCTTCCTTTACCTTTCCAATGTCAGGAAGGCTTATGCATGTAGATTGGGCCCCATCTACATGAATATGCCTTCCTGTCCATGGAATGGAATAAACATGAAACAAGACAAGTATTGGAGTGCATTGCTTCTTTTTGTTTTGTGTTTGTTTAATTCCAATGTCAGCAAAGCTTATAAATGAAGATTGGGCCCCATCTACATGAATATGCCTTACTGTCCGTGGAATGGAATAAACATGAAACAACATAAGTATTGGAGTGAATTGCTTGTGTTTTGTGTTTGTTGTAATCCAATTTCAGGAAGGCTTATGCATGTAGATGGGGCCCCATCTACATGAATATGCTTTTCTGTCTGTGGAATATAATAAACATGAAACAACACATTCATTGGAGTTCATTAAGAGGTTTTTTTCTCAGTGACCTCCATGGGGAAATCAGCAGTTGAAAAACATTTGCAAGGTGAAAAGCAACAAGAAAGATGTTAAATGGCTTCCAATAATTCACTTGTAAATTACTGGTTGGTACAATATTACTTCTATCTTGCTTTTGTGACAACATTTTGTCATCATTTTCTGCATTGGTCCAAAGTGACACAGGACATTTAGATTCAATAAATAAAAGTAAAGATAGGCTGTACACCTTTCTTTACCTTTCCAATGTCAGGAAGGCTTATGCATGTAGATTGGGTCCCATCTACATGAATATGCCTTCCTGTCCGTGGAATGGAATGAACATGAAAAAACACAAGCATTGGAATTCATTGCTTCTATTAATTTGTGTTTGTTGTCATCGAATGTCAGGAAGGCTTATGCATGTAGATTGGACCCCATCTACATTAATATGCCTTCCTGTCCGTGGAATGGAATAAACATGAAACACCATAAGCACTGGAGTGAATTGCTTGTGTTTTGTGTTTGTTGTAATCCAATTTCAGGAAGGCTTATGCATGTAGATGGGGCCCCATCTACATTAATATGCTTTCCTGTCCGTGGGATGGAACTAACATGAAAAAACACAAGCATTCGAATTCATTGCTTCTGTTATTTTGTGTTTGTTGTCATCGAATGTCAGGAAGGCTTATGCATGTAGATTGGGCCCCATCTACATTAATATGCCTTCCTGTCCGTGGGATGGAACGAACATGAAAAAACACAAGCATTCGAATTCATTGCTTCTGTTATTTTGTATTTGTTGTCATCGAATGTCAGGAAGGCTTATGCATGTAGATTGGGCCGCATCTACATTAATATGCCTTCCCGTCCGTGGAATGGAATAAACATGAAACACCATAAGCACTGGAGTGAATTGCTTGTGTGTTGTGTTTGTTGTAATCCAATTTCAGGAAGGCTTATGCATGTAGATGGGGCCCCATCTACATGAATATGCCTTCCTGTCTGTGGAATGGAATAAACATGAAACAACATAAGTATTGGAGTGAATCGCTTGTGTTTTGTGTTTGTTGTAATCCAATTTCAGGAAGGCTTATGCATGTAGATGGGGCCCCATCTACATGAATATGCTTTTCTGTCTGTGGAATGGAATAAACATGAAACAACACATTCATTGGAGTACATGAACAGGTTTTTTTCTCAGTGGCCTCCATGGGGAAATCAGCAGTCTTAAAACATTCACAAGGTGAAAAGCACCAACAGGGATGTAAAATGGCTTCCAATAATTCACTTGTAAATTACTGGTTGGTACAATATTACTTCTATCTTGCTTTTGTGACAACATTTTGTCATCATTTTCTGCATTGGTCCAAAGTGACACAGGACATTTAGATTCAATAAATAAAAGTAAAGATAGGCTGTACACCTTTCTTTACCTTTCCAATGTCAGGAAGGCTTATGCATGTAGATTGGGTCCCATCTACATGAATATGCCTTCCTGTCCATAGATTGGAATGAACATGAAAAAACACAAGCATTGGAATTCATTGCTTCTATTATTTTGTGTTTGTTGTCATCGAATGTCAGGAAGGCTTATGCATGTAGATTGGGCCCCATCTACATTAATATGCCTTCCTGTCCGTGGAATGGAATAAACATGAAACACCATAAGCACTGGAGTGAATTGCTTGTTTTGTGTTTGTTGTAATCCAATTTCAGGAAGGCTTATGCATGTAGATGGGGCCCCATCTACATGAATATGCCTTCCTGTCTGTGGAATGGAATAAACATGAAACAACAAAAGCATCGGAGTACATTAACATCTTTTTTTCTCCGTGGCCTCCATGGGGAGATCAGCAGTGGAAAAATATTCACAAGGTGAAATGCACAAACAGAGATGTAAAATGGTTTCCAATAATTCAGTAGTAAATTACAGGTTAGTACAATATTACTTCTATTTTGCTTTTGTGACAACATTTTGTCATCATTTTCTGAATTTGTCTAAAGTGACAAGGGACGTTTAGATTCATTAAATAAAACTAAAGATAGGTTGGACACCTTCCTTTACCTTTCCAATGTCAGGAAGGCTTATGCATGTAGATTGGGCCCCATCTACATGAATATGCCTTCCTGTCCATGGAATGGAATAAACATGAAACAAGACAAGTATTGGAGTGCATTGCTTCTTTTTGTTTTGTGTTTGTTTAATTCCAATGTCAGCAAAGCTTATAAATGAAGATTGGGCCCCATCTACATGAATATGCCTTACTGTCCGTGGAATGGAATAAACATGAAACAACATAAGTATTGGAGTGAATCGCTTGTGTTTTGTGTTTGTTGTAATCCAATTTCAGGAAGGCTTATGCATGTAGATGGGGCCCCATCTACATGAATATGCTTTTCTGTCTGTGGAATGGAATAAACATGAAACAACACATTCATTGGAGTACATTAACAGGTTTTTTTCTCAGTGGCCTCCATGGGGAAATCAGCAGTTTTAAAACATTCACAAGGTGAAAAGCACCAATAGGGATGTAAAATGGCTTCCAATAATTCACTTGTAAATTACCGTTTGGCACAATATTACTTCTATCTTGCTTTTGTGACAACATTTTGTCATCATTTTCTGCATTGGTCCAAAGTGACACAGGACATTTACATTCAATAAATAAAAGTAAAGATAGGCTGTACACCTTTCTTTACCTTTCCAATGTCAGGAAGGCTTAAACATGTAGATTGGGTCCCATCTACATGAATATGCCTTCCTGTCCATGGAATGGAATAAACATGAAACAAGACAAGTATTGGAGTGCATTGCTTCTTTTTGTTTTGTGTTTGTTGTCATCCAATGTCAGGAAGGCTTATGCATGTAGATTGGGCCCCATCTACATGAATATGCCTTCCTGTCTGTGGAATGGAATAAACATGAAACAACATAAGTATTGGAGTGAATCGCTTGTGTGTTGTGTTTGTTGTAATCCAATTTCAGGAAGGCTTATGCATGTAGATGGGGCCCCATCTACATGAATATGCTTTTCTGTCTGTGGAATGGAATAAACATGAAACAACACATTCATTGGAGTACATGAACAGGTTTTTTTCTCAGTGGCCTCCATGGGGAAATCAGCAGTGTTAAAACATTCACAAGGTGAAAAGCACCAACAGGGATGTAAAATGGCTTCCAATAATTCACTTGTAAATTACTGGTTGGTACAATATTACTTCTATCTTGCTTTTGTGACAACATTTTGTCATCATTTTCTGCATTGGTCCAAAGTGACACAGGACATTTAGATTCAATAAATAAAAGTAAAGATAGGCTGTACACCTTTCTTTACCTTTCCAATGTCAGGAACACTTATGCATGTAGATTGGGTCCCATCTACATGAATATGCCTTCCTGTCTGTGGAATGGAATGAACATGAAAAAAAAACAAGTATTGGAATTCATTGCTTCTGTTATTTTCTCTTTGTTGTCATCGAATGTCAGGTTGTCTTATGCATGTAGATTGGGCCCCATCTACATTAATATGCCTTCCTGTCCGTGGAATGGAATAAACATGAAAAACACCATAATCTCTGGAGTGAATTGCATGTTTTGTGTTTGTTGTAATCCAATTTCAGGATAGCTTATGCATGTAGATTTTTGCCCCATCTACATGAATATGCCTTCCTGTCTGTGGAATGGAATAAACGTGAAACAACATAAGTATTGGAGTAGATTGCTTTGTTATTTTGTGTTTCTTTCATTCCAATGTCAGGAAGGCTTATGCATGTAGATTGGGCCCCATCTACATGAATATGCTTTCCTGTCAGTGGAATGGAATAAACATGAAACAACATAAGCATATGAGTGAATTGCTTGTGTTGGTTTGTGTTTTTTTGCATTCCAATGTGAGGAAGGCTTATGCATGTAGATTGAGCCCCATCTACATAAATATGCTTTCCTGTCTGTGGAATGGAATAAACATGAAACAATACAAGCATTGGAGTGAATTGCTTGTGTTGATTTTTGTTTTTTGCATTCCAATGTCAGGAAGGCTTATGCATGTAGATTGGGCCCCATCTACATGAATATGCTTTCCTGTCTGTGGAATGGAATAAACATGAAACAACATAAGCATTGGAGCGAATTCCTTGTTTTGTTTTGTTTATGCTGTATTCCAATGTTAGGAAGGCTTATCCATATAGATTGGGCCCCATCTACATAAATATGCCTTCCTGTCCGTGGAATGGAATAAACATGAAACAACATAAGCATTGGAGTGAATTGCTTGTGTTGTTTTTGTTTGTTGCATTCCAATATCAGGAAGGCTTATGCATGTAGATTGGGCCCCATCTACATGAATATGCCTTCCTGTCCGTGGAATGGAATAAACATGAAACAACACAAGCATTGGAGTGAATTGCTTGTGTTGTTTTGTGTTTGTTGCATTCCAATATCAGGAAGGCTTATGCATGTAGATTGGGCCCCATCTACATGAATATGCTTTCCTGTCCGTGGAATGGAATAAACATGAAACAACACAAGCATTGGAGTGAATTGCTTGTGTTGTTTTGTGTTTGTTGCATTCCAATGTCAGGAAGGCTTATGCATGTAGATTGGGCCCCATCTACATGAATATGCCTTCCTGTCCGTGGAATGGAATAAACATGAAACAACACAAGCAATATAGGTCATTGCTTGTTTTTGTTTTGTGTTTGTTGCATTCCAATGTCAAGAAGACTTAGGCATGTTGATTGGGCCCCATCTACATGAATATGCCTTCTTGTCCGTGGAATGGAATAAACATGAAACAATACAAGCATTGGAGTGAATCGCTTGTGTTGTTTTGTGTTTGTTGCATTCCAATATCAGGAAGGCTTATGCATGTAGATTGGGCCCCATCTACATGAATATGCCTTCCTGTCTGTGGAATGAAATAAACATGAAACAACACAAGCAATATAGTGCATTGCTTGTTTTTGTTTTGTGCTTGTTGCATTCCAATGTCAGGAAGGCTTATGCATGTAGATTGGGCCCCATCTACATGAATATGCCTTCCTGTCAGTTGAATGGAATAAACATGAAACAACTGAAGCATATGAGTGAATTCCTTGTGTTGTTTTGTGTTTTTTGCGTTCCAATGTCTGGAAGGTTTATGCATGTAGATTGGGCCCCATCTACATGAATATGCTTTCCTGTCCATGGAATGGGATAAACATGAAACAACAGAAGCATTGGAGTGAATTGCTTGCATTGGTTTTGTTTGTTGTATTCCAATATCAGGCAGGCTTTTATTCATGTTGATTGGGCCCCATCGACATGAATAGGCTTCCTGTCCGTGAAATGGAATAAACATGAGTCAATACAAGCATTGGAGTGAATTGCTTATGTTGTTTTGTGTATGTTGCATAACATTCTCAGGAAGTCTTATGCATGTAGATTGGGGCCCATCTACATTAATATGCCTTCCTGTTCGTGAAATGGAATAAACATGAAACAATACAAGCATTGGAGTGAATTACTTGTGCTGTTTTGTGTTTGTTTCATTCCAATGTCAAGAAGACTTATGCATGTAGATTGGGCCCCATCTACATTAATATGCCTTCCTGTCCGTGGAATGGAATAAACATGAAACAGTACAAGCATAGGAGTGAATTGCTTGTGTTGTTTTGTGTTTTTTGCATTCCAATGTCTGGAAGGCTTATGCATATAGATTGGGACCCATCTACATGAATATGCCTTCCTGTTCGTGGAATGGAATAAACATGAAACATCATAAGCATTGGAGTGGATTTTGTGTTGTTTTGTGTTTGTTGGATTCATACTTCAGGAAGGCTTCTGCATGTAGATTGGGCCCCATCGACATGAATATGCCTTCCTGTCCATGGAATGGAATAAAGATGAAACAACACAAGCATTGGAGTAGATTGTTTTGTTGTTTTGTGTTTGTTGTATTCCAATGTCAGGAAGGCTTATTCATGTAGATTGGGCCCCATCTACATGAATATGCTTTCCTGTCCATGGAATGGAATAAACATGAAACAACATAAGCATTGGAGTGAATTGCTTGTGTTGTTTTGTGTTTTTTGCATTCCAATGTCAGGAAGGCTTATGCATGTAGATTGGGCCCCATCTACATGAATATGCTTTCCTGTCCGTGGAATGGAATAAACATGAAACAACATAAGCATTGGAGTGAATTGCTTGTTTTGTTTTGTTTATGCTGTATTCCAATGTTAGGAAGGCTTATGCATATAGATTGGGCCCCATCTACATAAATATGCCTTCCTGTCCGTGGAATGGAATAAACATGAAAGAATACAAGCATTGGAGTGAATTGCTTGTGTTGTTTTTGTTTGTTGCATTCCAATATCAGGAAGGCTTATGCATATAGATTGGGCCCCATCTACATGAATATGTCTTCCTGTCCGTGGAATGGAATAAACATGAAACAACATAAGAATATGAGTGAATTCCTTGTGTTGTTTTTTGTTTGTTGCATTCCAATATCAGGAAGGCTTATGCATGTAGATTGGGCCCCATCTACATGAATATGCCTTCCTGTCCGTGGAATGGAATAAACATGAAACAGTACAAGCATTGGAGTGAATCGCTTGTGTTGTTTTGTGTTTGTTGCATTCCAATATCAGGAAGGCTTATGCATGTAGATTGGGCCCCATCTACATGAATATGCCTTCCTGTCAGTTGAATGGAATAAACATGAAACAACTTAAGCATATGAGTGAATTGCTTGTGTTGTTTTGTGTTTTTTGCATTCCAATGTCTGGAAGGCTTATGCATGTAGATTGGGCCCCATCTACATGAATATGCTTTTCCTGTCCATTGAATGGGATAAACATGAAACAACATAAGCATTGGAGTGAATTGCTTGTGTTGGTTTGTGTTTGTTGCATTCCAATATCAGGCAGGTTTTTATTCATGTTGATTGGGCCCCATCGACATGAAAATGCCTTCCTGTCTGTGGAATGGAATAAACATGACACAACACAAGCATTGGAGTAGATTGCTTTGTTATTTTGTGTTTCTTTCATTCCAATGTCAGGAAGGCTTATGCATGTAGATTGGGCCCCATCTACATGAATATGCTTTCCTGTCAGTGGAATGGAATAAACATGAAACAACATAAGCATACGAGTGAATTGCTTGTGTTGGTTTGTGTTTTTTTGCATTCCAATGTCAGGAAGGCTTATGCATGTAGATTGGGCCCCATCTACATAAATATGCTTTCCTGTCCGTGGAATGGAATAAACATGAAACAAAACAAGCATTGGAGTGAGTTTGCTTGTGTTGATTTTTGTTTTTTGCATTCCAATGTCAGGAAGGCTTATGCATGTAGATTGGGCCCCATCTACATGAATATGCTTTCCTGTCCGTGGAATGGAATAAACATGAAACAACATAAGCATTGGAGTGAATTGCTTGTGCTGATTTGTGTTTGTTGCATTCCAATGTCAGGAAGGCTTATGCATGTAGATTGGGCCCCATCTACATAAATATGCCTTCCTGTCCGTGGAATGGAATAAACATGAAAGAATACAAGCATTGGAGTGAATTGCTTGTGTTGTTTTTGTTTGTTGCATTCCAATATCAGGAAGGCTTATGCATATAGATTGGGCCCCATCTACATGAATATGCCTTCCTGTCCGTGGAATGGAATAAACATGAAACAACATAAGAATATGAGTGAATTGCTTGTGTTGTTTTTTGTTTGTTGCATTCCAATATCAGGAAGGCTTATGCATGTAGATTGGGCCCCATCTACATGAATATGCCTTCCTGTCCGTGGAATGGAATAAACATGAAACAATACAAGCATTGGAGTGAATTGCTTGTGTTGTTTTGTGTTTGTTGCATTCCAATATCAGGAAGGCTTATGCATGTAGATTGGGCCCCATCTACATGAATATGCCTTCCTGTCTGTGGAATGGAATAAACATGAAACAACACAAGCATTGGAGTACATTGCTTGTGTTGTTTTGTGTTTGTTGCATTCCAATGTCAGGAAGGTTTATGCATGTTGATTGGGCCCCATCTACATGAATATGCTTTCCTGTCCGTGTAATGGAATAAACATTAAAACAACACAAGCATTGGAGTACATTGCTTGTGTTGTTTTGTGTTTGTTGTATTCCAATGTCAGGAAGGCTTATGCATGTTGATTGGGCCCCATCTACATGAATATGCCTTCCTGTCTGTGGAATGGAATAAACATAAAACAACAGAAGCATTGGAGTACATTGCTTGTGTTGTTTTGTGTTTGTTGTATTCCAATGTCAGGAAGGCTTATGCATATAGATTGGGCTTTACATGAATATGCCTTCCTGTCTGTGGAATGGAATAAACATGAAACAACACAAGCATTGGAGTACATTGCTTGTGTTGTTTTGTGTTTGTTGCATTCCAATGTCATGAAGGCTTATGCATGTTGATTGGGCCCCATCTACATGAATATGCCTTCCTGTCCGTGGAATGGAATAAACACAAAACAACAGAAGCAATCCAATTTAAAGGCTTTCAGAACAATGTCCATTGCAGAGATACCATGCCCACTGCCAAACAGGCTCCATCTCTATGAATATGCATTCCGTCCATGGAACGGAATATACACAAAACACAAGCAATTCAATCAGAGACATTCCATGTTGATGTCAATTGCGTCGATGTGTGCAATACATTTTACCAAACCACATTAATACAGCATCCTTAGCATGGAATGGAAGAAACGATATGACAGTGTTAATGACCCTCCACCAATAATCAGGTTGGAAATTCTAAATTGATGAATGAAATGACAAAGTTTTGTGCATTTTGTTTTACATCCTTGAGGCTTTTCAGATTTCAAATCGGAAGGGAGTACAAACTGCCAGTGGGTTGCCCAATACGAAAATATAAAAAATCAGATGCTGCTTGTAGTCCCGTGGGCTTTAGGCCAAAAAAAAAAATGTTTCCTATTGCACTGGTTTTAAAATTAGGGTAGGCAGGTATTTTTTTTTTTTAAAACATTATATATAAAGCGCTTCAAAGTACTGGGCAAAACTGGCTCAATTAGATGCACAAATCAATTTTGGCAATGTGATTTTTTTTATTTAAAAAAATATTTGGCGGGTGGGGGAAAAGTGGTAGGGTCGGGAACGAGAAACAGGGACATTCGGCCGACCGGAAACACACATTTTTTTTGTTGGCCTTAGAACCTGACAGTTGAGTAGTCTGAAAACAACATTTGGTAGTCCGAAAACAAAATCTGGTACCAAATATATTCAAATCATTAGTGAATTCTGGTCGCAAAGGACACTAGATAATTAAAACTCGTTAGTTGTGCCAGAAAGTTGTTTTGTTTAGATTTTTGTCCATCTTTTACAAATTGAATATGTTGAAACTATGGGTGCAATTGCATCTACTACACCTCCCCCAGTCTATCTTCATGACTTACTTGTAAAAACCAGAGTTGAACTAGCAAACTGGAGTTGTTAGTGGACAGGAGCTCACAAGATAATCTCCACTTCTGTGACATCAGTTAGTATCTTTGATTGGCCAACTAACCACAGAATGTAGGTCTCAACAATCCAATTTGATATATGACATAAATGATTTCCCTTATGCACTTGACATGCATGTTTGGTAGTAAATAGGTTAAAAGGTGTTATAATTTGCACACAGACACCATATATAAGTAGTGTTCAGAATCCTGGAAATGTGTTAAACACTTTAATTCTAAGATGCATTCTTAGTGTCCTTTATAGCAATTGGTGAAAAGATACATGTATCAGAATTAGAGACAAAGAGAGATTTGTCACCACTTTTTGTACTAACCAGTAGGTCACATTGACCTAGTGTCGGTGAGTCACACATACCCATCCCATCTCAAGATACACAAAAAGGGCAAGTTTTATATCAATCAATGTGGTGGTGTAAAAATGCAGATGGGTACATTTCTTACAGCAATTTTGAAACAAATCCTGAAATGTATGTTACAGCAGGGAGGACTCCAACAATAAAATGTTGTGGCCACCATCCCTAGAACTAGGAATTTTTAATTGCAAAACAAGTACTTTGGGGAATATTAAACACACAGGCTTATGGTTTCTAACCTCCTAAACCTCAATAATAATTTTTGTTGCAATTTATTTTCAGATGTCCCTTTATAGCAGATAAAAAAAAGTTTATATTATAAACCAAAATTACCAGTAGTTGTATAATTTTGATGTTTGGTAGAGAAGTTGGCTTGTGAAATAGTAGTGGTAGTAGAAGTTGCTGTTGTTGTGTTTTTAATATAAAACGAAAAAATTTTTTTTTATAAAAAAAGTCATCAATATAAAATAAATTGTTTATTCATGTAACATAATTTAAATTAAGACTGCATTATAATAATTCTGTTTTACTACTTACATGTGTTATTGAAACAAAGTGCCCTGTGATCATATGGCACTATTAATTTCACATAAATTAAAGTTCCGTGTTTTAAAAGAAAGGAATCTTTGCAGCATATTTACCCAGCAGACACAAGTCAACAAACCAGAATACTGACCACTATTTAAAATCATATTTCATATTCAACAAAAAAGCATGAAATAAAATGACAAAAAAACATCATCTGGTTAATTACAAGTAAAGTAGTTGAAAAGTCCTTTTGCATTTTACACTAGACCAAGCATACCTTGTCCAATCAATCTCAGACCATGTGTTGAATATAAGCAATTCAAAGCAAAAAATGTTTGTATCAACCATTACCAATATGTACGGTCAACTATCCAAACTGCTAGTCAACAAAAAATTTATATTTATGGAAGGAATACAGCTATCTGCTCTCTTGGCAGCTTTTCAACAGTGCACATATGTTGGAGAATCCCAATAGTTACAGGGTATATGCTATGAGGCGATCGAGACGAAATAGTCACCTTAGACTCCGTCATTTCACATTAACAGACCCGAAAGATGAAGTTCACTTTGCCTTGAATTGATTTCATGACATTACCCCCACTCCATTTTGTTTCAGTACAATGCAATAATCACTAAAGTACAACATCAAACTTTGTGTCAATTTTCCCCAAAAAGGTGAAAAGATAGAAAAAGAAGTCTTATGTCCTGTAGCTATTTTGGTTTACTCACTGCTGAACCTAGAAAGTACTGATGGTGAGAAACCTGATTATCTAGAGTTCTCTGGTCATGGATTTGACTACAATCATAATACTTACAGCCCAAAATTCTCTCTATATAGTCACAATACAGACATACATGTATTTTGTCAATAAGCTGTCCACTTTATGGAAGCAATCCAGCTCTAGAGGTATGTAAAAATTAATATATATTCTTTCTTGCTATCGTTCCATGTGATAGAATAGTTTTATATCTTGGATGTTTCAGAATTTTTTTAATTCCAACTGTCACATAATGCCATGCTATCTGATAGACTATAGTCCATTTCAAGTTAGCCATAGCTAAACAGACAAGTTGAATTCAATTACATGCTGTATGCATTCAATGAGGAGTAGTTTTCGAGTTCTTGCAATCCAGTGCGATTATTCTTGCCCGAGACAGATTCATATATGAACATGGTTATTATAATAATAATCTCAACCAGTTGTTCTTATGAAATGATTTAATGCACAACAAAATCAATTCATGTGTACGCATGTTTAATGTGTATTACTGTATTCATATTTAACTGTACCTCATGTATTAATAATTCAGTATAATTTTTAGCTGTTCACGGGGAGTCATTGAACTCTGGGGTTTTATGTAACCCGAATGTTGCGGTCATTGGTAACGCTGGTTGGAATGACGGGTCTGGTTTTCTCAGTGCGAGGAGCCAAAGGTTCTGGACCAGTGGGTCTGCAGGACAAAGAGGTTCTTGAGGTATCCTTCGGCAGGCTGAGAGAAGCAGACCACATGAGGTTGTTTCTTCACTACTGGGCGAGAGTTGTTGAATCAGAACAATCTCATGATTGTCGAGTGGATGCCACAAGATAAATATCATACATTCCACTTTAGAATCAAATCTATTTCAATATCACTATACGAGTGAAAATCATACCTGTTTATAAATTTCATACTTTGATCCTATGGTGTTGACAGATCCACATGTCAACCATACTTTGTGTATAATTCCATATATTAATCATATTTGGTGATATAAGTAATTCCATACATTGATCATATCCGTTCATATACAGGATTATTTGTGTTTATTTGTTGAAATTCCATTCTTTGATTAGAACTATGTTATTTTCTTATATCCACTGTTGAACTTTGTGCAGATCATTTTTTTTATCCATTGTTGGACATTATGTGCACAAGTAAGGTGTCAGATTCCTTTATTATTCATATGCACTATAAATAAACATCTCATTCATACAATTGTCTTTTGTATTTTCACTATATCGAATCCCACCCAGCTTCAATCCTGTTACGCCAAACTCAAGTCTGTAAAAGGACTGAAATTCCATCAATACAACATTATCTCTATTCTTCACAGCTATAAACAGGATAAGCTCCCAAAAGATTCTTTTTCACTAAAATTTTAGTTTTCTTTATCCAATCATGGCCCTCCAAAAACATAAACTCTACTTTATGTTCATCCATTTCTAGACTGGTTCCCATTTTTCCATATACTACCACAAGTCCTAAAAGCAATGCCAAGCTTTTGTATGATTAACACGACTTCTGATAAGGAAATGGTAAAAGTACAGTTCCAATCAAGTAACACATGTAACTGATATGAATGGAATGAAAAAAATTCTGGCAAGCAAGTTTTACTAACTTTTGATCGAGATATTTTAAAAATAAAAATTCTGGGGCCGTCAACAGAAATTGGGGCCTCCAGGCAGTCATGATTATTATAGCAGACTCATCCTTGTATAGCAACCCAATTTTGTTTGAAACATGCCCATCCTAATTAAGTTGCACTCTCAGTAGAAGTTTGCTTACAATAGGCTCAGTGTTACTATCACAATCGATAAAAAAATTTAAAGCAATTGTTAATAAATTCTGCAAAGGAGGATACAAGAATCCAGTTTTTTTGTAATATGTTGATCTCAATATGCACACATAGTCCAAGTTTTAGTAATTATGTTTAGATATAAAAAGGATTTAACAGCCCAGACAGGAAGTATGAACAAAATGTTTAAGCAATTTTAATAATCTTTTTGTGGTGAGGGCCCTTTTGATTTTTTCTTAAATTTCTAGGCCCCATAAATAGCTTGAAAAAAAATATCTTGCTCTGATTTGTAGACAAAAAGAACTTCTTATATCCATTATATTAGTTGCAAAAAATATCTTGAGGAAAAGAAAGAAAAAAAAAAAAGGAAAAATTCTGGTTTGAAAGACCCCCACCCCCCCCCCCTGCCCTGATTACAACTATTGTAGGAAATATATTTTTAATAATATCTTCAATACAATATAAAAGATTTGACTTAAATTGCCATAGTAGTTTTAAAAATACTGAAAATGTAGTTTCCACATGGCTGATCTAAAAGATAAGTGGCTGTTATGGAGGCTACAAAACACAACCTCGAGTAAAACATTTCCCTACAGTCTGATAACATTCAATGAAGTGATTTTGTAGAAGATGTCAAAATCATGTTTCTCACCAAGCCATCATTGAGACCAAGAGACGCACATTTGTTTGTAGATCATGTCATGATATTTCCTCAAATTTTTTTATTTTGAGATGTGAAAAATGTTTTTCAACATGGTCAATATACATGCAATATGCAGTTAGTGCCAAATAGATGGGTAGTATATTTAATGATGCCCAGAGGCATTCATCACTACAAATACAGTTGTTTTCATTCTCATTTTAACTACATCTCTGAAGCCACTAGATATATCGAGTTTGGAAGAAGGAAATAAAGTGGACATTTCCAATTTCAACTGGAATACTATTCATGAGTATTGGAAACTTCTTTGGAAATATTCCTTATTTGGTTTGGGAATTTTAAATTGTTTGGTGGACATGGATCTCTGGTGGGAAGTGTTACCAGATAGCCTATACTGGAATAGTGACTGTAAATAGACAGGAACACTTTTATTGGATATCTTGTACATTCACTTGGCTTTTCTCAAATGGATTCGGTCTTTAACAGGTAATATTTTTAACTTGCCAGCCAAGTTTTCTGTGTTCTGTTTGGATTGATATTAGCCTGAATGCTCTTTCATGAAGATGTGCTAGCTTTGATATAATAATAATAAGAATAATAATAATGATAATGACTATTTAGAAAAGGTAACTCAATTAGTTACAGTAACTAATCTACCTTGACGCCTTCTGTTATGTACAATATATACAGTATATACAGCACAATGTGACAACAATTTGGCTTAACAGTAAAGAATCAGGTTGTTCTGAATATCGAAGTTTCAAGTACATAATACACAAGCATCAGTGAACATATTAAAATAAATAAAATGTCGTACTGTATAAACAAATTGTCAAAATTATAAACATTTTTGTTTCAAATTATATTAGACCCATTATATCAATACTGTATTAAAAAATTCTAAAAATTATAAACATATTTTTCTTTAAAATTATATTAGACCATTATCTCATTTCAATACTACCAAGGATTGTCAAAATTAAAAACATATTTTTGTTTAAAATTATAGTAGACCCATTATATCAATACAAAAGTTTAAAATTATAGTAGACCCATTATATCAATACAACACTACCAAGGATTGTCAAAATTATAAATATATTTTTGTTTACAATTATAGTAGACCCATTATATCAATACAAATGTTAAGAAATCTTCAATCATACCCAGATTTTTGTATTTTATTCTTTTTTCAAGTTGATTATTAAGCTTGGAGTGCAGATATACTATTGATAACTAGAGAATAATCTTAAAATGGGAAGCTATTGTGTCAATCAAACTCCTTGATAATGTTGCTGTACATGCAACTTGCAAAAGCCACACCTTTCACAGATGGTGAAAAACAAACATTATACTGATGGTGAAAAACATAATAACCACTATAAACCTTCTTACTCCTGCATCCAGTCACTTTTGTCTCAACTAAAAGAGTGCCCAGAAAAACAAGTTGTTTGCTGCATACTTCCCAGATAAATTATGGATTATCTCTCCGTGTCCAACTAAGTACAGTAGAATTCTCCCAAGACAGCACATTTCACAAAAAAAGAAACTTCATGAATGACTGACATATACCGTACATGTATGCACGGTTACTGTTACCCTTTTGTCTTTGAGAAAACATGCTGAATTGGCAAAGTTCAAAATGTTTCCTGATGAAACTATCATTTTCCTGTTTCCATCATACATCTGTTTCTACTGGCAGTAGGACAAAAATACTGTTTTAAAAGCTGTCTACTGCACATACCATTTTATAGTTAAATTCTACCACTTTTGAAAAATTTATGGTTAAAAAATATCTATTTCTTTTAAGACAACAGAAACAGTATTTTTTTTTCTCATTCTATCCCCGCCCCCCCCCCCCCCCCCATTACAGAAACCAGTGGGAAGCAGTCTACTGGGGACTTGAAATGCTGTAGCACAATGACTAGTGCAATGAGGAGTGGCTCAGCAATTGAACTAAGGTTAAAAGTTTACTCAACAAACTCTTATTTGATTACATCATTGTTGCAATGTGACAAGTTTAAGACCAAATGGGGGATGTTTTATCAAGTGTACTCGACAAGCTGTCAATTGATTACATTATTATTGTAATTTGGAGAGTTTAAGGCCAAATGCGGGATGTTTTATCAAGTGTTACAAGTAAGAAAGGGATCAAAGGCAGTATATGATGGCTTTCAAGTCTTTGAATAAAGGCAAGATAAATAATCATTTCAGGAGAAAAACCTATTTTTATTTTTTGTATTGTTTAATTGTTATTATGTTGTTTAAGATGTTTTTAGAAGAATATTTAAGGGCAGCTCATCTATTTTTTAGTTCAATTCCTGTAAAAATGCCAAAAACGTGCACTTTCTCACAATGCTAAAAAACCACCAAGAAATGAGGCTTAGGAATACATGTACATCTCAAGTCCAACTCACACATGTGGATTTGATCTTTTAAAAATCTTTGCAGTGAACTACGAGATATACGACTCATCCTTTTTCATGTAATTGACAATACACCGACTCGTAATAAATATTATTACAACATTTTCCATTAGAATCTGTTTGATGTTCAAAACTTGCCGTTTTGTTTTAGAATGAAGAGTAAATATGGCAAACCCTGCACTTCTTTTCTTTTTTTTTTCAATACCCTTAAAACCCCATAAAAAAAATTTTTGATACAAATCTGCTGATTTAGGTACCAATCTACTGATCAAAATTTGTCAATCTACTGGTTTGGTGTCCTGGTTCTGTCACATGTATGTTTATACTCCTTTCTCACATTACAAAATTAGACTAAAATACAAAGTGGGCAGAGAGAATATTTGTCAACATGCTGTCAAACATTGTAAGCAGCACATACAATGTATACCTACTTTGTGCTCTTAATGGAAATTTTAATAACCACACATTTGTAAAATCAATCAATTTAGGGACTGGTCCAAACTTGTAACTCTGAAAATCTGACCAAAATTTTGTACACAATCTTGAAAATCCACTCATTCGCATGTTTGTAAGATCATAAAAGCTCATAAATATATCCTCTTCCAAGACAACTTGATAAATCTAGCACTCATCTAAAAGTTCTTTTTTCTTCTTCTCTCTCAAACTTTTTCTTTCTAAGCAGGTTGGTTGGAGACTTTGAAGTGAATTTCTTGAGCCTAAGAGTCAACGTATGTTTTTAATTCTATCTAAGTTATTTTTGTCTTGTCTGCAGTACACCACATGCAAGACATGGATTTTTAATAGGGAAAACACAAGAGAAAAAATACCTCCGCCCAGACATGTTCAACCAATCCACTTGCCCTACACATTGATTTAAAAGCATTTAATTTCTCTATTCTATACTCTAACTTTTGAGTTAAGGGAGTTTGAAAACCATTTGCAAAGTAATGACTAGAGACAGGCTGGCATAGTCTAATTGGTGAATTTATTGGATAATGATCAAAATGTTTCTCATCCTAATACAGTACTTCAGTTGCTTTTGTGGCCTTTACATTTTTGCAAATTCTCAGAAAATGTGGAAATCGGTGACCAAAGTTAAATGTACAAACTATGCAAATAATATGGTACATCTCTTGGCATGTCAGATAATCTCTACACATGTGACCGAAATGAAAACTGGACATATCTGACCAGATTACATGTGGAAAAGTTTATCAGGGATCCTTAAATCCACCCCACCCCACCCCCGAGTTTAACTGGACATTTTGAGAGACTTTTTTTACGGACTTCATAGACACAGATTTATCTGCTGCTTGTAATATATATTCATTAAAAACACAATGTTCCAACCCCTACATAGGTCTCATCAGGTGGTAGCAGCAAACCACAACTGTATCCCTATCATTTGCTATAGATTTCCATACAAGGTTGTCCTTTTATTTTATTTTTTTATTTTTTTTTAGAAAATGTACTTAACACAGTGTTCTTGTCAGTGATCATAATGTTCCCACATTTGCACCATTGTAAATCCACTCCTAGAAATTTTGTCAGTTTGACAAAAACATTCTCTTTGTTTTCTTGATACAGATGTCTGTTTTGATTTCCCTTCCACTTCCCGACTTCTGGCATCAGATCAAAGTCTTTTATATCAGCAGCAACAATATTTATTCTCACAAGTTCACCAAGAGTATCAACACTGAGCCTGCACTGCATCTTTGTTCTGATAAATTTGTGTGAAAATCTGAACTCACACTCCTCACTGGACACTGGAAGAACCTGTGAAATCTCTATAAAACAAATCACATTCAGGTACTGTCCTTTCGTTGGAACAACTTTTGTCAGCAATTCAGCTGCTTGCACTCCTCTATAATTGTTTTAAACAATCTACTTGAAAATCCCCCACTCGTTACTTCATCGGCACTGATGACCAAGTAAATTCTCTCTCTTTGTCGACCATAATGAGCAATCCAAGTGTCCACGTGATCATTACCCAGCTGTGGCATGTCACTAGCATTTGCAGTAATAGTATTAGGCTCAAACACAGTGAATGCATTGGAAATGGCATGGTCCAGAAATCTATCATGTACGTTTTGCATGAATAATCCATATACACTGTACTGCTTTGGTTGGAAAGTCAGTCATGTGACAAACACTTCAGTTCTATCCTTTTGACGTGACTGCTGTCACACATGGCTGTAAGAAACTCACTGCAGATGATCCCAAAATCAGGTGTACCTCCCTCCAATATGCACTATTTTCAATGATGTCAAAAATCCATCAACACACTGCTTCATGCTAATGTATGGCAAATCTCTTGTCTGCAAACACTGGCCAAGGATTACAGTTTTCATCCTTATTATGCTTGTTCTTTGACATGGCGAGTAGTGCTCTCTCAAGCAGTAAAACTGATGCTTATTATTGTAAACACTTCAGTTCTATCCTTTTGATGTGACTGCTGTCACACATGGCTGTAAGAAACTCACTGCAGATGATCCCAAAATCAGGTGTACCTCCCTCCAAGATGCACTATTTTCAATGATGTCAAAAATCCATCAACACACTGCTTCATGCTAATGTATGGCAAATCTCTTGTCTGCAAACACTGGCCAAGGGTTACAGTTTTCATCCTTATTATGCTTATGCTTTGACTGACAAGTAGTGCTCTCTCAAGCAGTAAAACTGATACTTAGTATCGTCTCATCTAGGCATATATAAGCCTTCCAATTAAAAAAAAAAAACGTTTAGAATTACAAACATTCATCTGTACTGTGAAACCAATCTTTGAAATTTAGCACACTATTGCTCACGAAAGAATCAAGTTGCCCTTCTTTACCCCCATATAACCAACTTTGTTAAGGTGTTTATTTGACATTTAAATAGATCAACAAATCGAAAGCAATTTTAAATCAAGGTATTTGGGATAGCATATAACCAATGCCTGGTTGCTGAGTATGTGCCAGTAAAAACCTCTGAACTGGTTCTCATATCTGGCAAATACATGGATTTAAGGAAGCCTGATATTAATTTCCAGAACTAATGTGTATACAGTATCCTTCAATAAGGCATTTATATTATAGTCATAAATTATTTTTACTGTAATAATAAATCAAACTTCAAAACTGAATCTGCACCAGGACCAAATTTTGGTTGAAGACTACTTTGTAGTTTCTGCCTTTACAACGTCAATGACATTAGAGCTGTGGTTCCCAAACCCCAGGTCACAACCCTAAACTGGTACTGCATTTTGGGTTGCAAAAGATGGTATTTGGGGTTGCAATAAAAAAAGTTTGGGAACAACTGCATTAGACTATTACATCAGGACTGAGCTAATTTTCCAAGTCATGCTGTGTATCCAAGTTATTGTTGTTGGAGTTTTTAAACTTTTACTACATAAAATTATCAACCACTGCCTATTTTCACAAAATGTTGGACTGAAAAGGTCATCAAAATCTTCTTAATACCCCTAATAGGAAGCTGCTAGAACCCCCAACAGTTTGATTTTGTCACATTTGTTTAAAAATCAGTGCCAGCATGATCCTCGAGCTCACAAACCCTCATATGCACATGAACTTTAAACCTGTAGTACCTCAAAGTTAAAGAAAATTGTCATTTGAACAATTTGAACACAAAATTCAATGACCAAATGTTGTTACTGAATCATTATGAATTTTGAATCAATACTGTAATTAAGCAAATGCATCTTATCAGAACCAAATTAATATGATGTAAAAAGGTAGGAGTTTATCACTTTATTGTGAACTTTATATCTGATTTTACATTGTTCCCAGAGTCTAGTGCTTACATTGTTCCCAGTGTGTAGTGCTTTGGACAAGTTTACATGAATGCATCTTTCTTTTATCTGACCACAGATTCACATTCCTTAGATTTTTGACAACTGAAAATGTTCACTTTTAGAATATAATGGAAGCCAGTAATATGAATCAATGTAGAAAAAAAAACAAATTTTATATATTTAGACATTGGTCTGACCCAAGTGAAAATACATATAGTAAACAAATACAAGATTGAAGTAATTTTTTCCATTCTTGCTATTAAAAATCAACCCAGACAGAATATCAATCACAACTTGAATCTTATGCTCAAGGAGTACATTACAAGCCCATTTCAACCGATTTCAAATCAAGCATCAATATTTAACATGTATTATACAGTCGATTGTATAATGTTATGTACCTATCAGGCATTATAAAATTAAGATGAAATATGGACTTGGAAAAGAGGGTAGTTGTCAAAATAAATATTTTACAAGAAGCAAATGCATACCTACTTTGTGCTCTATCTGTAAACACAATAACCAAACCTTTGTAAAATCAAACAATATAGAGACTGGTCCATACCAGTAACAGTGAAAATCTGACCAAATCCTGCATTACAATTTTCAAAATCAATGTTCATGTGTTTGCAAGATGAAAAATATATTGCAAGGCATCTTGATCAATCTAGAGCTCATCGAAGAGGGCTATATTTTCTCAAAGAAAACTGGTTTTCTTAACAGATTGGTTTGGAGGTTTTGGAGTGAACTCCTTGAGCTTGAGAGTCAAAGTATGTATTGAATCCTATCTGAATTATTTTTGTCTTGTCTGCAGTGTACCACAAGCAAGACATGGATTTTTAATGGAGAAACACAAAAGAAAAAATACCTTCATCCAGACATGTTCAACCAATCTTTTTGCCCTTCACAGAGATTTTAAAGCATGTCTATTCTATACTCAAACTTTTAAGTTAAGAGAGTTAGAAAACCATTTGCAAAGAAATGACTAGAGACAGGCTGGCATAGTCTCACTGGTGAATTTATTGTAGGATAGTCAACATTCGTCTCCTACTAATGCTGAACTTCAGTTGCTTTTGCAGCCAGTTTACAGCATTTTCAACGATTTTCAGAAAATTTGGAAATGTCTGACACCAAAGTTAAATGTGGAAAATAGCCCAAACATATGGCATGTATAACCAATTAATAATTGTGCCAAAACTAATGTGCATACAGTATCCTTCAATAAGGCATTCATATTATAATAATTATTTTTAATATAATAATATACAAACTTCAAAACTGAATCTGCACCAGGACCAAATTTTTTAATGGAGTTTACTGTAGTTTTGCTTTTATAATGTCGCTGACATTAGAGTATATTACATCAGGACTGAGCTACTTATTTGAGTCATGCAGTGTATTAGAGTGATTGATGTTGTAATTGTCAAACTTTTACTATAAAAACTATTAAAGTCCATTTTGAAAAAAAATTGGATTGAAAAAGTCATCAAAATCTTCTTCATACCCCAAAAAGGAAGGTGCAATTATCCCCAACAGTTTGATTTTGTCAGATTTTGTTTTTAAATCAGTGCCAGCCTGATACTCAAGCTCCAAAATGTCAAACTTCATATGCACATGAACTTTAAACCTGTAGTACCTCGGAGTTAAAGAATATTGACATTTACACAATTTGAGCACAAAATTCAATGACCAAATATTGTTACCCAATCGTTATGAACTTTGAATCAATGGTGTAATTAAGCAAACATGTCTTACATGTATCAGAACTAAATCAACACAATGTAAAAATGTATGGAGTTTACACTTTCTTGTGAACTTTATCCTTGTCCAATTTAATCCCAACTCTGATTTTAAATTGTGTCAAGAGTGTAAGGCTTTGGACAAGTTTCCATGAATGCATCTTTCTTTGATCTAACCATAGATTTACATTCCTTAGATTTTTGATAACAAACTGAAAATTTTCACTTTTAGAATATAATGGAAGCCAATAATATGAATCAATGTAGAAAAGCCAAATTTTATATATTTAGATATTGGTCTGACCCAAGTGAAAATACATATAGTAAACAAATACATCACTGAAGTAATTTTTTCCATTCTTGCTATTAAAAATCAATCCAGACAGGATATCAATAACAACTTGAATCTTATGCTCAAGAAATACATTACAAGCCCATTTCAACCAATTTCAAATCAAACATCAATATTTAAAATGTATTATAGAGTTGATTCTACTATGTTTCTGCACCTATCTCGCATTACAAAATTATGATGAAATAATGACTCGGAAAAGAGAATAGTTGTCAAAATATTGTAAAGTTTTCTATGAAGCAAATGTAATGCATACCGACTTTGTGCTCTTTCAGTAAACACAATAACCAAATATTTGTAAAATCAAACAATTTAGAGACTGGTCCATACCAGTAACAGTGACAATATGACCAAATTCTGTATTACAATTTTGAGAATCCATGTTCATGTGTTGGCAAGGTGTAGTCTCATTCATGAATTTACTTCAGGATGATCGGATATAATTTTTCTCCTACTAATGCAAAATTTCAGTTTCTTTTGTGGGCTTTTTAATGTCATTTTCACTAATTTTCAGAAAATTTGGAAATATCTGACCAAAGTTAAATGTTGAAAATAGATTAAAATTATGGCATGTCTCCTGGCATTTCTGTTGACCTCTTGGATGATCTTGACACATGTGAACAAACCTAAAACTGGACATCTCGCACCAGCATAATGTGACAGAACCAGGACATAAAACCAGTAGATTTACCAATTTTGATTAGCAGATTGGCTTCTAAACCAGCAGAATTTTTTTATCTACATAAATTTTACATGTTTTATGGGGATTGAAAAGTAAACAAGTGTATGGTTTGCCATATGTATTCTCATTATACTATAATAAAACAGCAAGTTTTGAACATGAATCTTATTCTGATGGAAAATGTTACAAAAATAATACAAGACAGTATATTGTCAATGAAATGAAAAAGCAAGAATTGTATATCTCAGTTTTTCTCTCAAGATCACTGACAACTGACCACTGATGACACTGTGATTATCAAGTTTCACACTTAACAGGCTATCAATAGTTTTCTGATACAGAATTCCCCTTGAATCACTTTGCACTTTGTGAAGAATGGAGAACGTCCACTCTGTATCAGCATTCGAAAGTGACAATAATAAAACAAACCATGCTAAATCTGCAAAGAAGTTCAAACTTCAGTTTTTCTGTGCCTGGGTTTTAATCCTGCTAATTGCTCCCCAATACTCCTCCAAGCCAAATTCACCCCAAGCAGGAAGCTTCTCAGTTCGACTTAATATGTATTCCTCAGCTTCATATTTCTCAGCTGGTGTTTTTATTGCTTTGGGAGAAAGTGCACATTTCACCATTTTGACATAAAGTGAACTAAAAAATATATGAACTTCCCTTAAATATTCTTCAAAAAACATCTTGAACACAATAATTAAACAATAAAACAATCAAAATACTTAAATGTTTCTGCTGAAATCATTCTTTGCTTGATCTCTCCATTTTATCTCACTTCCGCCAAAGGTAATTTGATTTTTATTTGAAGACTCAAAAGCCATCCTGTACCACTTTTCATCCCTTTCTTATAACACCTCATAAAACATCCCCCATCTGGCTTTAAACTGTCCAGATTACAACAATAATGAAATCAATGAACAACCTGTTGTGTACACGTGTTAGCCTTCTTAATCCGTTCAGCCACACATAATTGCACCGTTCATTGTGCTGTAACATTTACAGTCCCCCAATATACTGGTGCTGACTAGTTTCTGTACGGAGTGGATAGAACTCATAAAAATACCAGGCTTATTACACCTTTTATTCAAAGTGGTAGATTTTAACTATAAAATGTATGTGAGTAGGAAACCTTTAAAATGGCATTTATTTCCAACCGCCAGTAGAATCAAAGGTATGTACCAGATAAAATGTGGAAAAGTATATAGCCCTAACCAATCTGGAATGGCCATCACATTGAATATGACAAACAAAATATGCCATCAGTTTAATGCCTTGTACATATTTTATAGTAGCAGTAGATCAATTATCTAGTTTTTAATAGCATTGTTGTTTAAAGACACCACAACTTGTGTAAACTGTACAATATATACATGCAATTGTAGAAGGCCTCATGGAAGATTGGTCAGTTGACCAAATGAGCTTCTTTAAATTGTCATGATGATGATGATGATGATGATTATTATTATTATTAACCAGAAACTTTATCTAATCTAAACAACCTACTGTAAAGCCCTAACTAAGATAGCTAAGTAGTTGCCACTATTCACAAACCGAAGCACAAACGGTAAGAAAAACCAAATCATGCACCAGAGTTGTACGCAAATAAAAATGCAAAATCATGAATCAAACAAATAAAACCGTATCCAGTGATTTCCTAATTTACTTGTAAGCTGTACCTTGTCTCTACCCAAGTCTGGATTTCCTTACTGTAAATATAAATATTTGATGGGTTCTGCAGGCCCCTACCTATCTCCAACCCCACCCCACTGCCTCCCAGAACATTACCTCCACCCAGGAGTAACATTTAAAGCCATTTTACCGAAAATCCTTAATTTGAATGTCCCTACATTAACCTTAAAATTAACACCCCAGGCATTCCCAAATACCAAATGTTTAATGGGTACTGCAATCCTCTAGTACCCACCGATAACCATACCCACTGCCTCCCAGAACATCTTCTGTCCATGAGTAACACTTACCCTCATTTTTTCCACAACTCCCCAATATTGTATCTACATTACCTTCAAATTAACACTTAAGGCAGTCCCAAATACCATATGTTTAATGAGTACTGCAATCCCCTAGTACCCACCTATAACCACACCCACTGACTACCAGAACATCCCTCCACTCATGAGTAACCGTTACCCCCATTTTACCCAAAATCCCCATTCTCTGTATCTACATTTACCTTCAAATTAACACCCCAGGCAGTCCCAAATGCCAAATGTTTAATTGGTACTGCAATCGCCCTACCAATCTCGAACACCACCACCCACCCACCGCGTCTCCCGGAACTTTACCTCAAGCCATGAGTAACCTTTATCCCCATTTCACCCAAAATCCCCAATTTGTATGTCCCTACATTAACCTTAAAATTAACACCCTGGGCAGTCCCAAATGCCAAATGTTATATGGGTACTGCAATCCCCTAGTACCCACCTATAACCACACCCACCGACTCCCAGAACATTTCCTCGACTCACGAGTAACCCTTACCCCCATTTTACCCAAAACTCCCCAATTTTTGTTTCTACATTTATCTTCAAATAAACACCCTGGGCAGTCCCAAATGCCAAATGTTTAATGGGTACTGCAATCCCCCTACCAATCTCCAACACCACCCTGCTTCCCAGAACATTACCTCCACCCAGGAGTAACCTTTACCCCCATTTTACCCCAAATCTCCAATTTGCATGTACCTACATTAACCTTAAAATTAACACCCCGGGCAGTCCCAAATGCGAAAAGTTGAATGGGTACCGCAATCCCCTAGTACCCACATATAACCCCACCCACTACCTCCTTGAACATCCTCCACTCATGAGTAACCATTACCCCCATTTTACCCAAACTCCCCAATTTCTGTATCTACATTTACCTTCAAATAAACACCCCAGGCAGTCCCAAATGCCAAATGTTTAATTGGTACTGCAATCGCCCTACCAATCTCGAACACCATCCCCTATCTCCCAGAACATTACCTCAAGCCAGGAGTAACCTTTAACCCCATTTCAACCAAAATCACCAATTTCTGTTATCTACATTTACCTTCAAATTAACACCCCAGGCAGTCCCAAATGCCAATGTTTAATTGGTACTGCAATCCTCCTACCCATCTTTAACACCACTCAGTCTCCCAGAACATTTCCTCCACGTTACCCTTACCCCCATTTTACCCCAAATCCCCAATTTGTATGTCCCTACATTAACCTTAAAACTAACACCCCGGGCAGTCCCAAATGCCAAACGTTTAATAGGTACTGCAATCCACTAGTACCCAACTATAACCACAACCCCTCCCCCCAGAACATTCCCTCCACCCAGGAGCAACCTTTACCCTCATTTTACCCAAAATCCCCAATTTGTATGTCCCTATATTAACCTTAAAATTAACACCCCGGGCAGTCCCAAATGCCAAATGTTTAATGGGTACTGCAATCCCCTAGTACCCACCAATAACAACACCCCCACCCCACCCCCAGAACATTCCCTCTGCCCAGGAGAAGCCTTTAACCCCATTTTACCTCAAATCCCCAGTTTGTATATACCTACATTAACCTTTAAATTAACACCCCGGGCAGTCCCAAATACAAAATGTTTAATGGGTACTGCAATCCCCGAGTACCCAACTATATCCAAACACACTGACTCCCAGAACATTTCCTCCATTCACAAGTAACCCTTACCCCCATTTTACCCAAAATCCCCAATTTGTATGTCCCTACATTAACCTTAAAACTAACACCCCAAGCAGTCTCAAATGCCAAATGTTTAATGGGTACTGCAATCCCCTAGTACCCACCTATAACCACACACCCTGCCCCCTAGAAATTCCCTCCCCCCAGGAGCAACCTTTACCCTCATTTTACCCCAAATTCCCAATTTGTATGTCCCTACATTAACCTTAAAATTAACACCTCGAGCAGTCCCAAATGCCAAATGTTTAATGGGTACTGCAATCACCTAGTACCCACCTACAACCACCCCCACAGAACACTGCCTCCACCCAGGAGAAACCTTTATAACCATTTTACCCCAAATCCCCATTTTGTATAAACCTACATTAACCTTTAAATTAACACCCCGGGTAGTCCCAAATACCAAATGTTTAATGGGTACTGCTATCCCCTAGTACCCACCTATAGCCACACACACTGACTCCCAGAACATTTCCTCCACTCACGAGTAACCGTTATCCCCATTTTACCCAAAAATCCCCAATTTTTGTGATCTACATTTGCCTTCAAATTAAGACCCCGGGCAGTCCCAAATGCCAAATGTTTAATTGGTACTGCAATCCCCCTACCAATCTCCAACACCACCCTGCCTCCCAGAACATTACCTCCACCCAGGAGTAACCTTTACCCAAAATCCCCAATTTGCATGTACCTAAAATAACCTTAAAATTAACACCCCAGACAGTCCCAAATGCCAAATGTTTAATGGGTAATGCAATCCCCTAGTACCCACCTATAACCCCATTACCCCAGAACATTGCCTCCACCCAGGAGCAACCTTTATCCCCATTTTACCCCAAATCCCCAATTTGTATATACCTATATTAACCTTAAAATTAACACCCCCAGGGCAGTCCCAAATGCCAAATGTTCAATGGGCACTGCATCCCCCTACCCATTCCTAACCCACACCCCTTGCCTCCCAGAACATTACCTGTACCCCAATTTTTATGTCCTTACATTTTCCTTCAAATTAACACCCTGGCCAGTCCCAAATGTCCAAAGGTTTAATGGGTTCTTATTTAACAAGACAATTTGAGTGTTTGTTCTCTATAACATTTGTATTATTGGCCAATATATTTCCAGACACCTCCCACCATACCCTTCTAATATGTCAATTAATGTCAATTAATGGTTTGTAACCTGGGCATCAGTCATATTCAAACACCATCAGTTTCCTTTTTATGTTATCTGTGCCAGCTAGTTTGCACATGGCTTTCCCCAGTGTCATCCATCAGTTCGTTTTTAGTGCAAAAGTTGCACCATGTACTGAAGGACTTTTTCAAACATTGTCAGTTGGTATCATGTCTTTGACAACTGAAAGTGCATGCAATGAAGATGCCAGCCGTCACAAATAGCAGGAAAAAAACCTTTACTTTGTATTTTTTTGGACCAACATTGACTTGTCACAAGCTGGGAACAACTTTGTCTCGTAAGATTTCCCACTGGCTGAATTAGATTTCAATCTTTGACTTGATGTTTTGAAAACCTGGGTTCTTCATCAGTAAAGGAGGACTGGCCTTCACTCTAATAAACTGTTCGAGCTATAAATGTGCATCGCCAACTGTAATGCAATGCATGTCCACTGTTTTGGACCACCACTTCCACCACCACCCTCTTTCCTACAAATTCATTAAATTGAAGGACACTGGAGTGAATTTGTGCAACAATTACATGTGTAAAGCCTTCAAGGATCAGAGCAGTTTGGGTTCAACTTCCCACAAGTGTACATTGTTTTAACCGATTTCTGTTTTGGATTTGTTGAAACAAAGATTTGAACTTTTACTGATCAAAAGCATAAAAAAAAGATTTGGAATTTATGTTTGTTTCAGAGAATTTAGAAGGTTTATTTCATTTGTTGACAATTTTAAGCATTTCTTTGTCAGATATTTCTCACACTGGACCCATTGCATGCACAAGTACCACTGATTTTTTTCAGTTATTCACACTTCTTGTAGTTTTCTTCCTAATCTTTAGTTCTTAATTTAAACATATTATAAATGCAACTGAAATGTGGCTTTGTTTTGTTCACAAATTAAACAATTTATGTATTCATTTTAAGAGACATGAATGCATGTTTGGTAATTCATTTTTTAATACTTTTTTAATACATCAATTGCGATTTTTAAATCAATGATAAAAGTTTTTGAATACAAAGTTATCATGAAAAAATACCGAATTCTTCGATTTCCTCACCAGTCTATGGTTATTTAATGCATCTGCTACTCTCTCTCTCTCTAAATGTATTTACCCCAACATGTACACGTAATTGTAGAAGGCCTCATGGAAGATTGGTCTGTTGACCAGATGAGCTTCTTCTTTAAATAAAGAAAGTATTATGATTATTTATTATTCCTTTTAATTAGTTATTACAAGGGTGATGTTAGGATTAAGGTTAATTGTTTTCCATTCTTGAAAGTTGTTTACATTTTATCTTCTGGGTGAATTACTGCTTTAGTGTTCATCTGTACTCTCTCATCCCTCCCATCTGTATTTAGTGTCGCTGACCTTGCCAATGTGTATTTAGTGTCGCTGACCTTGCCAATGTGAAAGTACAATTGCACTCTATTGGACAACTGGCAATGAGGGCAGAGCGAAGTACGATTTTTAGGATCCATTGCTGATGTTATTCCGAGTTAAGTGATTTAAAGAAGTTTCATCTTCACAGAAAATTTCAGCAGCCAGTAATACAATTAAAATTATAATTTTCCCAAACATTTTGTATAGTAAATTAGCCTCTTTATTGTTAATACTGGAAATTCAATGCTCATTGGAAATGACCTAGGTAAACTACATTGCATTATATCCTTGCTTACCAATAAAGAACACTTCCATGATAATGTTTTAGTGTTTTCTTTTACAAATAAGGAACACTTACATTATGTTTTAGTGTTTTCTTTTACAAATAAAGAATTCTGCTTGCATTTTTGGTGTTTTTAGGTTTGTTTATAAACTATGTTCACATACATGAACTGCCATCTCTGACAAGTGAGAACTGGCCCTAATGATGTAATTACCATATTTGTATGTTCGTAAACTCTGGGCATCATGTACATGTACTGCCATTTCTGACAAGTGAGAACTGGCCCTAATTATATAATTACGATATTTTAATGTCTGCAAACGGTGGGCAAGTCCACAAACCATGACAGATATCATGTTACTTAATGTGTTTAGTCAAATATTTAAAAAAATCAATTGATTCAAGTGCATCAAGTCTCAATCATGACTAGAAATTTGTCTACGAGCATGACCCCGATTACAATAATGCATGCACACTGCTGATTGGAGCCAGTTCTAATATTGCTATTGTCCACAATATAAGGATTGTCTTTGACAACAGAATGTATCACCAAAATGATACACATATATTCATATTATCTAACCTCTGAATATTTTAAACATAATTCATATTTTCCATTTTCCATTTGATATGCAATGCCATGTTATTTACCTAATTCTAGTTTTTTTTCTTCTATATCTCATTTTGGATTACACTGAATTTTATGTTTACCCAAAAAAATCATTGTTACGACTCTATGGTCTTAGAAAAACATAAAGAAAGTGAAACCAACAAATCAAGTAAATATCAAGAAGCAATTTATTTCTGGACAATTAAAGTGAAAATTCAAAAGACACTTACAGTAATGTGAATTAAAATCCAAATAATCCAATAATCCTAAGTGTCCTAATCATATGTTCTAAATATAGAATGTTCCAAATGAACAACTATCCAAAATGAAGTACTCCAGAATATCTTTGAATAAGTTGACATAAATCCCAAAATTGTCAATTCAAAAGACTATGAGCACTTTTATAATCGAATGAATATTGTTTAAAAAATTCCTCTCTCTGAATTTGGAATGATTGTTCACAACTGTAATGGCTCTTTAAAGAAAATTGAAAAACTGTCCACTAAACATGGTATATATAAAGATAGGTCATATGACAGAATGTTCTAGAATATTATAGTGTATGTGACTCTTAATACAACTCTAGACGGAAATTCTGGTTTTATCTGAAAACAAAATCAACCCTGACCTCAAACTGAATAAACAACTTATTTACCAAAACTGTCCTTGAAATCAAATACTAAGTGAACAACCTAACTCAAGGACAATAACTAACATGTCAACAGTATACTTAACATTACGGTTTAAGCAAATATTAAAGTCAAGAAACGTTTTTAATTTTTATATAAACATCATACATAACATCATCCAGTGTGAAAACTGTACAAATAACACTGCTCATATGCTCTTGAAGAAAACATGGAATCAGTCTGTATACCAGTAGATACTTGTATAATTGTGTACAAAATCTTCCAATATTATTCCACTTGGAAGGGTTTAATGAAACCAGCCAATTGGATGATATTTGTAAATTTACACATCGGAACTAGTACATGTGTTGCCACCTTTCTTGAAGGTAAAGTTCACAGATGAAGGTTACATTTACTTTTAGTGTACGGTTTTCAAATCTGAAAAGGTTAGAATTAGTGGGAGGAAAATTGGTCAACTTTTACATAAATGTAAGACAAAGTGTCAAATTTACCACTTTCATGGTTTTCATTTCAGTGAAAGGTGGACATTACTATATTTGTTTGGAGATGTAACTCACAAACTTTTAAATAAAGTAATAAACATAAAGCTTGGTATAGCTACATCTCAGGACTTGATGTCACTTGGCACTTTTATGGCATCTTTACGGCCAGGTCTCAAATCATTTATCATTTTTTGTGTGTGCAAACCGTCACCCAGAAGCAATCAAGTTATTACAGATAATGGAAAGAAATGTTTCACCCGATCAAATCATAGCTTGGGGTGCATCTTTTACCAATCATGTGTATCAACAGCATCGTCCAATCAGCAAGATCAAAGTCACATGCAAAGCTTAATTACTTGTTGCATTAGGACTAACACTAAAGCCATTGAAGGTACAACTCCTGAATGTGTCATTAATTTTAATGGTTTTTCATCATGGTTAAGATTATAAATCAAAATGTTCACATTTTTGAAAGTTAGTCAATCTTGCTTGCCTGAACTTTTCCCTTCATTATTCCATTTATATCTGTTACATGTGTTGCTAGACCACAACCATACTTTTACTTTTTTCCTTACCAAAAGTCACGTTAATCATACAAACACTTGGCATTGCTTTTAAGTGCATTTAATCATAGTAAATCAGGGTCCAAGCTGGACCCTAATATCTGGATTAATTTACCTCTCCAGCCAGAATCATACCTGCCAACCCCTACAGAGGTACAAGCGTAACCTAAGTGACGAAAAAGCATAATCTGAGCATAAAAAGTGTAATCTATATATTACATGCCATTATGACAATAAACTGTACGAAAAATGTACATTTAGTTTTCCTACTAACCTGGATCTGCGTATGGTTAAAATTCTTATCACAAATGGTCAAAATCTGTGTGAATTAGTACCAGAATACAAACACAAAACATATTAAAAAATTATTTATATACAACACTTTAACTAGTCTAAATGTTGAACTTTCGCTGAATGATTGTAAAGTCAAGTCCACAAATTCTGCAATAAACATGACAATGTGCTCAACCCGAGTGCTGTATTACATCACTCGTATTCTTTTTAAATTTGTTAAGCACTATTGATTTGAAGAAACTGGTCTGTTTTCTTGGAAATGTGTCATATACAGCTGCTATAAATAGAAAAGAAGTACACATAGGTCTACAATGGACAAAATGTACTATTGTGCTATTCTTAAGTAGCAGTCTTCTTTTAGAATATTCTCAAATTTATATGATATATTTGATTAAAGAGGTGATAATAAAATTAAAAATGCAACTTATTATTGCTTTATTTTTTATCTTTTAATATACCAAAAAAGCGTATTCAACACACAGGCAAGCATAAGACATAATTAGGTGAAAAAAAGTGTAATGATTACACCAAAAGTGTAATGGTTGGCATGTATGTATGTTGTCTGTGCTCAAATTATAACACCTTTTAACCTATTTACTACCAAAAATACACAAATCAGGTGTGTCACATATAAAAACTAGGTTGTTGAGACCTACATTCTGTGGTTAGTTGGCCACTCTCAAAGTGCACCTGGAACTAGCAAATGTTTTCAGACTACTTAACTGTTAAGGTTCTAAAACCCACGGGACAAGTGGCTGCATCTGATTTTTTATATATGTTTTTTAATTGGGAACCCCCCCCCGGCAGTTTGTACCACCTTCCAATTTGAAATACAAAAAGCCTGTAGGATGTAATAAAATGCACAAAACTAGTCAATTCATTCATTAATTTATCATTTCTAACCCTATTATTGGCAGAGGGTCCCTAACACTGTCATCTCCTTGTTTCTTCCATTCCATGGTCATGATGCCGTATTCATGTAGATTGGGCTTGTTATGTAGTGCACACATCTTCTCCGCAATGGACATTACTGTGGAATGCCTCTGATTGGATCACTTGTGTTGGACAGGAATACATATGTAGATGGAGCCTGTTCAGTAGTGGGCACATCTTCTCTGCAATGGACACTGTTCTGAAAAGCAATGGACACTGTTTTGAAAACCTGTTTTGTGGAAAAGGTATTTATAAGAGCTAAAATAAGCAATATATTGTATAGCATACACAACAGATAAGCAGTTATAATTGAGCTATTGTGTTGTAATTATCATATTGCAAAAAGATCAAACAAGATGCAATGAGGGTTACATTTTGCATACACATGGGGCCTTAAGTACACTATGGCAAATAACCCGATGCAATTACCGCATATACTCGATTATAAGTCGACTCAACTACAAGTCGACCCCCCCCCCCCCCCTTTTAGGGCTGCAAAAACTGAATTTCTCTTTGACCCTCCTACAAGTCGGGTGTATTTTGCAAGTCAGATCCGTCTGAAGGGGTAACTTCTTAGCGAGTCAGAAATGCACTTTGGAAATATAAACAAGCCAAACTGGATAGATAGATAAGAAAAATAAAAACAAAACCAGTATAAAATACAATTATATTATTGAGTGAAATATGTAACAAATAAATTGACAACTTACAATTTATCCATCTCTGTGTAATAAAGTCCATTGAAATCCATAATGCTTGACATTTTAAATCCATTTATATGATAAATCCATGAATTCAATTATAGGTCACATACCTGTATAAAAATAGAACTTCAGAATGATCCGATTCACATTCTCCCGTAATATGTTAATTCCACACGTTGTACAAATAAACAATGAAAGTTAAGTCCACTTTTTTGTGATTCACGGTATCCTATAAATGTCACTATCTAATGTAATCTGGTACAAAGACCAAGAATTAATCCTCATTGTCTGATAAAGATCTGAAATTCTACATCGTCTAGTCATTGTAAATCGTTGTCTAGTCACCGTAAATCTCGTCCGACTCCGACTCCTCTGCTTTACTGTCATATGCGGGTGCTTATGCAGAGACTGAGCTTGGGCTCTGCGAGTAACACTTTGATCATAAAGTCAGAAATCTATTAAAGGCTGCAACTGAACACATGTCAATTGTGCGGCAAGATCACAGGGAGTTCAAATAACCACCCTCTGTTACTTGGTACTGAACAAGTATCAAACTCGTGGCTTGATCAAAGGGTTGTCACATGTGAAAACAGAGTGGTGCTTTTACAAGCAAAGGGATTAAGGTTAAAGTATATGTACAGGAAGTTGTTGTAAATCCACTTGGCACTGAACAAGTATAGATTCGCGGCTCGATCAAAAGGATTGTCAACTTGAAAACAAAGCGAGTCCCTTTACAAGCCAAAGGCTTATCAGCCCACGTGCACTGGCAGATAACTTTGGAAATATCAGTTGGGAATTAAATCTGACTTGTGGAAAAGGAAAATACAAATTAACTCAAAACTTTTATTGCATCATGCACAGTCTTTATTCAGCAAAACACAAATATTAATACAAATACAGGTTGTTCAGACTTGCACGAAAATGGAGGCAATATACTTACGAGTAAACACCTACGGTAAACATTGACGCGGACACTTCATTTTGCGATAGGTAGTATTTAATTTACCGGTAATATTTTCAAATTATTAAAAGCCAATTACCTGTAGATACATGATTGTATTATGTAATGAATACCATCATGAAATGGATAAACACAGTGCATACCATATATGCAGTACTGCATAGGAATAATGGCATGAAAACGTAAAAATATATGAATTGACAGTATTTTTATGTATTGCAAACATCTAGTGTTTCCAACATTAGCTCAAGATTTATAATTTTTTTAATGTCGCGCTTATAAGACGACCCCTACTCTGCATGAATCGAATTTTAGGTAAAAAAAACGTCGACTTATAAGCGAGTATATATGGTATGTAATGAAGGCTGCCATATTGTTTTTTCTGTCAATAGTCCTCTGACAGTCATTGGTAACCCAGTGTTTATCAAAGTTTCCATGTAGAAAGTACAGTTGTGGTTGATACTGTTCATAGAGAAGAAAATTACATAACATTTGTGAAATACAGCACAACTCACTCAATTTTTTTAATTCCCCATTCTTCGCGGTGGGGGTGTAGAGATAGTGGAGAGGATTATGAATTTTTTTTATTAAAAAAACACCTCTCCATGCACCCTGATGGGAGTTGTCATGGTATATAGCGGAGAATAGCTCTGCACACCTCACTTTCTCACAATCGATGACCACCGCAGAGTGGACGTGTTCTCAATAATATGAGTGGTTTACTGTTTATGACACCTGCAAGCATGATCTAAAGAGGTTCAGAGAAAGACAAGCACCGATTTATGTAAATTGTCATTTCTTTCAGGTGCAGTTTGCTTACTTTTTTATATTGAAAAAAATGTGATCATTTATTTAATGATAAACATTTACTATTTCAAACGAAGATAATATGATACATAATGCCAGATCAAATTTTAGATAATATTAACATAATGACATTGCCTCACAAACTGTATTAATACTACATTTTGCGCAATGAATCTAATTTTTTTTCCTTTAATACTATGCTATTGGAATCAAGATTCATTCATGTCCTTATTTCTGTTGCAGTTCGCACAATATACTTTTTTTATGATCAAATGAAAATCAGTGAGATTGTAAAATCGCATTCATACTGGACTAAAGTGAAACAAAACCGCAAAAGTTTTGATGGTTACCTCATGCATGAGTGCTCTTTAACATAATGTATGATTTCTTCTGACATCCAATTACTGCATTATAGAGGAGTAATTACAACTTGAGAAGGCATAGTTCTGGCAGTTGCTTCATCAACACAAAAAAAAAAATTGCTAAAAGCCAAGTGACTATGTACTGTTCCAGAAATACAAAGCTGATGACAAAGTGAAGTTCATTCTCATACTGAATTTCTACATGTTGTGAAAAAAAGAAGATGCATTCAATATGCACTTCATAACAGATCTGTGTGCATAGGCAGGGGCACTACATACATGTACGTTAGTCTCAGATATACGTGTCAGAGAGAGAGAGAGAGAGAGAGAGAGAGAGAGAGAGAGAAAGAGATGTATTAATATCAAAAAGTAGTGTTTTCTTTTTAAATCACAAATGGTTGCAAAAGTCATCCTAGATACATGTACACTTTTTGATTACAGATGCTCATGTGCAAACTAATAAACACAACAGAACCCATCATCATGGTTTGTTTCTTTGCCACCTATGTGTTAATTTCATGTGCAAACTGACAACTTAAAAAGCACAACAGCAGCTCTTCTAGAATTTGGTTTTCTTTGCCATTATGCTGACAATAAACGGTGTACTTGGGGTTAAGTGAATAGTTTTTTTTTATTGAATAAGCATTTTGTTGAATCATACTGTATAACCCACAGGCTATTCCATTGTTTGATTCTCATAAAAGAAAAATCGGCAATAGAAAGAACTTGTGAACTAGTCAAAACAGCTAGTATCAAATTTGTGCATTTATCTGTGGTCTTCCATTCCTCGTTTCAGTCTGAGATCACAAAAGATTATTTGGTAATGAGGAGAGATAGCTCAAAACCAGATTAGTTGTTTTAAACAATGGTTTTGCTTCGAACTACTCGCAAAGATGTAATTCAACCTTTTCTTATTAACAATGAGACCTACAGCACTCAATCATTCAGCTCCCTTTCTATAAAACTACCTTGTATCAAAATTTATTCCTGCCATTCACAATTCAACAGTGGAACACATTACCAACAGAAATTATAAGTAACACATCTATTCAAATCTCAAAACTAGCTCAGGACTGATCAAATTCCATCAGCCCACATCCCAAAATTATTCATTTGTGAAGTTGAACAAGTAAAAATTTGCAAGACGCTATTCCAGGACCAGTGCTTATTTCCTACTTAAAACAAGTCGGGCAAGTGTTAATTTTCATGCTTTATCTGGCCATTCATGCCCACCACCCCCATCACTCTTCAGGCATACTAAATGCTTGAATCAACCTCTCTCCATTTTATTCATTCATATCCTGCGATATTACAGCAAGTAACCATTGAAAACTGTTGCATGTGTGCACGTTCTATTACTACTTGAATGCATATTGAGCTAAGCGACTGAATTATCAACCAATCAAAATACTTAAAACGAGACAATTCAATTATGGTTAATTAGCAACGTTTTAAATGGCTTTATTTTGTTTACTCAACCCAGATACTCGCAAGTGGATCACCCTCTGATTTCAATCCAGTGATTCAATACAGTGGTCCCCCTCTTGAACGGCCCCCCTGACCAGCGGCCACCCGCTTTATACGGCCACAATCCCTTGGCACCGACGAGTTTGTGTTCAAAAGTACCCCTCAAGGACGGCCACCCCTCTAACGCGACCAGCGGCCAGCATTTTAGTGCAAAAACGGTCAAATTTACCCCTCGCGAGCGGCCACATAATGATTGTTTACCGAGTAAAATCTTGATAATATTTTTTAATTTCTCAATTCAACACATTGACATTTTGTTCCAACATGCCAATAAAGTAACTTTATAAAGTAACAAAGAGGTAAGTAATCCGATTATCCTTACTGCCATGTGTTCCTTAGATGTTAACTTTTGTCACTTTGATAATTACTGGCTATTATTACTACCGATAATTATCAAGATGACAAAAGCTAACCGCTGAGAAGCACATCATTGTTCAGCTCAAGTCAGCGTGACATCCGGTCGCCAGATAGTAAAATGGTATGTTACCCTTTCTGGCTTCACTCTAATAGATTATGAAATGTACATAACCGGGTACCAGACTGGAGAAGAAGAAAAAAAGTCGATCACGTGACAGACTCACTTTCGTTGTAAACACTGTGCCTCACGCGTGATTGCCCGCGAAGGAATAAGTTGTCGCAAAATATCGTCCGACATTCTCAGTTTAGAACAAAAAGTGAAAGCAATTAAATTAAATGAAAAGAGGGAGAGTCTTTTGATAACTACCGAGAAATTTTATGTCAGAAAGATTCAAATAAACATCGTCAATATACATTCAACTGCATTGAGTGGGAAGACGGAATCGACGGACGTACAGGGATAGTTACAACCAAATGTTTGTGCCCCGAATTTACCGACAATGTGGTTTTGCACCACGATTCATGATTATTCATATTTTTTAAAAATAACATTGATATTAGTTTTATCATATTGAGTCCTTAACCAGATAATATTCCTGTGATTTTTAAATGAAAATATTAAATATATAAAAATTAGTTGCATCTTTTATACTTTATATGTAGTTATTACTCACAACTGTGTGATCCCCCTCTAGACAGGCCACCCGTCTTATAAGGCCACTTTCTTGCTGCAGAAGGGGTGGCCTTATAAGAGGGGGACCACTGTACAATTAAATTAATGAAAGCCATTTTACTGACATTAGTGTTGATTCCCTTTATGAACTGATTAAATAACAGTAATGATTCTTTAATTTTTAATTGATTATACAGAGGATTAGCTTCCACACGAGATATTCCATTTGAAACAAAGCAATTATGCTAATTAAGGAGCTGTCTGTGTTCATATTTAAACCACAAAATGTATGTTATAACAACTTTAGAAGTAGTTGACGGGTGAGATCATTTTTATTATGTGTTTACTTAATCATTTTTGCAAGGAAGGTTCTAGGGAAATTCAGAGAAGGAACATCTGCATGAACGTGTCGGGATAAAATGAAAGCTGCCACCAAATAGGAGGTAAATATTTCTCCAAAGAGACATAAGCTAGTCTCCATGGCAGCAAAACATCTTAAATATGACACTTCTGAGACAGAAATGGAAGGAACGATGGTTTGCAGTTATCACAAACAATATCCCAAACTGGCACAGGTTTGAAATTCAACCAGTTTTTGTCAATGGAAACTGAACCAATTAAGTTTCATTACAGCTCTGGACCTCACAAGGCCGGTCAGCACAGTATATGACTGACACTATCCAGCATATGAAGAAAGTCTTAAAAGTTAGAATTTGCCGACACTCCACAGGAAATGTACATTTTAAAACTAAGTGTGAATGAACTGAAAAACAAAATAATGGTTATTTTTATCACAGCCTACACCCTACCCCATTTTGGAAAACCATGGTCCGATATGGAAATGCTCTGTGCACTCCAGAAGAATGGTGTTGAACTTGGGTGTTAACTACAATATTCACTTGACATTCAGGTAGTTTGCAGTACTTGTTATGTGGATTGAAAGAATATACTGTACCAAATAAACTGCATCTGCATTAAATGAAATTAATACATACAAGTTTATCTCCTACCGAAAATATTTAATTATACTTCATCACTTTCACCCATCCATTTGGTAATATTAAACTTTGATGACCAAACCAATAATCCTAGGTATATTTGTTAAGCTGTTGGTTATAGAATGCAGCTTCATGTGCTTCATCGAGTCTGCATAAAAACAGTAGGTCTATGGTAAGAGTAAACGCATGTCTAGTTCCTGAGAAAATGTGTTGCATAAATAGTGCCGTGTATATTTCATTGTGTGGGCACTTGTTAAGCAAACAATTTAAAAGTGACTGGGTGAATGACAAAATAAATCACTGCGTTTGTCACATTTATTTATTTTAATAACAGAATGAAACCCACTAATACTTGTGATTTCTTTTTTCTTTTGTTTAAAGGCAGAATCTCTCTCTCTTATTAAAATTACTACAATTAAACTGCATATTTTGTGAAGCACCTAAATAGTCTCAGGATTCTTTGTTTGGAAATTTATCCTTCATCTCTTGCAATACATGTATGTGAATGCGTTTTAGTGGGCGAGTCTTTGAATATTAAACAGCATTGTGAACAACTTGAAAAGAGCATTCTGTACCATGTACTGTAGCCGAGCTGAAGGGCATGTTCCACGTGGTGATGTGGACGCCCATAATTACATAATTATATTGCTGCAACTTTCCTGTGAATTTATTTGAAAAGATATCATAAATATGGGTTCATTTTTTAAATCTGCACACTCAAATTATGCAGAAAACGTTCAATTTTTGTATATTCTATAATTCCGAAAAAATCATCCCGTTGCTACTATTACCAAAATATATAGCCATTTCTTCAGAGCACCATCTCCCATCCACCAGTAATTAACTGCACATTACCAATAGCCCTTAAGCATTTCCAAAGCATAATTTTAACCATTTAACTTTAAAGAAAACTTGCTCAAATCCACCCTTGCATTACACATACATGTACTTACATGAATGCAAGGCCAGATTAAAAGTGGTGCTGATGCAGCAGTTGCTCCAAGGCCCCCCGCGATGCAAGTATTTATAAATTTATGGTGTTCATTTATTTCGGGGGGGGGGGGGTCTTTTAAATTGCTCATTGGCCTTCTACCAGCTTAATCCGGTGTTAAGTGGAATGGAAATGTAACTAAACAACTTTTTTTTTTAAATCTCTATTCAGGGCCAGTTGAACAGCTCGACAAACTAGGCGGTAGCCTAGCGCGGGAAATTTTTTTGGTGGGGGTGGGAGGCAAAAAAACTGAATGAATAAAAAAAAAGGAAGAAATAGGGTAAATTGGAAGATAATAAGCGACAGAAAACAAAAGGAAACAATAAATGTACAATATTCATTTTCAAAAGTTAATTCTTGGAGAGGGGGATGATGGTGCAAGACGAGCAATTGTGCTTTCTCTATTCAAACTGTTCATGCACGTGCAACATCGGTCAAATCTTGCAATTTTAGCTATCCTAAATTTAAGATTCTCATTATCAAAACTTTGCAATGACCTGACAATACGTTCAAATGGCAGCATACAGTTATAAATCTACATATAAATCATTTAAGATACTCACCTGTGACAAAATCTACCAACGCCTTAACTAAGAATGACTTTCTTCAAAGACAGCTCACCCTGCGCGCGCAGGGCTAAAATTTAGCGCGCGAAATGTTTTATTACTAATCACTAAAACACGGACCTTCTTTCAACATGCGACGGAAAACTACCGGGACTGACAAATTAATTTTTCGTTATGGTGGGCTGGGATTTTCTTTCGACCCATGATTTTGGGGTTTTTTTATATTTTTTTTTTTCACTGCAAGATATTTTGTTATTGCAACTAATATAATGGATATAATATGTTGAAGGGAATAAAAAATAGCCCAAAGAAACTATGGCAAAAGTAGAAATCGCTCGGTTACAGTTCTAAATCAAACGATAATGCTAATATTATACTCACTATTGAGGATCGTAACTGTCATAGACCCTGTGATATTGTTAATCATTTTAATACCTTCTTCATTAATGTAGCATCTACTCTCTTGGAGAAATTGCCACAACCTTCAAAAATATTTACAACAGTTTCAACAATTTTGAAAAAGTTTTACAGGGTAATAAATCTTCATAATAACACACTCCAATTTTTTTTTTATACAAAGAATTAAGTAACTTTAATCCATGTAAATGTACAGGCCTTTACAATATCCGCAATATATATATATATATATATATATATATATATATATATATATATATATATATATATATATATATATATATATATATATTATATATATCTGCAAGCTTGCAATAACATTTAAACAAACCTCCAAAATATTAAACCACTGGAAACCGACTGGGGGATCTTGCCGCTCTCCTTGACCCTATTCGAATCACTATGAAGGCTCGTCCCGTTGATTTTTTTTATTTTGGCTTCCTGATCCCCCCCCCCCACACACACACACACACACTCCCCCCCCCCCAGTGGTTTAACGATTTCAGTTACATACAGTGTTACTTGTCTGTATCAAGAGGTATTGTAGACCAACAAGTTGTTTTCCGCCTTTTTTTAGTTTTATTTTTTTCCTTTTTTGGCTGACATGACCGGTGGATGACCAGTCACCAGTCATGTCAGAGGGAAAAAAAATGGCGGAGAACAACTTGTTGGTCTAGTGCCAGATGAACTGAAATTAACTAGAGTTAGTCCTCTTTACAAAAAGGATAGTAGGGCTGCTCTCAACAACTACAGGCCTGTTTGTATACCCAGTATTGTGTCCAAAATTTTAGAAAGAACAGTCTATGTTCAACTTGAATACCTTTTAGCTAAGAATAACAGTAGTCTAGTGTGCCACTTGAGGGTCTAAGGGAAACGTGTTAAAAGGGGTAACAAGATTATGGGGTCTATGGGAATTTAACATGGACAAAAATGTCCATAAGTAGTGGAGGATGGCGATCGAGGGGTCTACGGGAGTCCCATATTAAAAAAGGTCGAACATTTATTGGGGTCTACAAGGGAAAATGTGTCCCTATAAATTGTGAGTGACAAAGAGTCGAAAGTTTATGCGGAAAAACGAGAATTTAACATAGGCGCCATCTTGGTTCATAGCTACATTGTAACAGTGTAGCTATAGGCGACGATCTGCACTCGAACGGAAAAACCATATGACTTCATAGGTTTATCATATGGAGTGAGTGTCTGTTTGTAACCATGTAGCAATTGGCGACGGTCTGCACTTGAACATAAATGTCGTATGACGTCATTGTTTTCAACATGAGAAATATGTCTGTCAACATGTGGGTGAGGTGTGGGTGTATGTGCTGCGCGCGCGTGAGAGAGAGAGAGAGAGAGAGAGAGAGAGAGAGAGAGAGAGAGAGAGAGAGAGAGAGAAATAATTTTTGAAAGGGACACACAACAAAACAAACAAATCAACACTAGGTTTCAAAATCAACATTTTCCCCATTAAGTCCCGCTCACTTAAAATGAAGAAGAAGGACTAGGGCTTATCCCTTCCATTTTCATGTACAAAAGATTAAACAATAACATATTTACAAGGCTGACATCGTTGTGAAGTCAAACAACTAGATTTTCAATGGTCTAAGACGGTATCATTTTGCCATGGATGTACACTACGTTTCTGAGCTAAAGAAAAGAGATAACCATAATGTTCACAAAACTTGAATATCTTCTCTTAAATTCCCGTATATGTGTATGATCGTGTTTTCCCCTGTATAACAAAAGTACAGTGTAGCTTTAACGGTCCTTTAAACAAACCGTTCTGCACTGATTGACCTAACTTCATTACGTACTAAAGCGAGTAGTGCCTAAAGTTTACCGTCCCTTGCACAGGTCGTTTCCCGCTGATTGATCTAGCTACGTTACGTTATAAAGGGAGCAGGGGAGCAAATGTGTTGCTTCAAATCATTACCCCGTATAAACATTCTACCAAAAGCTTAACATTTAAATGGGTTTTCTTCAGAAAAAGTATTTTTTTTTAAAATTTTTTTTTAAAAATCCATTTTGTATCCTCATATACCTATCGGATTTCCATTCTCTCTAAGTTTTTTATTACAAGCAAAAAGTCTGTTTCGCACTGACTGACCTAGCTACATTATGTATTAAAAGTGAGCAGTGATTGAAGTTTACTGCCTCGAAAACATGCCATTTCGTACTGATTGACATAGCCACATGAATAGCATCTTTAGCCACTGTGAACATGTTGCACAATGAAATATTGTCAAATGAATAATACAGTAAAAATAAAAATCCAAAACATATCGTTTTGCTCATGCGATGCAGTAAAAAAAAAAAAAAAATACCCAAGTATCGCTAAGATTTCTATTTCAAGTACACATTTCGCTACTGAAAATTTTCGAGTAGTGTCTTATAATAGAAACAGATACCATTATGATTTGAATATAAATCATTCTTTAGGAAGTTCAAGTGTGTGTGGGTGTGGGTGTTGTGAATCAGTAGTATTACAACGGGGCTTTTAGATTGCGGTTTCTGATATAGGTCAGAGCCTTTTATACCCCATTACTTTACTAATTTTACCCCTCACATCACACGCGAGTGTATTATTTACGGGTGCGATGGGACTGTGTGCGACGACACCGCTGCTACAGCGACAACAACGCTGCAACCGCAGGTGCAGACAAGTTTGTCTTTATATATGCTGCCAATAGCGGTGTCATTGTGGATATCCTTCGGAAACGTGAACGGTTTTGCGTAAAAAAATCTGCTAGCATAAATGATATTGTATTGAGACTACTTTGTGCTGCCGCGAGAAGTTCTGAATAAACACGTATTCGTGAATGTAATCGTATCTAAATTATTTTGGCAGCACCACCAGAGACACAGGTTGCTATTGATATAGCTCCGACAACAATTCCGATTGGTGTACCTATGAAGGGTGCCGTGGTCACAATCCCAGCAACACTAAGGTCAACTTTTGTTGCCGCGGCGAGTCCACAAATAGCAACTACAATCATACACACGCGTTTGTTTTTCATGAGTAGCGCGGTTCTCATGATTATTTCATCTCGCAGTTGTTGTTCCGCTTCAATTATGTTTTCGCGTCGGTAGATTTGAGAGGCTATCACAGTTCATCTATTTATATTGTCATCGTGGAGACCAATTGCTTGCCATGATGGCTTTGTTCAGCTGCAATACGTGCACGTACTTCCAACCAAGCACTTTTCTTCACTTGTTCAACCGTCATGCAATCGTAGAAAATATCTTCCGAGGTAATCTTTTAAGTCTCTGGCGATTGTGCGTTCCTGGGGTTTGGCACCACGTTCATTTTGAAACACACTGATTACGGCTCTGTTTTATGCCTCAAACGATCGTTTTCGTCCAAGAACTTTTACGCGGACAAGTGCATCCTTGTTAAATAACAGTCGATATCTTTTTTCTTCTTTGTTTAGTTAATGTTGGTTTAACATAATCGATGGGGAATGTAACCGTGGTGCATTCAGCGGTGAATTTCACTTCATCGTTGTAGAAACAGTTTTTGGCTGATTTCACGCCTGATGGTGATGTCTATTTTTGTCTGGTGTTTCCGCGTGCTGATGCTATGACAACAAGCTGGCCTCGAGTTGGTAGTAGCTATCAATTTCTATTTTACCTTTGCGTGGATTATATTTCAGTGCATATGAGAGTCTGGTAACACCATTCTGAAGCAGATATTCATCAACAAGTGGAACAAAATTGCTATCAATCTTAACATCCTCTGTCAGCTGGTCCAACACCCCATCCGCAAATTCCGCAACATCGTCATCGCGTTCAAAATCCATTACGTACATGTAATAACAAATCTTAAACACAAACGCCAAAGACGGTTAAGTGCCCTTCCGGATTTATGTTTAGTCCTTGGAACTGAATTTCATCTCCGGCGATTAATGATAATGATACCGAATATATGAAACTTTCTTTAAAATTGTCTTCTGTAATACGTGTCATTAATTTACGATGCAGGAAATTATTTATAACTATTATCATTACACCCAACAGACCTCTATATCCGTTTATAATAAATAAATCCGATCCAGACTCACGTACCTTTAAGATATTACGATTAGGTGTATCAAAAGCATCCCCAACAGTAACGAAAAGAAATCGACCATTTGTTATATTTTTCATATCCTTCTTTGGTTAATATTCTACTGAATCTACCCAATGAATTTACTACGCGTAGTAGTAAGGGCACCTCTGCAATCTTTGCATTCACATGTTGTTTCGCCGCAACCTCAAAAGCATCAATGCAGTCTTTGATAAAGGCAACCGACAATGCCAGTGTCTCTGATACCCTGGTTCTCGGTGATTTCAGCCAAGTTCTTGCGACGGCGCCTCGCAGCTTTATAACAACACCCTGAATGTCAACGTTAAACGTTTTAAATTTTCCAGTTTGATCTTGGAAAAACAGAAGCTCGCACGGGTTGACGTCAACAACAATCTGGCTTTGGTGCAAACCTGGTCAGATCCACATCAGCGCCGCGACTGATTGAGTAACTCCAGTAAATGTTAATATGCATTTTGTGTACTATTACGCGTACTTTCTAAGTGACAATGTAAAATCAAAAGTGCTTGTGGTGTTGGCGAACGCTCGAGTGCACACAGTACTTCAAGAATAAGATGTCCACATATGGGACCATCCAGACGAGTTTGCAACGGCAGCGTTGAATAAAACACCGGTAGATGACTCTGTCGTCTGTGTAAATAATCAACAACTTGAAGTGGCTGTGCAAGCCCGTACGAATCAAAATACAAAAGATGTCGAAGTGCTACCACGTACCAATGAGTCTTAGGTCCTGTTGTCCAATGGTGCCAATTTCCCGCATGCGGGGGATCATTGACGCAAGTTCATTCCTCACAAAGACACGTCGGAAATGCTTGACTGACTTTGTAATAGCGAGTAAGTCAAGATTGTTTAGCGGCTACGCCTTTTGCGAGTCGTACCAGGTAGTCGAAGACCTCTGCCTGAGGAAATTATGCGAGTCGTCCCGGGTAGTCGAACGCCTTTTTTTTATTTGTTTACGAGACACTATGCGGCCTCCAACCGCCCTTTTTAGAACCATCCCGGATGCAGTTCCGACGGCCCCTGACCCAGTCGCTTTTGCAACCGCATAAGCCACACCCGCTAACAACGCTGGATGGCAGCGAGGAATGGAAATATTCCACCGATCTTTTGCATTTGTGTCACCTCTGACTTGGATAACTTTAATGTCACTGATGTGTTCGTTTGTTTGGCCGCATTAAGCTGACCAAGTTGTGTCTGGGTTAGCCACACGGGAATAATTCCAGTTAACTTTTCCTGCGAAAGTTTCAGTGTGACCCCGCAATCGTTTCTTACTGAGCTCTTTATTTTCGCAAGCTGCTTTAGGCTAAGTCCAACATTAACTTCGTGATATGACATGTTTAATCACGTGAAATGACATGTTTAATCACAAAACCATTTTTTCTATTGACATTAATCCTGTCTCCTGTATCGTCCCACAACCTATTTTGACGCTACCCTCTTTTGACGCAGTCATAAACTCACAGTTTTCGAGAGAACGCATCTTTCAATGACGTCACAACCACAACATTAATGTACACTGATCAACATCGAGTCACACAGACAGAAAAATTTGTAGAAAATCCTATCCTTATCGGTTGTGAAATGAAAAAACACCATTTCACTAATTCTCTTTTTTTTTTCAACCAGCAAATCCTCATAAAAATCCTTACTAACTATTCTGACGGGGCAAATCAAGTTCCCGCCATAATAGGCATCCAGTCTGCTACTCAACATGTGTTAGCAACGTGACTCACAGCTGATAACTGCATCAGTAACACTGTTTAGAAAGGTGTACCATGTTATACAGTTTCATGTGGATGTGTCATAACTTATTTTCAGAGGTGGTTATTTGTTATTATAATTTGTGGAAATTTACAAAAAACATATACTTTTACGATGTATTTAATAATTAAATTAGTATCCTTTACATTTTTGCTTATTTAAATCAATTATTAGGATTTTTTATCTGATAATTAAACAATTTTACTTTAACAGTAAATTTTCAATAATCTTTTAAGATATTCTTGATCTTTAACTTGTTTTGACCAATTTATTTCTTTAAGATTTGTTTGATAATGGCACGAATGATAAATAATGAAAACAAAACCTTCTCCTGTAATTTTATGCCTTCTGTCTCTGATTATTTGCATTCTGGATAAATAAGTTGTGAAGGATGCAAAACAGTTTAGATGTTCCAAAAACAGTACATACAAAGATTGAGGTTCTGCATGTTCACAATGCTAATTAAGTATTGGGAAAAAGGTCACATGCTGAATCTAATTATTTTATAATTATAACTACACAATTTTAAAATTAATACCATCATGATTTTTCCAAATTTGATTATTTTTCCTTTCAAGACAAAATCTGTACCAAAACCAGATTAATGATAAATGTAAAAGTTTAGGAATGCCAAGTTAAATTTCTGTCAGTAATTTTTCCCATAAACTTGAGTTTTCTATGTCCTATTGATGTTCCTCTGTAATATAGTTTTCTTCCCCGCGCTTATGTACAATGGTGTCACTACTAGAATAGACTTCTGTGAAGTGCGTCATTAAGGGTGACGTAATACACAAACTTTCCGACGAGGGGTCCTCTGGTTGAAAGCATGCAATGAAGAGTATTAGGGAATATATCATTGTCATTTTTTATGCATGCTTTGCTAAAATAACTAATGTTTCTATACTAATGACAGGCATCACTATGAAAGGAGTATATTTCTGAAAAGGTGAAAGTAAGTTCTTAAGTGCGTCAAAATAGGGTAGTCCAGGATACTGTTTTGACCGTCTACTGCTAGCATTGCGTACCGAAAGTAGCATAACTTGAATATTCTTTCACAATAATAAAGATAAACAGTAATTTCAACCCAGTTACGTCCTAAAAGCTAGTAGTGGTTAACGTTTACTGCCCTGCATACACGCCGTTTCGTACTGATTCACCTAGCCACGCGAATAGCATCTTTAGCTACTATGAGCATAGTGCACAAAATGAAATATTGTCAAATGAACGCAGTAATTTTTTCCAAAACCTATCGTTTGCCTCAAACAGAGAGAAGGTTACCCTTTTTATAAATTTCTGAAGACAAGTGTAAATTCTTTGATAGAAATGTTCATTGGCATTTTTTAAATTTTTTTTTATTTTTTCATTTATCAGTTTCAAAAAAGTAGTGTTATATTTCTTGTCGAATGACTAAGATATGTCATGTTGCGCTGCACACGCCGAGAACAGTAAGAAAAACGCTTTATTCTCTCGACCATCTGAAATCGACTGACTGAAAAAATAGGGCATACATTGTTACATTTTTACTTAACTCATGTTTTGGCTCTAGAATGAGAGTGCAGAATAAGACGGGTCATACTGTGAAACTTTTTTTTTTTTTTTCCTTTGGAAAACGGTAGATCTAATGTTAGAAATGTTTCTCGTGACACATTGCAGTGCCAAAATAAGACAAAACCAAGATTTATTATATACTCATTTTTTTCTCCGTTAACTTTGCATTGTCAGAATCGTGCAGTATTTCTCCATACTGCACGGCTTCATACTGCACGACACGTGTGTCTAAAAATAGTATCGCGTGTTAGGAACTACTTTTTTATTGTAAACAAACAATGTACACAAATGTAGCAGACACCGGAGCTTTTGCTTTATTAGATTTGTCTGTGGATGAACTAAACAAGCTGTTTGAGACTAGAGATGATAAATCTGACGATGTGGATGAATTCATTGAGTCACAAAAGAATCTTTCAACCAAGCAAGTGAGTGAACGTGATATTCACAATATACAGCGGTGGCTTTATGACAACAAACGTGAGGCATGCAGTATTGAAAATATCATTCTGATCATTTAAACACTTATTTAGCCGATGGTTCAGACTATGAACCGTGCTCTCTAGAGTCTATATAAAAAAAATAGCATAAAAATGCATCTTATGACCAAATGATATTCCGTTTCTCTCAGAGACCGCCCATTTTACAAGTCAGTCCAAGCACTAAATTCGAAAAAATACAACTAAAGAAGGCTGGTTTTGGTATAAAAGCAAGTGCCTCGGAACCAAGAAGCCACGATAACGAAGAAGCCTTATTTTCCGCTTACGAAATGGGTTCTCACACCCCAGCCGCTTTGCAATTTTGCCTGTTTTTTTTTTTTTTTTTGTTTTTTTTTGTTTGTTTTTTGAGAAATTGTTTGGATAAATAGTGACAGTACATATAAATATGTCATCTATAGCTGGTAATAAGAAAGGCAAAAAATGTACTTACTTTTCTGCATCTTGAATTTCTTCAAAATGTACTTTCTGATCCACGGCGCGAAATTGCACTGCAATCTAGACTACATTTCCAACAGAAATCACATTCCAAAGGAGAATTTACTGCACTCCAAAACGAAATGAATTTAATATTCCCTAAAAAAATATTTAATCCTGCATCTTCTTGAGAATTTCACTTAAATGAATTTCATATTTTGTCCACCTTATGATTCCAAACTATCAATGACAGGACAGTAACACATGTGTAAGATAGCTTGCTGTCGAGGCCAGTCCCTCTAGCTACATGTACATCGTAGGTAATAGAACCAGCTTTAAACTAAAAGAGCAGAATTTAGCTGAATCGACATAAAAACAATATCCCTCCATTCCAGATCAACTGGGAAAGTTGTTCCAAGGCGCAGTCATTCACAATATGACTCAAAATTTCAATTTTAAGTAGACCAAAATGAGATTTCTTTTTGAAACAAATCACAGAGCGCGCGCTACTCAACCAGGTTCAAAGGTCACTGGGCGGTGCCATGTGCGCATGAATACGTTACTGTGTATTGGTTTAACTTCGGTTGTGTATTTACTTTAGAATATAGCAGAAATTCAGTTACTTTGTTTCTTGTAGTGTGTTCTTTTTTTATTCAGCCTTAGGTAGAAAAGCAAAATGAGTATATAATAAAAAGGTTACTGCATTTGTATGGGAAAATATGAACTCGTTTTTTCTGAGCTATACTGCACTCCTCACGTCGTGCAGTATAGCTCAAAAAAACTCGTTCATATTTTCCCATACAAATGCAGTAACCTATAAATCTGACATGCACAAGCACAACTAAACTCAATATTTTATATAATCCATGAAATTTACCTATTGAAGAAAAATCGTTCTACAATTTTTAGGGGTGCAAGTTTTTGAAAAAATTACAAAAGTAAAGTAACATTTCACGTTTACATGGTGAACAAATTTGCCAACATTTTTGGAGAGATATCTTAAAAACGGGAACATATACCATTATGATTTCAATCTAAATCATTTTATAAGAAACTTGTGTGTGTGTGTGTGTCTGTCTGTCTGTCTGTGTGTGTGTGAACATTTTCTTGAGTTGGGTCACCTCAGAGATGTCATTATCCACCAATCCCCTCCACAATCATTTTTTTTCTTCATCAGTTTGAGACAGAGTTGCAATTCTTGTTCCATATAATATCATGTGATTCCTGAGAATTAATTTTGATTCAAGTTTCTTTTATGATAGAAATATATAAAGGTAGCCTTTAAGGAATATAACTGGACAGATGTTGAAGTATTTACCTTTTTAAAAAAATTATATTTTTCTTAAGCCCACCTTGGTGGAAGGTCAACATAGCAATCACTTTCGTGTGTGTGTGTGCATCCATACACCCATTTGTCAGTTCATACATCTATCCAAAGCCAAATTAAGCTCAGTTTTAAAGTTTGTAACTTTTATTTGTTTTTTCCATATAAACAAAATCTGGGGTAGGCAAAACGGGTCTCTTGTTACATCATTAGAGGTGCAAAGAAACCAAAAGCACAAAAAATTATAGGCTGATGTGCATTGTCTGGAACTACACTTAGCTTATTATCTATCCTCATGTAATGGTACTTTCATAGAAGAGTGTCAGAAACATTGAACTGTCACCAACTGTCCATAAAATGATAGCTGAATGAGAATTTAAAAAGTAATCAAATTTGCACATGTCAAATATCAATGATTGCTCTTACCAGATACATCAAGAAAAGTTTATGCTAGTGGGTGAATTTTTGCACATTGACACAATAATTGACCTCACAGTAGAGTTCTGACACAGAAAGCATGTGAGGCCAATTTATGGCAGGTTGTAAATTGCTAATGATTTTCCAAGTTGTCAAATACTTTTCATTGATTTTATAATTTTGTTCACACTGTTCTTGCAATAATTATTTTTTTAAACCATTATTTTCTATCATCTAATAAGAGACAGTCCCATTCATGTCACCTTATGCCTAACCTCTCCCAGAGTTCAAATATGACATACTGAAGTAACAAAGTGATATCATATTACATTATGAAGAGCTAGATCAAGTTCGATACTGACCTTTATCCAAATAAATTTATTGTAGTTATGGCCCCTGTTTGACTTCAAATTTTGTCCTTCTGTTGCATCATAATTTGTTTATGCTTAATAGCTTTTAAAGCACTTCATGGATTCAAGCCAAATTTATTACGAGGTTTTTACATAAAAAAGATTTAAGTTGAGTTTGATGCTCACTATTTTCCAACAAAATATAACCAAGTTATTGCCCCTGTTTGACTGAGAACTTTTCCCATCTATTGCATTATAATTTTATTTCCATTTAATAATGTTGTAAGGATTTAATGGATTCCAGCCAAACAGGTATGAAGCTTTACATAAAGAAGACCTACTTCAAGTTCATTTTTCACCATTATTCAACCAAAGTTAACAGAGTTATGGTCCCTGTCTGACTTGGAAAATCTCGCTTCAATGGCAGTTTCAATTCTGCTCAATAACTTTTGAAGGACTTGATGAATTCAAATCAAATTCAATATGAGGCTTTACATTAAAAACATGTAGGTCACACTTGACAAAGAACTTTGCCCTTCAGTTGTATCATAATTTTGTTTCTGTTCAGTTCAAGGATGTCATTCATGCACTGAAACCAAATTTGGTATGAGGCTTTACATTAAGAAGACCTAGGTCAAGTTCAACTTTCACTATTTTCTGACACAATTATACAGAGTTATGGTCCCTGTTTGACTTAAAACTGTGCCCTTAAATTGCATCTTCTGTGAGCATCTGTGTCATATTGACACATTTCTAGTTTTCTATCTGTCTGTCTGTCTATCCAACCAACCATCATAATACTTTCATTCATGGAACAGAAAAATCCAAAGCTGTTATACTGCATTGACCCAAATTAGATAAGTGCAATAAAATGATGCCTGCCACTTCTATGTATACTTTGTAAATATGAACTTTATAAATATGAAATCTTTAACAAATCCGTTTCCTAACAGACATTTTTTCTGGGGAGGGAGATATAGATTACTCCATCTTCTTATTTGAATAGAAGCCTATTCCCAGAATGTAGAGCTTCTTTTTGTGTGTAAATAAAAAGGAATTGTAGGGAATAGAAGCCTATTCCCAGAATGTAGAGCTTCTTTTTGTGTGTAAATGAAAATGAATTGTAGGGAATAGAAGCCTATTCCCAGAATGTATAGCTTCTTTTTGTGTGTAAATGAAAAGGAATTGTAGGGAATAGAAGCCTATTCCCAGAATGTAGAGCTTCTTTTTGTGTGTAAATGAAAAGGAATTGTAGGGAATAGGAAACATATTGCAGGTAAACTTAATATCAATATATTTTGTCATTGATAAAGTTCCAGATACAGCAAAGTATCTTTTATTCCATACATTTTAGGGCATATAAAAATGTTTAGATAAACTGTAATTCGACTTGAGCACATTTGGGTTATACCAAATCTGCAAGCTTGAGTAACATGAGGGGATGAGGGGGTATGGGTGGTTTAGAAACTGATAATCATGATGAACAAGGTTTGGATAAATGAAATTCCACTTTATAGTCAAAATACAGAACATAAAACTATAATGGAATAGTGAACACTAAGGCTGGCTAAGTTGTGTACTAATGCAAACTGCCTATGTAAGATATTTGTATAATTCCATTTTTTAATTAAATTAAAATTTGTATTGTTCTCTGAGGTAAGCAAGTTTGAACCCCCGTAAGATTACTTTTCAATTTGAATTCGCAATGACCTCGGGGTTTCCATCAGAGAAAAGAATGCCTAATTTATTTGTAAAAATATAGACTCCTTGTAGGAGCCAAGATGTATCTGGTTAATGCCTTCACACCAGGTAACATAGTTATTTGGTTAATGCTTCACACCAGGTAACATAGTTATTTGGTTAATGCCTTCACACCAGGGAACATAGTTATTTGGTTCAGGACTTGGGTTGGTTTTTTTTACTGACATATGATTGTGTATTTTGAGAAATGCAAATTTATTTCACAAAAGATAAGTTCATGGTATTTTTGCTGGTTGAGTTGTGTTGCAAGGGAAATTTGGTCTTTGGTCACATCACCCATATTGGCCAAGTTATGGATGACATAACTTTTCTCCTTTAAATTTCTGACATAAAGTGGAGATAAAAGATGAAATCCATTTGTTTCTACATCAAAAGGGCTGTGAGAGACTCCACCTAAAGTGGAGAATAATGGTGAAATCTGTTTTGTTCATTGTTCAAAAGATGCTGTTAGGGGACTCCACCTGAGATGATACCCTATCACTAAAAATCTGACACATGTCAGAAAAGTACATCACTTAGAAAGTTTCTACTGCACTGTATTATATATTAATTATCACTAATGCATACTGTAACTAATATACTGTAACTGTAACTGTAACATACTGTAACTAATATACTGTAACTAATACTGTAACTGTAACTGTAACATACTGTAACTAATATACTGTAACTGTAACTGTAACATACTGTAACTAATATACTGTAACTAATACTGTAACTGTAACTGTAACATACTGTAACTAATATACTGTAACTAATACTGTAACTGTAACTGTAACATACTGTAACTAATATACTGTAACTAATACTGTAACTAATACTGTAACATACTGTAACTAATATACTGTAACTGTAACTGTAACATACTGTAACTAATATTTCTCTGGAACTGAAGACTCATAAATGGAACTAGTACCTTCATTTACAGCTTTATGCTTTATTCATGTTAGGATTAGGTTTAGGAAGGAATATACCATATTTAAGTAATTTTGCATATGATTTCATGTGCAATGTACGACGCTCTCAGTGTTCATACTACTGGATACAACAGGAGAATCACTGAAGAATTTGGTCCAAAATTGAAATTCAAAGCAAATTTTTCAACTCTTTTTAATTTTTGTAAATCTCTCTGATTTGTTCTATATAAGGGATGTTTTAATTTTAGAGCTCAATACTAGTTTGATTTTTAGATTTTCAAACATTGACAGTTTTAGTCAACTATAAATTCTTGCAGTATACTGTGTTGTGACTTTATGGTCTAAGAAAAATGTAACAGCATGAAAGAAAAACCAACAAAGTAAAAATCAACAGGCAATTTTATTTCTAGATAACTAAAATGAAAATCAAGAGGCACATACAGTAACTTGAAGTAAAATCCAAATAATCCAATAATCCTAAGCGTCCTAATCACAAGTTCTAAATATAGAATATTCCGAATGAATTACATTGTCCTTGAATGTGCTGATGTGCCAATAGTCTTTAATGTCCTGATGTGCCAGTAGTATTTAATGTGCCAAAATGAAATACTCCAGAATACCTTTGAATAAGTTCACATAAATCCCAAAATCATCAATTAAAAATCCAAAATCCAAAAGTCTATAAGCACTTTTATAATCCAATGAATATTATAAATCATTCCTCTCTCTGAATTTGGAATGATTGTTCATAACTGTAATGACTCTTTATAGACTGATGGTACGGTTGAAACTGAAAACTGTCCACTAAACATGGTATATATAAAGATAGGTCACAAGACAGAATGTTCTAGAAAATTATATGATGTATGTGACTTTTAACACACAACTCTAAAGGAAATTCTAGTTTTATCTATAAACAAATTCAACCCTGACCTCAAATTAAAAACCGTCCTTGAACTCAAATACTAAGTAAACAACCTAATTCAAGAATAATAGCTAAGAATGCAAACATTAACATTAAGGTTTGAGCAAATATTAAAGTCAAGAAATATTTATAATTTCCTAAAATATTTTTAATATTATATAAACATCATACATAACAACTGCTGCTCTTAAAATGTTAGTATGGTCATGGACCTATAAAAATAAATTGGTTACATTTTGTTTTTGCTATTGCTACTTAATTTATTTCCCTGATATTTAGTTTTTGCTGAAGGAACACCAATTGTAATTTCTTTTAGCATCATTCAGTGCCCAATTTTTGTGTTTTAATTAACTGTTACAACACAGCCATGTTGGAACAAACCTCAATACATGTATTAGGTGGTCTCGCATAAAACACAGGTCACTTTTATGGCTTCCAAGAACAGTGTTATAAAGAGAGTGCGCTGTATTTTGTTTTTGGTTGTCTTACTCAGATATTCGTAACCTAAAACACAAATTAATGATAGAACATTCAACAATCATCTGCTTGCATATGGGAAGATTATAAGTAGTATCTTGAAGAACACTCAAAATTCATGATTAATACTGACCTTGAAGTATTCTAACACTGGGAGGGGTCTTGTTTTTAAGAGCAAATTACAGTACTGTAATCATCATCATCATCATCATCATACAGTAGTTTCCTTGTTATAAGACACCCCTTCTGCAGGAAAAAAAAGTGCCCTTATTTTATATTTTGTTTCGGGTTGTCTCTTGATTCTTAGCTCTGATATAAGTAACCTACAACACAAATTAGAACATTCAAGAATTATTTGCATTACAGTATGCTTATCATCATCATCATTTTTATCATTACAGTGATCCCCCTTTTATGAGACTCCTTCTGCAGTAAAAAAAGTGTCCTCATAAAAGAGGTGGCCTCACAAGGGGGACAAAATGGTTTTCAATATACCTTTCGGTATCGGGCAAGGTAGTCTTACAGTGTATATAAAAAGTGGCCATTCATGAGAGGGGCCTATCAAGAGGGGGACCACTGTATCAACATTTTGTAAGCATCTGCATGCTTCAATAAATAGTTTGTCCAACATATGTGTTCTCTCTTGGCCACCAGTTAAAAGATTGTAAGTGACCAGTATAGGAAAGAGATATTAAGTTGATGAAATTAGACTTATATTTCTAAAATTTGCATTATTTTCAAAATAGTGTACATTTTTTTCTGAATGAAAGCGATGAAGAAATTAAGGATAATGATTACACAAACTTAAATTAAGGATGGTTTTTAAGTTAACATAATCAATTACTGTGAATTCATTATTATTCATGGGGCACAAATTTTTCAGTTTTTTTGGGTAAGCTGGAACATGAAATTAAAGTTATAACAAAATATGAACCAAGATGGTATTCAAAGTGCCTCTACTATATGTGATGGTAAAGTATCACTCATTTTTTTTGTTTTTTTATTACCAACATTATTTATGGTGCTTATAAGTATATATTATGATACATTTATGAAAGGTGAGGGACAATGGAAATTGATTGATTAAGCTTTTAATTCACATGATGCGTTTCATAAATTTGAAACCTCTGTACTAATGTAGTGACTGTATCTGATGCTATAGTAATAAATGCAAAATTACTCTTTGTTTGCATCATTCATTACTTCACAAAGCACATATTATATTCACTTGTAATAATTAATTCTAAAATTGTATGCAATCTAATGAAATTTGGAAAACATCTGAGAAATGTGACAGTAGTAAGGTTGAGTGTGTTATCTACTGTTAGACACAGTTCCATACTGAATAGATATATTAATATATTTGCAGTTACTGTTTCTGCATTTTTGTTTCTGTTGATCACGAGTACTATTCACAATTCCATTGAGCAAATGGAACACAATAGTAAATTCCTATTACTAAGTATATTTCAGACATATAACCCATTTTAATCATGTCTGTCCAAAGTGACACTTTGTCATGTATGGAGTAATCCACTTTGCATGAATTTGCTCACAAGTAGATGTTTTCAGGTCAACCAAGATCTCCCATTCATTTATTTTTTTCAATTCTTTATTTTGCATTAAAAAAATACATACATAAACAGTGTTATATAAGTTCAGTACAGAAGTGGGCATTAAATGTGTTTAGCATTATGCTTGGATTCTACTTATTTTGTATTGTATACAGAATGAGAGAGAGAGAGAGAGAGAGGTACAAAATTGATATACTGTAATAAAGTTTACATAATGTTGGGAAAAGGAAAATTTTGCAAGAACTCATTTTTTTAAAAAGTCTGTGAGTAGTTTTGAGAGGTTTCCATTTCTGTTCTATTTTAATTAATTCATTTTGATGAAAACCAATGATTATTTTCTATGTCATATCGATCATATAGAATCAAGTGAAAAACTTCAATGGAAGGAAGTTTTTTTTAGCAAATTTGCATGCATGAATAAAATGTTTTGCTAAATTTAATATGAAATTAACCAGATCCTTGTCATTTCTTTGCACACCAAAGAAAACATTAAATAAATTGATATTTAAATCTATATTATTTTCTAATAAAAAATCCTGGAAATCTTATATATACTTGCATTCCCAAAATAAAAGAAGCATAATCTTTTCATTCATTCCACCGAAATCACTCATTGATGTGCAATGAATTTTACATTTATATACAAATTTGTTGATTGCTACAATATGCATGAGAAACTTGTATTGAAAAGTTCTTAGTTTTGTATCCAGGAAACATTTGAATAGTGTCTCATGTATAGACTTCCAGTTAAAATGATGTTTTTTTAAAATATGTCTTCCCATACTTCATATGATACTATTGCCGATTCATTATGCTCTATCTGAAATTTATAGAGAAGATTAAATGCTTTCATGAGCTTGTCTATTACATGTTCCTGTTCACTTGCATTAAGTTTTGGCTCGTTTTTAAGAGAGGTTAACCAGTCTTTTGGAATTGAAGAAACTAGTATGTGATATTGTAAAAATTTTGATGTATTTGTTGAGTAATGGGTAAAACTTTCACTGAAATTAAACAATCTATTTTCCGTGAAGGAATATATATCCCCTATGTATTTAATTCCTTTTTCTATCCAATCTCAGTATACTAGCGTTAGTCTTCTGTGTATAATTTTGTCGTTGTTCCATAGTGGATGCTCCCGAGCCAGTGGTATATTTTTTTTGTAATTAAAAAAGCACCACGCTTCTAGTACATGTATGTGTTTGTAAATACTATTTATATTCAAGTTATGAATTCTATATGGTGGGCAATTTCCCTTAAAGAAAAAATTGCCGTCTATCTTTTTAATTATTACAAGTGCAGATATTTTCCAAATGTTACCATTCTGTTTATTGAAAGTTCTATATACCCAACTCGCTTTCAGTGCATGAATAAATATATCTATATCCAGCATTTTAAAGCCACCTCACCATAGCTATTCATGATAGTTTTTCAGAACATGCGATCCATTTTCGAGCCCCTTATAAAACGACAAATACTTGATTTTATTTTCTTCATCTTCTCAGCTGTGGGATTGGTAGAACCGTCATTTGTAATATCAAATTAGGTATGGCAAAGTTTTTTACTACTGTTATTCTACCAGTTGCCATTTCCATTTCTCAAGGCATGCATGGAATTCTCTTAGATTTGGATATAGATTCAATTCATGTAATAAATTTATATTTGTGTGGAAAGTTATCCCTAAAGTTCTGTGAAGTCCAGTTAAATGGTTTACTTGAATAATAGTTGAAATGTGTTTTCCTCGATAAAGAACCTATTCTTAATACAATACATTTTTTGTTGTTTAATGCAAGTCCTAAAATATTTCTGAACTCATCAAAGATGTTTACTGCTGTTTCAAAACTTCTGAACCATCAGTTATTATTGTAGTATTGTCTGCAAACAACATTTGCTTGACCTCTCTTTGATGAAGATTATAACCTTTAATGTCTGCCTGTGTTCCTATCGCATTAGATAGAAGTATAATTGATAATATAAATAAAAAAGGAACAATGGGCAACCTTGTTTTACCCCATGTTCCAAAGGAAACAATTCCATTATTTAAAAAAAACATTATTTAATACACAGCTTTTAGCATTTATATAAAAAGACGAATCCAGTTGAGGAAATTAGGGCCCAGATTGAGAAATTCAAGGGTTTTGTACATGAAAGAGTGATCTAAGCTGTCAAAGGCTTTTTCAAAATCAGCAAAAAGAGGAGAGCTGGAGAATCTGTCTCTTCTGTATGTTCAATAACATCCAAAAGCAGCCGAATATTTTGACTTATGTATCTATTGTTAATAAAACCTGCCTGGCTTTCGTGAATAACCCTTGGGAGAATGTTCTTTATTCTATTTTATAGTCTATATTCAGTAAACTGATTGGTCTCCAATTGGATAAGTCAGTCAAACCCTTTTCCCATTTTTGGATTAAAGTTATTACACCAAGATTCTGTAAACTGTGCAGTCATCCTTTTTAGAAACAAGGTTGCCCACTTTAGAGGCAAATATAATTCTTCAAATCGTGCCAAAATATTTTGTAAAACTAGCATGTAAATCCATCCAAGTCTGGACTTTTATTATTATGCATACCCGGTACTTTTTAACAGTGTAGTGCATTCTTTGAGTGATAAGAGACCTTTGCACGATACTTTTTCATCCTCATTGAGTTTATTTTCGTAGTTTAATGGAAAGAAATGGTGGTTTGTTGGATAGATTGGTTAATTGTGGTATAGATATTTGTAGTACTCTTCTTTTTTCAAAATAGTTTTTTCATATATTTCTTTTCCTTCAGTTTTTGGTTTTCTTATGACTTTACTATCAAAATTCCATTTCTCTATGCTAGCAAAGTATTTACTGTTTTTCTCTGCCCCTTCTATCCATCTTGCTTTTGATTTAAGAATAATCCCTTTTATTTGCTTGTCATATATTTTTTCTAGTTCTTCAGTTAGCTCGTTTAGCTGTATTTTAATTTCTGTGTCACTTGGGTTATTTTTTTAATCGAACTTTAATAGTTCTCTTTCTCTCTCCGTTTCTTTTTCCTTTCCCATCCAAGTTTTCTTCTTTCAAGAAGCAAATTTAATAGTTTCATTCCTGATAATACTGTACCTTTAATCAATTCCCATTTTGTATCAGGATCAGCTGTCATATTTATTTCCATAATTGCCTTCACATTATCTCATATTGTGTGTTTGTATTCTTCATCCAATAGAAGACTTTTATTCAGTTTAAAGTATCCTGGACCAGATGTATCGTTAAAAAGCTCAAAGTCAAATATAACTGCTGAGTGATCTGAAAAGATGGATGGTATAATATTGCTTTCGAAAATACTGTTTATTAGCCTGTTGGAGACAAAAAAATAATCAAGTCTACAGAATAAAGGAGGAACATTATTGGAGTTCCATGTAAATTGTATTTTCCTCCAGATGTAAATTACGCTATATGTCAATAAAACTATATTTTTCTGTAAATTTACTTAAAATATCTCTGGTCTTTGGGTTTGGGTTCATGTTACCCTCCTTCTTATCCACAGTGGGATCGATTACTGTGTTAAAATCCTCACCAATAATAAATATTTTGGCACCTTTTTTTTCTTCCCATTTATTTAATTTAGCAATAATAATAATAATAATGATGACTTTATTTAAAGAAGAAGCTCATTTGGTCAACTGACTAATCTTCCATGAGGCCTTCTACAATTGCATATATATGTTGTACAATTTTTACAAGTTGTGGTGTCTTTTAGACAACAATGCTGTTAAAAAACTAGATAATTGATCTACTGCTACTATAAAATATGTACAAGGCATTAAAGATGAGTACATAAAGGATTCATACAAAGATTAGTAGTGAACCTGTGTAAAACATTACAGGCAAGTACATAAAGGACATTGTTTTAAAGAAGAGTTGTACTGAATTACACAAAATCATACAAATGATTGTTTCTGTAAATGTTGACTAAGAAGCTTCTTAAAATCTAGGGAAGAGTCAGCTGATCTTATATAGGGTGGAATGGAATTTCATCGTTTGGCTCCAGAAAAAGCAAAACTCTTTATAAAACTCAGAATTTGATTTAGGTAAATATAAATTGTTGTTTGAGATGGATCTCAGTTTATACATATATGTATGTGCATTTTCCACACATTTAAAATTACATTGAAGATAATCAGGAGCCAACCCATGTAAGGATTTGTAGACTAGTAAGCCCTTTTGAAACTGAGTTCTCTGTTGAAATGGAAGCCACTTAAGGGTTTTAAAAAGATTTATTGATGGTGCATCTAAATCAGCATCAGGAATAACTCTAGCTGCTCTTTTTTGAAATTTCAGTAGTCTTTCTTGATTTTCTGTATCACTATTACCACAGATAGAACAGTAATACTCTAGATGTGGCATGATGTAGGCATTGTAGAATATCCTTCTCTGTTTTTGAGAGAGATACGATTTTATTTAGTTAAAGAGATAAAGCAGTGATAGAGATAAGATTTTATTCAGTTAAAGAGATAAGGCAGTGATAGAGATAAGATTTTATTCACTTAAAGAGATAAAGCAGTGATAGAGATAAGATTTTATTCAGTTAAAGAGATAAAGCAGTGATAGAGATAAGATTTTATTCTGTTAAAGAGATAAAGCAGTGAGTTTACTTTTTTAATGACTTTATCAACTTGCATTTTCCAGCAGAAGATATTGTCTATCTTAATGCCAATTAGTTTGTCATTTTCAGACTGTTCTATATCTATTCCTATTAGCATTACTTTGAAGTCGTCTTTCTCAGCTTTTACTTTGGCTCAACTACCTATGATCATGGCTTTTGACATGGCTGCATTTATCTTCATACAGGTACCATTGTTCTCACACCAGTTACTTTAACCAATCCTGATTTAATTTAGTACTAAGCTCATGGCTAGTTGATCCAGTGTTATATAATGTGTCAGCTGCAAACATGTTGGTGGTGGATAGCTCAATGTGATATGGTAAATCATTGATGTACAGCAGAAAGAGTAATGTTCCAAGAACTGATCCTTGTGTAATACCTGACTTCAAGAGTTTCTTATCTGAAAGCTTATTTAAAATAGAAACTTGTTGTCTGCCTTCAAGATAGGATTGAAGGATTGAAACCAAGTTAAACTTTCATGGTTAACTTGATGTATGCCAAGTTTTTCCAGCAGGATTTTGTGATTAACAAGGCCAAAAGCCTTTGTAAGGTCAAGAAACACTGTACCTACCAGGTTACTTTGATCAGTTGCTGTTAACCAATCATCCACCATTCTAGTTAGTGTAGTCACGCATGAATGTTCTTCACGAAAGCCAGATTGTCGTGAATGTAGTAAATTTAAAGATTCCAGGTAGTTTCGAAATTCTTTATAATAGTTCTTAAGTAAATTTTCATGATTTACTCCGAAAAGAAAAAAAATACAAAAAGAACATAATTCTCTGGTTTTTGTAAACTCATTTATAGTACCTCTACTTTCATATAGAAAAAAATGTTCTTTTTTATTGAGTTGTCTTTATGCCCAGTCACAGTAAGTAGGTATCTAGGTGGGTGTGTGGCTAGGTAGGTAGGTGGTTTTACAATATATCGGCACAATATTGGCCTTATAGTTCCAATTAAAAGTTTCAATTATAAATTTTAAAATCATTAAAAATTCTAGTCTGAACAGAAAAGATTGCCAAAAAAAAGGGGCCAAGATCACATTAGTCTGAAATTTTTTTCTGCATGATAATGTTTACAGTGGCTACTCAGTACTGGAGACTAATAAAAGTAGAGGTGAACTATGTAACCCGTAACTGCACTCTGGTTAAAATGCATACAATCTTTACCAATTTTTCTTCACCAGCATCTTAATTAGGGTTTTTATGTGGTATCAAGTCCAGGCCTGGTAATTATAAAACACTGAGCTTGAGTTTGAGATTGACATTCCAGCAACAGCCAATCAGAAAAGGTGTTTCAGAACTAACATCCTTTGTGATTTGTTGACATAAAATCTCGAGTTCAAACTCAGTCTTAAAAGTTGTATGATCTTCAGATATTGTGATTTATATCAATAAGGGGCCACCCATTTAATTTGGGAGGGACCTGGGATTTTTTTAAAAAGAAATCTCCGTCCCACAAATAGCTTGAAAAAAATCTTCTTTCTCTGATTTAAAGCATTAAAAAAATTAACCTATTATCTCCATTATATTAGTTGAAAAAAAATAATCTTAAAGGTAAAAGAGAAAAAATATCCCGGCTGGAAAGAAAACCACAGCCCTCCCCCACCCCCAATTAAATGATCAGCCCCTAATAAGCACAATGTAAATGCAATTTTAGTAATGAGAAGAACATCGGTAAGGGTATCTTAATTTCAAATATGATATCTGGATCATAACATCATTAGATTGAAAGATGCATGAGTATCACTGTTAATGGATTCAGTTTCTAAACATGAATTATGTTGTTTATATTGTGTAATTGTCTCAATATGTTATAACTGTCACAGATGCTGATATTCTCATTATATTTTATACAAGGAAGGCATTATTGATATTCCTAATTAATGTGTCACTTTTCATCTTCTCAGACCCTTGAAGGTGCCAGAACAGTTTCAATTCAAGAGATTTCCATATATTTGAATACACAAGTCTCATTTATTTCTTGCTTTGTATGGTTTGGGATATCAGTTTCTTAAAATACCATTCACTAAAAGGTTTTGTTCAGCACCTTAGATGGCTTATTTTAAATAGAAGAAACCTGGTGGAAGAAATTGTTCTGTCTGTGTCACAGGTTAGAAGGTTTCATCAGCGGACATTTCCTTCTTTGCTGGAATATCATTCATCAGGTACTCTTCTGAAATGTTCAGATTGGCTTGAACAAACTCTGTCACTGACATCTTTCTATCAGATTAACAAATAAAAAAAATTATTACTGAAAAAAAAAATAAACATGGGGAACATTATATTTGAATACAGTTCAATCACTTTTCTAGATCCCACTGCAGAGTGAAGCAGAACAGTCAGGGCAAGTGTTCAAATAGCACTGCTGTTTTTTTATATTTGTTTACAGGGGACATTGGGTGTACAGTATACTCTATTCTAAGCTGCTGGTTTATTAGCTAAGCTTTGATCAATGTTACTGATTATTCTGTAATAAAAATTGGTTTCATAAGAGATATCTTTTTTAGGGGAACAAAATGCGAACAAAGACTATTTTGATGCCAGACAGGGTGGCCTCTTATCAGGGGTATCCTCTTTTGAGAGGGGTCTGATAAGAGGGGGAATAGGGTCTCAAAAAAGGGGAGCAATGTGTAATAAAAAATACTTTGTAACTTTCTTTATGGAAATCCACCAACACTTAACCAACTGTTCCTACACTTGGCAAAGTGTCCCATTAACATGAAATAATGATGGGAACACATAATTTTAGTCAGGTCTAAATATTATTTTATCTGTTTGTTTGTTGGTTGGTTCAAGAAACTTTAATGGGAATGTTCTGTGTTGGAATATTGTGAAAAGACTGTATTATTGTATCATTTTGAATTCTTAAAAAACTAAATGGTGTGATTTCAAGAAGTGGAATATTTATGTTCATACAATCAGGCATAAAATGGTCTACATAACTGGCAAAATATTTGTAAATGCTGTCTGTGACAGTACCCAATTTATTTTTGCTTGTGGATACATAGCACTGTGAGAACCAAGAGTTGTTGCTTTTGTTATTGCTGTGGATCTTGGAACTCTGTTTCTATTTGTACTGTTAATACAGGTATTGCACATTGTGTGAAAGAAAATTTGTACTGTTAACATGGCCACATGTAGTGCTCAGTGTGTACAGGAACATTTGTACTGTTAACATGGCCACAGGTATTGCACAGTGTATGCAAGAAAATTTGTACTGTTAAAATGGCCACAGGTATTGCACAGTGCGTACAGGAAAATTTGTACTGTTAACATGGCCACAGGTATTGCACAGTGTATGCAAGAAAATTAGTACTGTTAACATGGCCACAGGTATTGCACAGTGCGTACAGGAAAATTTGTACTGTTAACATGGCCACCAGTATTGCACAGTGTGTAAAGGAAAACTTGTACTGTTAACATGGTCGCATGTATTGCACAGTGTGTACAAGTTTATACTTGTTTAAGCTTCTTGCTGGAAGTGGTGAAGGCATTAATGCTGATTGTTTTGTGTCCATGTTTTGTTGTATGCTGTATCATACACTTTTTGTGCTTTATGGACACAAATCTTTGTTACACGTACAACTTTGAATCTTTGTCACATGTCAACTTTGAATCTTTGTCACATGTCAACTTTGAATCTTTGTTACATGTCAACTTTGAATCTTTATCACATGTCAACTTTGAATCTTTGTTACATGTACAACTTTGAATCTTTGTCACATGTCAACTTTGAATCTTTCTTACATGTCAACTTTGAATCTTTATCACATGTCAACTTTGAATCTTTGTCACATGTCAACTTTGAATCTTTGTTACATGTACAATTTTGAATCTTTCTTACATGTCAACTTTGAATCTTTGTTACATGTGTTACAGCTTGAGGTTTTGCTGTTACATGTATGTGTATAATGGTCAAGTGTAATTTCTCAGTAAAGATCTTGTAATGCATACTTTGTGTTACATGTTTAAATCCTTGTAAAAAATTCAACTCTATAAATTGTAGTGAAGTAAACAGACATATATGCATTACAAAGTATTATAACTTTTTAACCCTAATATTAAAAAAATGATTTCTACAGTGGTGTGGTGAGTAAGAATTTGGGTCTGGCAATGAATCAGACAAATAATAATACTTTATGGAAAGATTTCATGACTCTGGAATAAGCAATGGTAATTTTTTTCAACAGAATTAAAGTTTGCTCACTATATTTTGAATGTATTAATACAAAAGCAATGTTTGCAAATTATTTTAAATGAAAGTTTGTTTTGTTCTTCAGGACACTTATTAAGTGATAAAACATGTTTCACCAGTGTCCAATTTTCTGCATTGCTTTTTATATATTTATATATATATATATATATATATATATATATATATATATATATATATATATATATATATACACACACACATATACACGCACAAATTGCTTGTTGCATTTGGTAGAATAATTTAAATTTTGTCAATGATGGACCTCCTTGAGAATAGATATACTGAGTGATACAGTATTTTACTTTGTGCAGCAGACACCCAACTTCAAATATCATAGATCCAGATCTGCATTTGCACAATGGCAGAAAGGATGTCTTCTTTTCATTGAACATATGATTTCAAGAGAAAAACTTTGTACTTGGTACATCATGGGATGGCAGATCTGGGTCTAGGCTGTGCATTGTACATGTATGCAGGTAAAAACAGTAAGTTAGGTTGGTATCTTACCATGAGTCATACGAAACTGATGTATGTGAAATGACCAAATAATTCTAGTTTAACTTTTTTTTATTCCTTTTAGACAGTGACAAAGTCATATACGTGGGTCTTTATGGGCAAACAATTAAGCAGGAATTGTTCTGTGAGAAGAACTTCACCGGTCTCCGAGGTGTAATGATCACTACAGTATATCCAGTCAACATACACTGTACCATTGTCTCCAATATATGCAAGGCAAATTAGAAGTCCTGAAGATCGCAACAAAGAGACACCAAACCCACTGTCCCTTGTGTAAGCAGGTCAACAGCCAGATGGTTCATTAACAAGGAAAATGGAACTGCAAATGCATTAGTGCTTATAGATTATAAAGACCTTTTCTTATGGAGGATGTTTGTCTCTCTTTAATGCTAAGGCTTTCTTCTTACATGATATATAATGAAAACTGTATGTAAGTAGTATGTAACTTTTTTCATTTAACTTGCGATTAATTGCAGAAAACTTTAACCTGTTGGAACTTGTACAGCAAACTTAAACTTTCTGATACTTGTATATGCTTCTTGTGCAGATGCCTTAAAATTTCAAGTGAGTATGTTTTTATAAAATATTTTGTTGTGTTATCAGATAATTGGTCTTTTTTCCAGATCTTTTGTTAATTGAGAGCCAGTTACATCTTTTTTATGACAAATGGTCAGCAGTGTTTATTGTATGAGAAAATTACAGTTCAATACAGAGTAGAATATCAATTCTTTAAGTGCCAGATTTTTTTTTTTATATATTATTTTTATTTGTGTAATTTATGTCTGTAGAGGATAGCTACCTTTTTTGAATAGATACAGTGAATTATTTCACAAGTGAAGTGGAAGGATTGTATTGTCACAAGTGGCGAAATATTGCCTTATATCTGCTAACAAAAAATTAGATTTTCTTCATTTCATATATATATGTATATATATATATATATATATATATATATATATATATATATATATATATAAGGTAAAACTGTCAATTTGCATGGATTTTTTTCTCTCCATTCTGTTTCAATGCAAATAAAGGCTGGATTGCTACATTTATATATAAAAAAAAGTTCTGAAATTTTAAAAAAGTTTTAGGGCATGGACTTTTTTACAAATTTAGCTTGTGCACATAATTCAAATTGTGTATTTTGTCAAATTAATGACTGTTTTCATGCAAAAAAGAAGAAATTTTAATTTTAGTAACACTTTTCTTTTGTGGATTGATAAAATAAACATTGTTGAATTGGGAATAATGTAGAAACATCACAGCGGTTTTATCCAACAGACTACAGAGCGTAACTGTTTTAAACAAAATATTTCAGCGATTTTGAGTTGACTTGTAAGGATTTTGGTTCTTTATTTTGTTTCATTTTGCATTTAAACATGAACTGTGTGACCTTAGCAAGTTTGCAGTCTAGTTCAGAAACAGACGCTGTACCGATATTTCAATTGTCACTAAATTTCGGTTTGCAATCAACACTCATCTACCCCTGATTTCTTCATGCAGTTTCAAACATGATTAAGATTGTGAGGAGTTAAAATCGCTACTTAAATGAGTTTATTACTATATTTAATCAAGAGTTTTTCCTAAAATACATAATGTTTGTTGTAGTTTTTCCTAAAAATTCATCCCGTTTTGTTGTTGAGTGTAACATGTATATGATACTGTATGGGTTTTTACAGCATATCAAATAGCAACAGGTCATGCAAGTTCAGTCACTGACATTTTGCATGATTCATGTGGAAAACTAATTATACTAAAAGATAATACTTGAAGCTTACTTTGTGTTGTTTGGAGTGTTTTTTAAATTTCTTGTTGGCGCCTCCTCATTGATTACATAGATGTATACTAGAGGGTCTACAGTTCTGTTCATCCTGATGGAGAGAGAGAGAGGGAGCAGAAGAAGAAAAATTAAATAGGCCTAAATATGGAAATACGGGTTTGAATAACATATATAAAGGCAGATATATTTCCTAAATGGGGGAAAAGAACATAGTTCCAAAATTGATATCACCACCGTGGCGATAAAAGTGGTATTGCCACTGTAGCGTTATAATTTTTCTCCCACTGATATATTTTGGTACCTCATTATGAAAGATATACATTTTCTTATTTACTCAGTAGTTTGATTTTTCATTGTGCCTGTGCTATAAAAAGCCAATATGCTGACATTGTTGTATTTTTCTTCTGTCAGTAATAATAACCTTTGTTATCCAATCATTTTGGACATTTTGGGCATAAGACTGAAAGAATTAAATGGGATTTTGATTATCTTTTTGGAACGAGTTCAAATCTGAAGTAACAATTACTTAAAGGTGATTCACAAATGGTAGAAACAAGTTTCTTTTTTATAATTATTATTGATCTTAAAATCTCTAAATTTGTCTCAAATTCTACTTGTATCTTTTCTCTGAATTTTTCAGGAACTTTTTTTATTGCCATTTTTTTTCAAGGTTCCACATTTTTACTTAACAAGTAAGTAATTTATTTGTTTCTTGCATTTCTTCCAAAATATATCCATAAAGTATGTTTTAAGAATTCTTAATGAAAATTGTTTTTTGAAAAATGTCCTTGAATAAAATAAGATTTTTTATATCTGAATATTTCCATTCTCCCAGTGCTGTATCTTAAGCCATTAGATCGCAGATTTTCTGCAATATTTTGTAAATGTCCTCCAGATCTTGAGTCCAGGGACAAATACATAGTACAATACATGCAGTTACTTGTTAGTTTTTTAAAAGAAAGCAAGAGAAGTAAACCTATGATAAGATCTATTTAGAGTCACAGGTTTGGGGATATGCAGAGTCCTTCCCCTTGCAGAAAAAAAAACCCAAAAAGAAATTAATTTAGAATAAAAGATGCATAAATTTCAGTACAACAAGACATGGATTATCATGAATGATTTGTAATTAAAAATATTAAATAGCAATTCAACAGGTAAAAGACCAGTCAAGAGTCAATAATTAAAGACCTATATCTGTTCTACCCATAGTTAGCAAAATTATAGAAAGACGTGTTTTCAGTTTATTTTATGACTTTAAATGATTTATGATTTTTATTCTTAGACCTATGTAAAGCTTCTGATAATGTTAATCAGACAGTTTTACTACATAAATTATCAGTATGTAATGTTGCAAAACCCACATTGCGATGGTTTTCATCCTATCTCAGTAGTATATTTCAAGCTGTGAGATGGACAGGTACTGTCTTGGATTTAAAGGAAATTTCCATTGGACTATCACAGGGATTAATACTAGGCTGTCTCTTTTTAATATTATATATTTTGATTTTCCAAAGTGCTTGAAACATTCTTCTGTATCTATGTATGTAGATGATACACCACAATATGTTAGTGATTAAGATATTAGCATTGTTGAGAGCAAACTAAATGAAGATTTACCATGTGCTATGAAATGGATGTATGAAATTAGTACAGAAATTGAAACTGTTAAATGTGTCAGATTTTTAGGTATCCTTATTGATAATACTTTATCCTGGTCCAACCACTTTTAAACACTCTTTATAAAAGTATGTAAGAAAATAGGAATTTTTAAAAAGGGTTAGATGTTGTATATTGGATCAGTTGATCGAAAAAGTGTACAGTACAGTTGTTTTTCCACATTTTATCTACTGCTGTACTGTGTGGGGAGAACCCCGAAATTCCTTGTACATGCAGAGACTATACAGCTTACAGAAAATAGCAGCCAGGGTGATTTTAAATGCCAAGGATATTTTAACACCTACATCATCTCTTTTCAGCACTCTTTGATTGATGCCAATATAGGATTATATTACTTTTAGAAAAGCTGTTTTTACTTTTAAGGTCTTAAATAATTTAGTGCCAGAGTATCTTAGCGCTTTTAAGTTTGTAATGAATATTAGCACAAGGAGTAAAACATTGATTGCAAACTATGATTTATATATACCAAAAGTTCGGACAGAGTATTTTAATAAATCTTTTGCTTATGCCGGTACAGTTTTATGGAATAATTTGAAGTATGATATATAAAACAAGCACCTAATGTTTCATCATTTAAGAAACTATACCTCTGTAGATATTTTAATGAGTAATCCTGATTTTATGACCGCATAACTTTTGTAAATGTTAGCTGTGATACATCTTTGTGATAACAGTATGTTAACCTTGTATAATTTGTATTCAGTTTGTTTTCTTTTACACAGTAGATGTTAACCTTGTAAGCTTTTATTAATTACATGTGTATTTGTGTTATATTTGTTTTTGCAGGATCATACTGTAAACTAGCTATCAGCTTATTATGTCACCTAGAATAAATAAAGGATATTATTATTAATATTATTACAGTTATACAATTAACACTCTTAATTGATAATAATTTGATAATATAAGCATATTTATAAGACTAGTTTGTAAAATACCAATGAATTATTGAAATCCTATGAAAGAGGAGGCTTTTAATGATGGAAAAAGCTATGTAGGAATTTACTTATAATGCAAAGTCACTTATGTACACCAATAAATATATCTAAGTATGAGAATTTCTTTTTATATATTTAATTATGTGCAAAAAGATATTACTTTATGAAGAACACATTTCTTGTGAAAACCATGTCTAAGTTTATACATTTATTTGCCGAGATTTATTGCTAAAAGCCTGACTACATCTAAAATTCTTCAGTATTTTGAAGCAAGTTTGATTTGTTTGGTTAAATAAAGTTTGACTGTTGCTAGTATTATTACAGTATTAAAATGTCTGATACATTTGTCATTTATATGTTATCAAATGTATTGTGCATTATTTTAAGACATTTCATATATTCAGTGTATTCACAAATTTTTAATTTTATTTTTGTATTTTTAGCTTTTAATAAAAAAAATAACACAATATGCTTTCCTCCACATTTAATTACTAAGAACAAACAAACCCAATACCTTAAAAAAAACCTGAGAAATTTGGTAGTCAATCCAGAATAATCAAATGGTGGAAATGGATCCCGTCCTTCTGGTCATGATTCCAGTCTCTCAACCTCTGAACCACTGCAGCTCCCTTGGGTGTGGATCCCAAGAGTTTTCTAGTTATGCCTCAAGTGGCAATGCCCCAGGGAGGAAAGACCCAGTAATCTATGCTGACTGCATACTCATTTGTAATGCCAAGTGAGTGTATGGAGAGAGAGATAGTAGGTTGTGAGTGGTCACTGAAATGTGCATAAGGATACCAAGTTATAGCCAAAAGTGAATTTCATTATTTTAAAAAAACCATGATTTGGAAAAGATGTAAAGTTTTATTGTAAGAATAACAGAGAGAAGTAAGGAACAAATAGCAAAAAGAAGTATTAAAGTAGGGGGCTAAATGAGTAGATGTGTGCAGTCAACATCACGAAAACAGAATATAAAAAAGTAATAAATTTTATTATCAGTTTAAAGTCAACTGAAAATAGAATTCACCAAAATATTCACATTCCTTTGAGAGAGACAGAGAGAGCTGTTTGCACAATTGCCAAAGACAGAAAACTAAAGCAACAGATAAATTATTCAAGGCAGGGTCACCCTGGTGGTCTAGCACCCCCCACCACCACCCACCACCCCCGCTTTCCAGAAATTACTGACAAAAACCCTGGACTGGGAGAGACAAAGAAATTAGTCTTGGAATCGTGACAATTTTCCCACATTATTATTTCCCTTTAGCAATAAACTTAATTCAGGTTTTGCAGACAATTATCAATCAATTATCAAACTTCTGCTGTTAATAGCTGGGCTACAGTTGGGACTGTTTAATACAATTGCTCCAAGTGAGATGGCTTCATGTTATATAAACAACTTCTGTCCCAAGTGTAATCTGAAATTATGAATTATCAATTGTCCAGTTATTGAGCTTCTGGTGTTAATTAATTGCTGGGTTATAATTGGGGCTTTTAAATACTACATTCCATGTCAGATGGCTTCATATAATATAAATGACACCTACACACACATGTACTGAATACACATTACTCTTTTGAAATTTTTTTTTTTTTTTCCTAATACATTGTCAACAAGAAGATAATTGATTCTTATTTTGGTATCTGGCTATTACTATTGTACAAAAGGTTTTCACATCTTTTTGGTAAGAAAATGTTAAGAAATGCATAAATTTACCTTTTTGGGGGTGAATTTGGCAAGATTTTGACACAAGTCAGTGCTAAACATAAACATAAGTGAAATTTTTTTTATGAAAATGAAAATAGGTGTCAGAGGTAGTCAACCGTACTTAATGGAAATATGCACATTATTTAAACAATGTTGAAAAACAAAAAGCAAGTGTTATTTTAGTATTATCATTGACTATGATACATATTGTGCAGTTCCGCAACTGATGTCACAAGTTTGCACATGCATATAGGACAGTTTACAAAAAGTCGCTCGGCTGTTTCTGTAGCGGTCGCATTTGGGTGATAATTAAATAGCCATATCTCCTGATCCAATGAATGAATGTGCGTGAAGTCTTCTCAGTGCATGCAAAACTGTCTAACAAATTAAGATTCTCTATGTAATATATAGCATTCAGTTCTATCTTTAAGGGTGGGCTATGAACAGTTTCTAAGTTATGAATCATGGCCTGGTCCCCATGGAGCATGGAGAGATCAAGCGGACAATGCTGGTTGTATAAATGACTTGTCCATTTTATGCCAAGAAAGTGATCCTATGTATATGATTTTGGAAAAAACATAAATGACAGCAATATTAATAGACAATGAAGCAGCTATGGGCTGGTAGATTTCCATTCCCTCTACAGTTTCAATATCTGTGTGAATTCATATTTACAAGCTGACATGTGTCAACTACCCAATTGAGTGATATCAGGTCTACTTGGGCCTCTTATGTGATTGGGATGGCTTCTTCGTGGGTAGGAAAATTTTGTAAAGTCAGTGGGATGTTCATCAAAGTATATTTTAATGATTTGCACAACAGCCAAAAAAAAAAAAAAAAAAATAGGTGGGTGGGTGGGGTCATAGCCACCCCATTCACCCAGGTTCTGTTAACATTGTACCTAGAAACCATTTCTTTTCAGACTCAATTCTGGCATCAGACCATTAATTTGTTTCTTTTTCAAATACATCACCAGATCATAATACAATAGGAGTAGATCCACTGCCTTGCAAATCCAGCCCTCCCAAGCTTGTTGTTAGCAACAAAAGTGCAAAAAATCATCTGCCCACATAGGTGGAAGGCTCCTTTTGAGTTGTGCTTTTTCACTATTTGAGCAGGTCTAAGGAGTTTTCTCACACAAGGAAGTTGATTCCAGCAATATATCTATTTCTCGCTCTACTTTGTCATAGATGTAGAATTCACACTTTATTCTTACTTAGTCATATGATATACATGTTAACGCCATTTTAATCACCTCTCCTAAGGTATATAGTACTTCAGTTCATCTCAGTACTTGACCTGATATATGAATTCTATCAAGTAATTGTGTCTAGTATTACATGTTGTAAGGTCATTCATATAATTATTTTTGGCAGTTGTGTTTGTCATTAGTACCCTTTTCACAGTAAATCATGATGTTTGATTGGTTTCACATGTACATGCCATTGTTTTGTGCCCTATAATTACAGGTGTTGACACAATTGGTAGAACAAAGTGCACAGGGCATTTTAGTCGGGGGATAGACAACCATGTTACCTGTTGGGGTTGTATGGGTGCAAATCGGGTCATACCTACATCATAATTGCACAATGGTCTGAAAAATGTATCGGCGACCATCTTGGCAAAACAAATTAACCAGAGAGCGAGAAAACGCACCAGAAAAAATGCATGCTCCATCAGTATTACCGCCAACACCTCATCATTTAACAGCTTCCTATTAGCAGAAACCTTAAAGGTAGAGAGCCCACAGGTCCACAAGAAAATTAGGCAGCATACATCATCACAATATTCCAGGCACATTCATCAAAGAACAAATGACATCTATCCAGTACCGGTTTCCTGGAAGTATTGTGGACCAACACTGGACAGCATTGGTCCCAGTTCAGCATGACCTGGCACCATCTACAGTGATGCTCTAGTCCAAAATGGTCAGTATCATTCTCAGACCATTGATGATTTGCTCAGCGAACATATGGAGAAACAATCTCACAACCTGGCCAGACCCCCAGTCAAGTTCACTGTCCTTCTTGGCAGCCCTCAGCTTGGTCACATGCATCACAGGAGGTGCCTGCATGACTCCTTTCTAGTGAGTCTGAGGAATCGTGCTTACAAGCGCTATCTTCCTTACTCGATTCGACTCAACCTTTTGTGCATCAATCAAAAAAGTTGTCTGGCCTCTGCCACCTGATTTTTGCCTGCCTCCACCTATGACATTTTTGGCAATTTACGAAGTTCCCACATCTGTGGATCTATTGCCCAAGAGAGACCAGCTAACATTCAAACAGCTACCATAGTCTGGTAAAGTGGATGATTTATTACATTGTTTAGACGGGCAGCTTCAAGACCCAAGTGTCAACAGATTTTTTTGGAGTGATAACACCCATCACATTTTAACACAACTTTCTATAAGATGCAATGACAAGTTTTTTTCAGTCTAAGGTCCAAGGCATCTACAGAGACACGGCAGGCCTGGGAATGTCAAAACACACGTATCTTTGTATGGATCAGAAGTCTTTTCTTGACATAACAGCTTCGATATGTCATTGAAATAGGATCCATGCTCGACTTGGTATCAATGGCTATATTTCAACAATCTGAACACAGCCTACCCTCATCTGTCAATAACCCATCTAGTCATACTTGGGAATCAGTCTTGCAGATAGCGCATGTTCTGAACAGAGCAGCATAACACATGCTTGCTAATTCCATAGCAGCATTTGAAACTTACATCCTGCAAAAAAAGATGTCTTTCTCTCCACACCCCCCTTTCTTAAGAAATACCATAAAGCCACACTTAAATAACAGCCACTGTCATCCAACCTGCTCTTCTGTGGTCATGTAGATGAAATTTGGAAACAGGCTGGCACAGAGCAAACCTTATGCAGATCCAACAACATAGAGCTCAGCCCTTGTTTCACAGTGGAGATCAGAGAAACAGAAATGACACCACCATGCAGGGAATGATGAATCAGGAGACATTCCTTCAAGCCATTTTCTCAGATAAGAACACAATTTCCAATGGCCACAAAGTGGGGAGATTAGGATCGCTCCTGTCCCAGCTTCTCTCCCCATCAGCCTCCATCCTGCAGGAAATGACACCATGCTCACGCTGTCCTTTTCACTCATCCTGGTGTGGGAAAGACTTAAACACATCACCATGGAATGAGAAATACTTTTCATTGACAATCTGTGGGGATTACAATACGTAATTCTGCAGCAAGAGATAGACAGTCTCCTTACAAAAAGGCAGTAGGGTTTGTTGAAAACATAAACTCACCAAGATTTTACTCCAAACTGTTCCTGGTATCAAGGGCCAACAATATGCTTTGGCCAGTTGCAGATCTAAGCTCTCTCAACCATTTCATTCGGGCACCATGGTCCAGAATGGAGACACCAAGACTGGTTCTAAACACTGTTCAGGAGACAGATTTCACAATCAGTTTAGATCTTCAAGATGCATACCACCATATTCTAATCCACAAGTCTTCCAGGAAATTCCTGAGGTTCACATTCAGAGATACAGTATACAATTTCATGGCACTCCCTTTTGGTCTGAACATCAGTCCCTGGGTCTTCACGAGAATTATGGACAGAGTCGTGTCATACTTCAGACCCACCTCCACGTCCATGACTAACTGTATGACATTCTGCAAAAGCACCAGGTGAATTATATTCTAGAACAAGAAATAAAATCCCTTCTTTCACTTGTGTTCTTCCTCTGATTCCTTGTCAACAAGTCCAATATCAGGCCGTCACAGCATTTTACCCTCTTGCGTATGGAAAACACATGTGAACAGAGTCTGTCTCGCTCAAGAACTTGCCTTGAATCATCTCATTGGTATTCAATATTCTCTCAAACATTTGCATCTCAGCCCAGGAATTTCAACGCCTATTGGGTCTACTCATTTCAGCAGTGGATCTCATCAACTTAGGCTGCCTGTTTATGAGACCATTGCTGATGGGTCACTTGCTCCAGTGGTGACAGAAACTTGAAGATTCAGCCTCTGGAAGTATAATTTGCATGGATGCCAGCACTGCACACTGGGGTGCCCATCTTCGCTCATTTCAGGAAGTCACCAGGCTGTGGCTCCTTCAGGAGCTTTCATTATGGGAACAGGCTGATTCGGACCATGGCTGATTCAGACAAGACTGATTCAGCCCAAATTACGGGCTGATTCGGACCAAATGCCAGGCTGATTCGGACCATAGGAAATATTATTAAGTTTCGTCTTGGGGATTATTCGGCATGAACGAATCAATTTTTGATGAGAACAAAGGGAGGTGAGAATTTTGTATCCACGTGTTTATTTTATATATATATATATATATATATATATATATATATATATATATATGGGCCACAGGGCAAGATTTAAATCTAATTCCTTCCCCTGTGTTTCTTGTTTATAATGGAATAGTCAGAGCAACATCATGCTGACGATCTCATATCCATGTGTCTGTTACCACCACTACCATCACCATCACCATCACAAACACTGGTATCACTAATGCTGTTATTATAACTGCCAACGATACTGCTGTTACTACTATTATTTAGTGGATAACAGTCTTGAATATTTGGGGATAATTAAATGCTATTTTACTGTAGGAAATTGAGTTTTACCAGTGACGCATCAGTGAGCCGATAAAACAGATATTTGCGACAGTAAAACCACTCATCCTCAAAATCCTCCAAAACAAGACTTATCCCCTTAAAAAAAATGAAAATTGTCCTGTAAAAAAAGACGAAAATGTACTTCAATATGTTATTACATCACTGGAAGAGTCATGACGGTGTCAAGGCTTGAGACAATTTAGAGTCAATATTTCTGCTGCAAGTTTTGACCTTCAACCGACAAGAAAGCATGTTACGTTCGATAATGTTACAAGTTGCCTAATCATGCGCCATGCGCCGAAGCCAGATAAACAATGGCAGTCAGTGCTCATAAACTCTGATAGCCTGACGCCCCACATTTTTCAGATCGGGCCCCTCCCATAATCTAAGTGAAGTGCCCATAGGATTTGTTGAAAAAAAATCTAATCTGCCGGATAAAACTTCAATCATGCTGATGAAATGCAGCTTTTAAAGTTGTTGAAAGACTAGTAAATTATTAATATGTATGCCTATGTATGTCACTTACCCTTATGAAGATCATCTACTTACCATACTTCTATCAAGAGCTGTAAACTTTGTGTACCAAGCGAAGCATGCCCCTTTGAACAGGGAGCAAATTGCCTGGGTTACCTATAATTAGTGCTCATTTGGCTTTAACATACATGTGATTCTACCAGTGGCAGGACAAAAATACTGTTTTTAAGGCCGGCAACCACACATACCATTTTATAGTTGAAATCTACCGCTTTTGAAAACTAACAGATTTCTTTTTAAAAATTGGAAGAAACAAATGTATTCTCACGCATTCTATCCATGCATTACAGAAACCAGCCAGAACCAGTCTACTGGGTACCAGAACTGTTCCAGCAGTTGTTTCAATCGGTGCAATGATGTGTGGCAGAGTAATTGGATTAAGGCTATTGTGTACACAACAAGTTGTCAATGGATTACCTTATTGTTGCAATCTGGAGAGTTGAGGCCAAATGCAGATGTTTTTTGAGGTGGTACAAGTAATAAGGGATCAAATGTGGTCCTTGATGGCTTTTGAATTTTTTATTAAAAATTGGCTGACCTTTGGCAGAGAGATAAAAATGAAACACCAATCAAATAATGATTTCAGCAGAAACACTTGAGTAACTATTTTCAGATTAATAGAAAACAGATGAATATTGACAATTTCTTTCCATCCAAAAAAATAAAGGACTAATTTACTAGTCATTAAATTATATTGAACAAAGATATTTTTACATAAAAGTGATTTTATTATTCATCCGGCTGATACATGTACATGTAGGTTCATACTTTTATCAGATGGTAAAATTTACTGATTTATCATTTTTTTTCTTCATGATAAGATGTATTTATACAATTGTACATTATTTCTTGAACATTTTATTATCATTACATGCAAGTTCTGACAGTATAAATTGTATGTCCAACTTCATCAACATGGACAAGTACATAAACATTTTGAAAAATAAATGAATTTGGATATAATGTTTCTCTGTCACAATGTTCTAAAATCCCAGTTCCCTCTGAAATGGTATAAACAATCTTTACTGTATATATATATATATATATATATATATATATATATATATATATATATATATATATATATATATATATATATATATATATATACTGCAATACTTGTAACTCAGTACTGCAAATGGAAAGTGTCACACACATGTTGAAACTTAATCTGTTTGAAATCAGCAAATAAAAGAGAAGCAAGCTAATTTCATTTTCCTGATGGTATTTTGATAAATCAGACCTAAAAGCCTATAATTGAAGGGTAACCAGACTTAGTGTCTTTTTGTCCATCATCATTCTAGTATTTGGCCACCCCTGACCAGAAACTTATCTATATTTTGTATTTATCTGAGTTTACTTCATTACATTTACCAAATCGTTAATCCGATACTATTATTCCTGTGTCTAAACTGTTAGATCAATGAAAAAACTTTTCAAGTGGAATTTTTGTTTAGTCATTAGCCTAACAAGCCAATATAGCTTGCAACAACAAATGTGATTGGTTTGATTATTTATACTTGCCATATTCCTTTAGCTAAAGTTATCCAACAGAAAAAACTGTCACATGTTCTTATTTTTTCCACTGACCAATGGGAAAGGATACTACTAGATCATAGGCATTCAGTGGCAGGTCAAAGATGAAAGATACCACTACCATAAGTTTGTGTGTTGTCAAAAACGAGTATTCACTAGTCTTGTTTTTTAAGGGTTCACCCAGAGGGGCTAGTAGTATGGACAGTGTAGTCTTGTTTTTTAAGGGTTCACTCCGAAGGGCTAGTAGTATGGACTGTGATTACTTAATCAGATAATGAGTAGTCTACACATTTGGATTAGTGTGGCTTTTTACTGATAGAAATCACTCAACACTCAACTACAGAATTATATGGAGACAATTCAGACACCATGCTAAATGTATTCAGAGGCACAATTTAACGATCAAATGTTAGTTGCTGGAAACAATATAAAATTCCATTATAATTTTTAACATGATCATTTTTTACAAATATTTGTTGGTTGCCCAAGCCTGCTTTCACATTGGGTAAAATGGTTGCCCGACATACATTTTTGGTTGTCCCAGGTTCCCTGGCAATGGATTTTTCTGCCTCTGTATACCACATACCTTGACCAAACTTGATGGATGGCCTGCTCTTGAGTAAGAAAGAAACCTATCAATGCTGGGGTACAATTATCAAAGTCACAAACTCGAAAAGAAAAATGGTTTCTGCACACAACTTTAATATTAGACATAGTTCCATCACCAAACTTTGTGGATGGCTTGCCATTAGGATGATAAATACACTTATAGATTTTGGGGTCAAAAGGTCAAAGGTCAAGGTCACAGTGAGTCATAAAAAAGCAGATTTCCACACAGTTATCAAGTTTAGTCTAGATGACACAGCAAATTTAGTTTGTGACAACATACATGTATCAAAATGAATCTTGATGGATGACTTGGACATGGGTAAAGAAGGAAGCTTTTAAATTTTGGGGTCAAAAGGTCCAATATCAAGGTCACTGTGATACAACAAACTATGGAAATGGCGTGCTAATATGGGAAGGAAATAAAACTACAAAGGTTAGGTTAGTTTACAGGTCAATGTCATAATAATACTAAATAAATAATATGGTTTCTACATGGTAGACTGTTTTGTACACCATCTTCAGTCAACAAATTCACACAGGATTTGTCTTTTAGGCAAGGAGGAAACCCAATTCTTGTAGAGTTAAAAGGTAAAGGTCATAATGACCCCCTCGGTTAATGATATCCAGAGTCAACCATTCTCTCCTAGTGCCAATATACTGAATTATAACATACAGGGTGAGTGTATAATATACTGTTCTTGGTACTCTTGTCTTTGCTAGAGTTGCTAATTAGCAAGTGCTCAAAAGTTATTCCTGCTTGGTCAGTATAATACACAGCTCCTTAAAAAAGAGACAATAAAGTGTATGGCATTATGAAAACCAACAAGAAAAGCAGGTCTTCTTCACCCAGCTTTGGTGAACAAAATATAATTAACCCTTTAGGTACCTCCTATGTAGTATTTGTAGCCATAGGTTACATGAGCATGTACTTTTCCAGGTACTGTCTATACTCGCGTATAAGCCGATACTAACTGCATAGACCCAGATCTGCCGTCGCATAATGCGACAGATGATCTGGGTCTATGTAGTCTGTAAGGACTAATCAGTAGAACAAACAACATAGACCCTGATCTGCCAGCGCGTTATGTGACTGCAGATCAGGGTCTATATTGTTTACATTTGGACGCAGAGTATACATGAGTATATATGGTGGATTCAGCATGTTATTTAATTGGAGTTTGAGATAGTCAAGATAGGGCAGCAGTTCAAGAATACATATATTCTTTCCCTAGCATGTATAGGTAACAATTATAAACACACATATTTAATATACATATGCCAAAGTAAACATCATCATCAACATAATAATAATAATAATAATGTGTTTTTTTTGTGCATTGTTATCGGCCTCAATGAACTTAAATTACTTAAAGACCTTATTCAAAGCAAATTGGTGATCATATGTATAGCTTTATGGTCTGTAGAAATTGGGGGATATTAAATTGAGATTGTCCATCCTTCCATCCAACTTTTGTTTCCACACAAATACTCCCTTAATTATTTTTGATTTAAACCAAATTTGGTATGCAGTGTTTGATTGTCAGTGTTTTACATCATTATTTAGTAGAGTTTTATCCCCTAATTGTCACACCCACCAACTTTCCATTTCCCACCACTACTCCCTTAATTATTACTGGATTTCAACCAAATTTGGTATGCAGCTTTATATTGATGGGATCTTGGCTAAGTTTGATTGCCACAGTTCTACATCATTGTTTAGCAGAGTTAAAACCCCTGATTGTCGGGCCCAATTACATTTATTGTTTTATCACCAATATCACCTAGCCCCTTGCTGTCCAAAACTACGCTTCTTTGCTTCCAACAAAAAGCAGGAAACATTGATTCCTTGAAGTTATTAGATGTTAAAATCTGATATCATGGCAATTTTGATACTACAGTAAAACCTGTCTTGAGAGACCGCCCCTTCTGCCAACATAAATCAGTCTCTCAAGATAGGTGGTCTCTCATAACAGGTTTGTACAAAAAGACCAGTTTCCAAGGCCGAAATTCAGCACTGTTTAAGAAGGAAAAATAATCACAATCACTGTACATTTATTGTATTCTTTGTTCATAGTTCTTGTTAAAATATTGCATGCATTCATCTGAAAATAATTGTATATAGCAATAAAGATATACATCTATCATTAAACATGAATCACATTTATATTTGAAGATAAGATGTACATGTACTAGTATTAGCATATGAATTCATTTCTAATTGACTCCTTGTCTTTTATAACGCTCTGAATTTGAGTTTTACCGATGTTTCAACTGGCTGCCCTTTTTCACTTCTTTCAATTACATTAATTCTTTCCTCCAGTGTTAGAATTTGTCTCTTTTTTGTTGGAGGTTCTGCCATAGTTATAAAGGTGCTAGGTGTTAATGTTATAAGGGATCAATTGTAATAATGACTAGCGGTTTTGATCAGGCTTTTGGGAAATATGGAATACATATACAATGTATATGTACCATACACAATGTATATGTACCAATGAATGAAATAAAAAGACATAATTCACTCATCCAGAAACAGAATAAATTTATTTAGAGACAAAAGTCAAAGGCTTAATTCACCGATGACACAAAGGGATTAACTCTGTAAACAAAGTGTGTAACCGGCTACACTATGGTGAACAGATGATGGCTTGGTGTGTGGGCTGTAATCACTGTAACATCAACAACAAAAACCCCCAACAAACAACACAAGCCTTTCACAATGACAATCAAATCCAGGAAATGATTCTCACCTATTGGTATTAAAGACAAAGACCTCATTCACCCCAGGCATTATGGATTAACTCCAAAGACAAACGATGTATGTGACCGCTATATTGACTTTGGCACTACAATGGCAGTTAGTGACATGCACTTTAGTCTGGTTTACAGTCTATAACAATGGACACTACATGCATGACCTGCAAAATTTAGGAAACCGGTAGCCAGCCTAATTTTTAAAAAAAAATTTGTTGTTGTTGTGTAGAACAATCTTTACTTTTTAAGCAGTCGTTGTTACAAAGGATTCAAAAAAGGTCAGTGGTGTTTGTCTCAGTTCTCGCAATAGGGTTGTTCATAGCAGTATTATTTTAGAACAAGCTGCCATTTGCAACTTCACGGTAAATTCTACGGATCATACTTTAGTCTCGCAGAAATAGCCGAGGTATTTCCGAATGACCAATCTGCATGTACTCGAGTCTGGTTTACAATCTATAACATATGACACTACATGCATGACCTGTAAAATTTAAGAAACCGGTAGCCAGCCTAATTTTTTTTATAGTTTTTGATTTTGTTTATAACAGTCTTTACTTTTTAAGCGGTCATGGTTACAAAGGAATAAAAAAAGGTCAATTGTGTTTATCTCTGTTTTTGTGATGCAGTTGTTCATAGCAGTGTCGAAATGCATATTTTGCCAAGAAATCATGGTCACTGGTCGCGTTCTGCAGGTGGTCGCTCACGACAGTGCATTTATATAATAAAATTGATCCGTGCATTACGATTGTGGTCGTAAATGACAGGTGGTCGCTCATGATAGGTTTTACTGTATTCAAGTCAAGCACTTTATGGCTCAGCATTTACTATAATTTGTGACTACCGTATATACTCACATATATTCCAATACCAACTGCAAACTGCATAGACCCAGATCTGCCATCGCATGGTGCACCAGCAGATCTGGGTCTATGCAGTTTGCAAGGACTAATCAGTAGCACAAACAACACAGACCCTGATCTGCCAGCGCATTATGCGATGGCAGATCAGGGTCCATGTTTTTTGCATTTGGACCCGGCTTATACGCAAGTATAGACAGTATATTGGCGTTGATTGGGGATTCTGGACATAATTTAAAATTTCCATTCATGAAAGCATCTAAAAAGCTACACAACAATTGATAAGAAAGGATAAATACAAAAAATACCACAAAAATTTGAAGGCTACCAAATTTTATTAGATGTATAGTAGAAAAGAAAGTACAATTAGAAGAAAAAGAACATATTGAAAACAATGCTCAAAATACCATTTCATATGAAAAATCTCTAATATATCTGTGCATGGTGCAGGCATTAGACAACTAATTCAAACACGGCTTCAAATATGTAAAAAATTAGTCATTAATGACCAAGTTGAGATATTGCAATTGGCCATAATTTCAATGTAAGTACAGTAAATAAGAAAGTATAGTTAAAAAGAAAAAGAACATATTGAAAGCAATGCCCAAAATACTATTTCATATTAGACAACTCATAGATTCAAATATGTCAAAAATTAATAATGATTGATTTTTGAGATATTGCAATGGGCTATAATTTTAATATAAATACAGTAAATAAGAAAGTATAGTTTTAAAAGAAAGACCATATTGAAAGCAATGCCCAAAATATCATTTTATATGAAAAATCCCTAATATATCTGTGCCTGGTGTAGGCATTAGACTCCTTGGAAAATTTAAGTAAGTAAAAAATCAGTCATTAATGATTGATTTAAGACATTGCAATTGGTTATAATTTTGTTATATGTACAGTAGAAAGAAAAGTAGAGTTAAAACCAAAGAACATGTTGAAAACAATTTGCAAAATAGACCACTAACTTCTAGGTAAATTCAAATATGTGAAAAACTAGTAATTAATGTTTTGATCTGAGATGTTGCTATTGACTGGATCCTGTATCATTATTTCCATATTTTTGTTTTAATTAATTTTTTTCCCAACAAAACTTTAAACAAATTCATCGATTACTTCACGTTTATGACCCTTATTAGTCTTGTGCTACAAATGACTGATGGCCATATGTAGATTTTGAAAAATTTCAAACCTGTCCAGAGCAAGTAAAGAAGGCTGGGTAAAAACAATTGCTTTGTTGAGTCAATATAAAATAACAACTTTATATAGTGACTTTATCATTCAATATTTTTGATAACTAATTAATTTTATGCAAAAACTTTTCTGCATGAAAAAATCAACACTCCTGGAATAATCTGGACACATTTTTGTTTTACAGTATAAAATATTTATTGTTAATGGACAAAATAGAAAAAAAGGACCACAACCAGATATTTTACAATCTCCAGCACGATTATTATACTTCTTATATCTTTCACTGTGAACTAGAGTTTAAGCAAATGGAGCCTAGATACTGCAGTGGTTCAGCCACTGGCTTTCTTCCTTTACAGCCTTGGATTCATTGCTCAATGCCATCATCTGGTAATGGCTGTCCATCCATGGTTGTTTGTTTTTATGCAATTCCAGGTTCCTCCATCTCAGAGATCACTGTGTAACATGATATAGACTGATAGACTGTTATAGGTATAACTGGGTAGTGTATTTAGGATATCAAAACAGTCAATAAATGTAAACAGCTTGTCTATTGTTGACCTTGAGGGTGTAGTAGTGAAATGTACTCTTAATGGTCTCATTTTCTATATGTTACTGTCTGGCAATTTGCATAATTTTCAACTGAGCCATTAACCTGTTCACCCTATAGAGTACAATAAACCTGACCATAAACAAACAAAAAAACCACCCCATCAACAATGTGCAATGATATCATGAATGCACTATAGCTGATGTATGTTGCTAGTAGTTGTTGCACACAAAAAAAGTCTATTTCTAATTTTGAGAATCCAATTATTGGTCTGATGCCAGAATTGTGTCTCAAAGGAAATGGTTTCTAGTTACAGTGGTGTCAGAACCTGGGTGACTGGAGTGGCTCAACCATCCAACCCTTTTTTTTTTTTTTTTTTTGGCAAATCAATAAAATATACCTTGATAATTGCCCCACTGATTTTACAAAATTCTTCATGCCCATAAAGCAGCCCCAATCATAAAATCATTACGATGCCACTGAGATACGATAACAAACTCTGCACTACCTGGGAATCACTATGATGAAGGCCAAAGTGTAACACGAGACCCAAGTGAGCCTCATATTGCTCAAACATAACTTGACAGATGATCCTTTCACTAAACAGACTTATGTAGTATAGTAAGAACACAACCTAGGTAAACTCTCTCCCAAAAATCTTCACATCATGTTGATTTTACCTATTTTACTATATCCTCATAAAAGTTTGTTCTAAAGATAATGGCATAAATTATATGTACAGTCTCTTGCTCATAATTGAAGTCATCCAAGATCTTGATGATATAAACCGATTTGCCAAAGTTTTATAGAAACTGGATGAGAAATATAGCCTCTAGCTCTGGATAGGCAACAAGCTCAGCCAATCAGATCCAAGGTATCTCATTAATATAGCCTATACTGGAAATCTGATCAAAAATATCACTTCAAGAGTGACACCAAACTCAGCCAATCAAATGCAAGATCATCTCATTAATATGCATGGATCCTGTTCCCTTTCAATATTGTCCAAGATCTTGATGATGTAAGTCCTTATTCCAATTTTAATCAAAATCAGATCAGAATTAGATGCAAGATCACATCATTAATATGCATGGATTTTGCTCATTATTGAAATTGATCAAAATTGGATCAGGAATACAACCTCATGTGAGGTCACAAACTCCACCAATCAGACGCAAGATTACCTCGTGAATCTTGCTCATTATTGAACCCATCCAAAATCTTCATGATACAAGCACATATTTCAAGTTTGATAAAAATCAGATCAGAAATGTGGTTTCCAGAGGGGATATAAGCTCAGCCAATCAGATGCAAGATCAACTAATTACTATGCATGACTCTTGCTCATTATCAAAGAGCTGAATGATAAAAGCATATATTCCAAGTCTGATCAAAATCAGATTAGAAATATGTCCCCCAGAGTGGCAAAAGGCTCAGCCAATCAGACGCAAGATCACCTCATTAGTATGTGTGGATCTTGCTCATGATTGTACTCATCTGAGATCTTAATGATATAAGCATATATTCCGAGTTTGATAAAAATCAGATAAAAAATACAGCCCCCTGAGTGGTAACAAGGTTAATCAATCAGATGCAAGATCACCTCATCAATATGCATGGGTCTTGCTCATTATCCAACTTGTCCAAGATTAAATGAATATCTGTTGGAGTTGGTAATGAGATAAGGAAATTCCAGTTGTGGGGTTACATTATTCATCTTTAGTAAGGATCAAACAAGTAAAAGACAAATAATATAATTCCGAAACTGGGATTTCCCTGTCATAGTGCCAACCCTTACACTGATTAATTTTTTCATCCTATTGTTTTTCAAAGTAGAAAAAAACAATTTCATTCCATTACACCCTTGACATGCTTTATTCACAGACAATGAAGTCATGGTTAGCATTATGACATCATTAAAGTGCATCACACTATATTATGACATCATGAAACCATCATGTGACAACCCAATACAACCAACCAGAGATAAACAAACCATGACAAGAAACATAAGGGTTGCAAATTCACTATATTTCTGTTACACAGGTGAGAATTTGTTGATATAAACCCATATTCCAAGTCTGATTGATATCAGTTCTGAAATATGGACTCCAGAGTGGTAAGAAACAATTGCTGATGGACAGACACGACACATTATGGCCATACCATAAGCTCACTTTGCGTTATGACCAAGTGAGCTAAAAATGGAATATAATTTAGAAAAGAAATATCACTCTTTAAAACGATATATGTTCCATTCCATCCTCAGCAAAATAACAAAAAGTTCAAGGAATATTACCAAAATCTTTTAAAACATTCAAGAACATAATCTTAGTAAAATATTTCCCTCAAAAAGTTGACATTATAAAAATAAGATGGAATCAAGGTTCTCTGAATCACTCTTCCCAAATATTGTGCAAAAAAAATAGAACATTTTACTTGATGTCTAAAATAAAGCAGAATTTCCTTCTGTTAACTTTTTAACAGGAAAACATCATATACCGGTAATGTTCCAAATGTAGGCGTGCTAGCCAGCCACCAATATAAACAGTTGCTTGACAACAGTAACATATCCTGCAAAGCTTTGTCTTTTCTCAGTGATGCTCGAGCCAAATAAATATTCTTATCTACCATCTTTTTAATAAATAACTTTAAGGACCAGTCAAATTTGCAGACAAGTTAAAGTTTGCTATACATTTGTTTAGTACATGAACATGCACGTATCATTTGGGTTGGAATTTGAAACAAATCTCATAATCCATGGAGAATGTAAGTATTCTGATATCAATCATGTTTTACTAAATGGCATTTTCATTAAGAATTGCTAAGCATACTTTATGGATCCATATTTTGAAAGAAATACAAAAAGCAAATAAAATTACTTTCTTTTCAAGTAAAATTAAGAAACCTTAAAGAAAGATGGCTATTTTGGAAAGAGAAACATTTCATGAAAAACAAATTAGAGAAAAGACAAAAGTGCATTTTTTAACATTAAATTAAAAGATTTTAAGAGTAATGATTTTTATTAAAAAAACCACAATAAAATCACCTTTCTGCAATTGATCAATCAGCTTTTAGTAAATTAATTAAGATCTGAACTCTTTCCACAAAGATAATAAAAAATCTCGTTTAATTCTACCAATCTTATTACAAAAATGTCCAAGATGATCGGACAACAATGGCTATTATCACGTACAGAAGCAAAATACAACAATATCAAAATACAGGCTTTACATATCACAGGCACAATGCAAAACAAATAGATCATACTGAGTAAAAAAGAAAATAAACATAAACGTCACAAAATAGAAAAGAAAAATAATTATGGCACTATAGGAAGTGATATACTGTACTGAACAATAATTTTCTCACACAAAAAAAAACGCTGACTATTTATCATAAAATATTGTAACTGGTTCTCAAAGAACAAAGAATCTGGAAGAAAAAAACAAAAAATGATCTGATAACGTGTTAAAAACAATTATAAATTCAAACTCTCCTTTTAATTTTAAGGTATTTGCATAAGAAACATAAAAGTGTCAGAATGTTAAAGTTTGCTGCAATCAATCATAAGTTAAATTTAAGAGCTAGCTACTGCTTACACAAGTTCACAACAAATTTTGATTATACCTCATGTAAGAATAAAGCTCTGGCATGAAAGAAAGAGACAAACATCCTGAAAAGGAAAGCACTAAAGTATTTCCAGTTCCATTGTCCTTATCAATGAACCATCTGGCTGTTGACCTTCTTACACTAGGGGCTCCTTAAGTGGGAGTGGGCTTGCTGTCTTATTGTTGTAATTGTCAGGGCTTCTAATTCGCTTTGCATTGAGGAGCTCTTCATATTTTGGAGGCAACTGTGTGTTGACAGGAGGTAGTGGCGAGGTTGTTTCACCTCGGATACTGGTGAAAGTCTTCTCACGGAACAATGCTTCTTCAATTGTTTGCCCATGTCCACCTAAGTATTTGGCCTTGCCAATGTCTAAAAGGGAAAAAAAGATACACTAGAATTATTTGTTCACTTTGCATGCATCAGACTGGTGTGGCTCATGACAAGGTGCCAACTTACCGAATTTTCTTGTGTAGATGGATGCATGATGTACAAAATAAAACACTATCAACTGGCGTATATCTATACACAGAACTACGTGTTTTGTTCTGAGTCAGCGGAAAGAATGAGTTTGATGTGGTGTAGGAATATGATGAGGTTGTGAAGCCATATAAAACAAATTCTTTCCCGACTCAGAACAAAAGATAAATCTGGTTTTGTATTTATAACATACCCTCCTTTCCGCTTTTTAAATATTTGAAGCTTTACAGTATGAATGAAATTCAAAACGAATTGAGATTCACAAAGGTTCTATTCGCTGCATCAAAAAAAAAAAATGGGCAGATGTCAGAAGACACAAAAGTAGTTCCAATCTGGGTGTGTGCTATGGAAATACAGACTGAACAGCTGTATCGAATGCCAGACCAACCATGTAAGATTAAATGGGTATGTAATAAATTCTAATATAATTTCCATTTTGACAAAATTTTAATTATTCTACTTAACCTAACACTGACTAGCGTACATAACTGTCTTCAAGCAATTTATATATGCTAAAAATTGTATATTCATACGATGATGTAATTAGTGGCCTAAAGAGTAAAAAAAAAAAGAATTTTTCATGTAAAACAAACATTGCTATTGCATTAATACATTAAAAAAATTGTGAGTAAACTAATCTACCACAACAGGTTTATATAATTCTGTTGAACAAAATTACCATTGCTTATTCCAGAGAACCATGAAATCTTTTTCATAAAGTATTATTATTTGTCTTATTCATTGCCAGACCCAAATTCTTACTCAATACACCACTGTATAAATCATTTTTTTAATATTAGGGCTAAAAAATTATAATGCTTTGAAATGCAAATATATCTGTTTACTTCACTACAATTTATAGAGTTGAATTTTTTTACAAGGATTTAAACATGTAACACAAAGTATGCATTACAAGGTTTTTACTGTGAAATTACACCTGACCATTACACACATAACAGCATGTAACACAAAGTATGCATTACAAGGTTTTTACTGTGAAATTACACCTGACCATTACACACATAACACAAAAACCTTAAGCTGTAACACATGTAACAAAGATTCTAAGTTGTACATGTAACAAAGATTCAAAGTTGTACATGTAACAAAGATTCAAAGTTGTACATGTAACAAAGATTCAAAGTTGTACATGTAACAAAGATTCAAAGTTGTACATGTAACAAAGATTCTAAGTTGTACATGTAACAAAGATTCAAAGTTGTACATGTAACAAAGATTCAAAGTTGTACATGTAACAAAGATTCAAAGTTGTACATGTAACAAAGATTCTAAGTTGTACATGTAACAAAGATTCTAAGTTGTACATGTAACAAAGATTCTAAGTTGTACATGTAACAAAGATTCTAAGTTGTACATGTAACAAAGATTCAAAGTTGTACATGTAACAAAGATTCTAAGTTGTACGTGTAACAAAGATTCAAAGTTGTACATGTAACAAAGATTTGTGTCCATAAAGTACAAAAAGTGCATGATACAGCATACAGCAAAACAGACACAAAACAATCAGCAATAATGCCTTCACCACTTCCAGGAAGAAGCTTAAACAAGTATAAACTGTATACACTGTGCAGTACCTGTGGCCTTGTTAACAGTACAAATTTTCCTGTACACACTGTGCAATACATGTGGCCTTGTTAACAGTACAAATTTTCCATCATATCATGTGGAAGTACAAAGAGCTGTGTGGTCTGAATCTGTTAGTTATGGGTTTGAACCCACATGGCTGGAATACAGAGTTCAAAATAGAAACACAGTTCCAAGATCCACAGCAATAACACACTGTGCAATACATGCGACCATGTTAACAGTACACATTTTCCTGTACACACTGTGCGAAATACCTGTGGCCATGTTAACAGTACAACTTTTCCTGCACACACTGTGCAATAGCAGTGGCCATGTTAACAGTACAAATTTTCCTGCACACACTGTGCAATACCTGTGGCCATGTTAACAATACAAATTTTCCTGCACACACTGTGCAATACCTGTGGCCATGTTAATAGCACATATTTCTATCATGTTATGTGTAGGTACTGAGAGCTGTGTGGTCTAAGAGGTTCAAGTCTGAATCTGAAAGTAGTGGGTTTGAACCCACACAGTGGGGATACAGAGTTTTAAATTGAAATAGAGCTCCCAGATCCACAGCATTAACAATGACAACTCATAGTTCTTATAGCACTGTGTGGCCACAAGGGAAAGCCCACACAGTGTGGATATAGAGTTTTAAGTAGAAACTGAAATAGAGTTCCAAATAGAAAAAAAAACAGAACTCTATGATCCAAAATAACAACAACCCTTGGTTCTCAAACAGCTGTATGGCAGGCAACATGCAAATACAAAATAGGGTGCTGTCACAGAAAACATCATGTACATATGTTTTGCCAGTTAAATGATTCATTTTATGCCTAACTGTATACAGATGAACATTTCACTTCTTTAAATCTTACCATTTTTATTGTAATGAAATCAAACTAATATAATACAGGACTATCTCAAAAACTAAATACCAAAAACATACTCACTGAAGCTTCTTATACCAACGCGACTAAGAGATAAAGCATAAAATTTTGACTCGCATAAAAATTAAGTGTTCCCATCATTGCTTCATGTAAATGTGACAATTGGTTAAGCATAAATGGGACAGTTGGTTAAATGTAGGTGGGACAGTTTGTTATGTGGAGGTCAATTACTGTAAAGAGAGTTACAAAGTGTATTTCGTATTTACATAGTGCACACCCTTTTATGAGACCACTCTCAAAACAAGGACATCTCTGTTAAACAACATAATAGCTATTGTTAGCACTTTGTTCCTCTAAAAAGAGGCCACATCTCTTATGAAGTCAACTTTCATTACAGAAGAATCGGTAAACGTGATCCAAGCATGGCTGATAAACCAGCAGGGTATGACAGAATATACAACCAATAACAATTATATGTCTCATCTAAACAAATATAAAAAATTCCATTGCTATTTGAACATGTACCTTGTGTTATGCTTCACTCTGTAGTGGAGTTCTGAAGAAGTAATTAAACTGCCTCCAAATACATTTTTGCATATTTTTTTCAGTAATAATTTTTTTCATTGGTAATCTGAGAGAAGGATGTCAGTGACAAAAGTTTGTTGAAGCCAATTTGGACAATTCAGAAGAGTACCAGATGAATGCTATTCCTGAAAACCAAGGAACAGTCTACTGAATAAACATTGCAACCTTTGACACACACAGAAAAATCTCTTCCACCAGGTTTCTTTCATTTAAATAAACCATATATGGTGAAGAACAAAACCTTTTAGTGAATGACATTTTGAGAAAATGATATCCCAAACCATACACAGCAAGAAACAAATAAGACCTGTGTATTCAAATGCAGGTAAAACTCCTGAATTTAAACTGTTCTGGAACCTTGGAGGGTCTGAGAATATGAAAATTGACACATTAATTAAGAATAGTAATAATGGATTTCTTGTATAAAGTATAAATGAGAGTATTTGCATGTGTGACGGTCTTAACATATTTAGATAATTATACAAAATAAACAATAAAAATCATGTTCAGAGACTGACTCCATTAATTGTGATAATCATGCACCTTTAAATCTAATAATACTATGCTATATACATATATATATATATATATATATATATATATATATATATATATATATATATATATATATATATATATATATACACACACATGTATAATGAATGAAATTAAGAAACCTTTACCAATATTCTTCTCATTACTAAAATTGTATTGATAATTACAATATGTGAATCTGCCCTGGACATCATAAAAACTTTTGAGCTACTTTTGAAACACCTTTTCTGACTGGCTGTTGCTGGAATTTCAATTTCAAACTCAAGCTCAGAGTTTTATGATCTCCAAGTCTGGACTTACTACCAAATAAAAATACTAATTAAGATGCTGGTGATAAAAACTGGATAATAATTGTGCATATTTTTAAAAAGGTATTCATGGCAAGTGTTCATGCTGTATTTCTGGATTGTATAAACAAAATCTGAAATTAAATGATAACTTCATTCCAACATGCAAGAAAATACCTATATTCATATAAGGTATGATACAAAGCAAAAAAGCATATCTTATATTAATATCTTTGTAATACATTATCCAGACAATTGTGGAGGACAAGGGCTTTGTCTGTTTACTAGGCTGTCTGGATATATGTTAGTGATATATAAAGCTATCACAGTCACAGGGTCAATGCTTAGGTCTGCATGAGTAGAAACAGCAGGACAATTGCATCTGCATGATAGAAAGTTTACAAGGATGGTATGCTAAACAGAAAGTTCTGAATACTGTGTTGTCTTGCATTTCTAGCATATCATATACACACTTTTGACATATAGTAATTTTATCCCAAACTTTTAGCTGAATACAGTCAACTGATGTAGAAGAATTCAAGATATGTGATTTTAACACATTACCTTTACATTGTTGACACGGATGATGATGACAAAATCATTGTTGCCACCAGAATAATGATGCCTATAATACAGTGTAGCTTATAGTTTGAGTTTTATACTTCTTTGTGTTGTTGTATCTATGCATTTGGGAAGTACTGTTATGTATGATGTTTATATAATATTATAAATATTTTAGGAAATTATAAATGTTTCTTGACTTTAATATTTGCTCAAACCAAAATGTTATGTATAAGCTTTACATGTTTAGTTATTGTCCTTGAATTAGGTTGTTTACTTAGTATTTGAGTTCAAGGACAGTCTTGGTAAACAAGTTGTTTATTTAATTTGAGGTCATGGCTGAATTTGTTTACAGATAAAACTAGAATTTCCTTTAGAGTTGTTTGTTAAAAGTCACATACACCATATAATTTTCTAGAACAATCTTTCATGTGACCTATCTTTATATATACAATGTTTAGTGGACAGTTTTCAGTTTCAACCTTACCATCAGTCTTTAAAGAGTCATTACAGTTGTGAAAAATCATTCCAAATTCTGACAGAGGAATTATTTAAAATATTCATTGGATTATAAAAGTGCTCATAAACTTTTGGATTTTAGATTTTGAATGATGATCTTGGGATTTATGTGAACTTATTAAAAGATATTCTGGAGTACTTCATTTTGGCACATCAGTACATCCAAGACTACTGGCACATCATGACATTAAAGACTATTGGCACATCAGCACATTCAAGGATACTGGCATTCATTTGGAACATTCTGTATTTAGGACTCGTGATTAGGACACTTAGGATTATTTGATTATTTGGATTTTAATTCATGTTACTGTAAGTGTCTTTTGATTTTCATTTTAATTATCTAGAAATAAATTGCTTATAGATTTTTACTTGATTTGTTGGTTTCACTTTCTTTTTGTTACATTTTTCTTAGACCATAGAGTTGTAACAGTACAAAGAAAACATCATTCACCTTTAAGGACTACAGCATGCCATGCAATAACAAGATAAAGAAGTCTACCAAAATAAACATCGATCTGGACTATAAGACTCGGGACCTATATGGTCCTGTTTTATCATGCAGGAGGAAGCAAAGTGCTTTTTTAAAAGAAAAAAACCAACAACAACATATATCATCTCTCCATTAAAAGCAAATTCATTTTGCATTTGGTAAAAATATTATTCTTTACAAAATCATCAAACAATTATTTTCAGTTTTCATTTTCTATGAAATTTCAATTATGAAATAAATATGTTATGTTTTTCAAAATACAGTTTACTACCCTGTACATTGGGAATATAGTACACACAAGCATAATATAAGAGATTCCCTACATGATTTTTCCATTGTAAAAGGAGACTATATTTGATAACTGATTCTGGTAACTTAAAAACCATCCCTAATCATTTATACTTAGTTATTCTTTAATAATAATTCTCTTTCAATTTAATTTTTCATTGTTTTCATTAAAAACAAAATGACCACTCTGTAAAATAATGTAGAATTGTACATGACCTGAACTTAGAAATATAAACGTAATCTCATAAACTTCAGGACTATACTGACTACTTAAAATCTTATAATTCCAAGAGAGAACATATTTTGGAGGAGCTATTTATTTGAGCATGCAGATGCTTAAAATCTTGTTGACTGAAAAAAACATTTATACAGCGCTCCCCCTCTTGATAGGCCCATCTCAAAAAGGTCAACTTTTTATACACTATAAAAAAAACATTGCCTGATACCAAAAGGTGTATTTTAACCTTGTTGTCCCACTCATGAGGTCGCCCTTTTTATAAATGCACCTTTTTACTGCAGAAGAGGTTCATTATAAGAGGGGGAGCACTGTAAAGATGTTGATTACCTGTTATACCACCTTATATTGAAATATGTTCCAACACAGCTGTTATCACAGTGCGTAAAAACACAAAAATAGGGCATTTAATGATGTTAAACACCATTGCAATTGGTTTTCATTAGCCAAGAACTAAAATTCAGTGAAATAAATTAAGTAGCAATGACAAAACAAAATTTAAACAATTTAATTTTATAGGTCCATGTCCATACCCACATTATAAGAGCAGCAGTACACAGTGGCGTACTAAGGGTAAATGGTGCCCGGGGCTACGATGATGGTCCAAAGGGCCAGAATACAAGGCCCAAATTTGTATCAGCTGTTTTGGTGCCCCAAGACCTCTGGCACCCGGGGCAACCGACCGCCCCCCGCCCCATTAGTACTCCTCTACAGGCAGTACACTGCAAATCTTTAAAGGTAGATACCACTGTTTTGACAAGAACTTAAAAATTGCTGAAAAAACTAAAAATTAAACTGGAATTGAGATCTAAAATTAAAATGTGACCAATCTAATATCATGAACTTAGTCTTAAACGTTAAAAATGCAGCCTTGTGAAAGACTACAAATATCAGACCCTTGAAACATGAAAAATGTAGAAAATTATAAAGATTCTATACAAAAAATTAAATTTCATTTTGAAAATCATCTACAATGCAGCAAATGCCCTTCTAAAAGCTTTTTTTTCAAAATCTATAATTCTAGATTTCATCAAGAAATTTGACAAAGTAAATTAAATATTGACTTTTTAAAAACCAAAAAGTCTTGTACCTCTCTTCGGGTTGCCAAAAAATATTTATTTTCCAGCAATGTGATTTACAAATATGCAAAATATTTTTAAAAATTTCCTTTGAATCTTTTGAATCGCAATCCTTCAACAATTCTCCTGTTTTATCCAGTGATATGAATACCAAGTGTTGTACCATGCACGTGCAATATATGCAAAATGGCAAAATTACTTGCATGTGGTATACTCCTTTCTAAACCTAATCCAAGCATGCATGCATAAAGCTGTAATAAAAGCTGCTTATTTCTATTTATGTGGAACATGCAGTAAAATTAAAATTCCACCTATGTAGTAATATCCTCCATGATGCACATATGTTCTCGAATTGCTGAGACCCCTTTGGCTCTGCAGATCTGCTGTAAATTGCATGCAAAATAAGTTTTAAAAAGAAATAATTATACATACAATTTCCATGATATCGGTACTATCTGTGCCAAAGGCTGACTGGCATTTGACAATATACACACTCACTTAAGTTAATGCAGATACCTTGCTCAATGCAACAAACTTATCAAGGATATATCTGTAGAAAGTGTGACTCACTGATGCAGTGTATAAACAGTCTTCTGTTCCAAGGAAATGTTAGTTACATGGTGCATTAGTGATAATTAATAAATAATTCAGTGCAACAGATACCTTTCCAAATGATGGACTTTTTTGACATGTACCAGTTTTCTTCTGAAACTGTACCATCTTAAGTGGAGTCCCCAACAACCCCTTGGAATTATGAACAAAACAGATTTCACTATTTTTCTCCACTTTATTCAAAAAGGTGGAGGAAAATTGTGTTCAGCAACTTTAAAGACAAATGTAATGTCATCCATATTGTAACCAATGTGGGTGCTGTGACCAAAAGATAAAACATCCCTTGCAATACACCTCCACCATCAAAAACATCATGAGCTTGCCTTTGTGGAGGAAATTTGTATCCCTCATAATACACAATCATATGTCAGTAATAAAAAAACAACCCAATTATATTACCTGGTCTGATGGTATTTATCAAATACAATTTGGCTCCTGCAAGAAGTTTTTTTTTAGAATTCAGCATTATTAATGGAACCACTGAGGTCATTGCAAAATTCAAGTTAGAAAGTACATGTAAATAATACTGGAGGTCTGCCTCATTTACTTCAGAAAACAATATAAAAAAAAATTAAAAAAATTAATTTTAATTTAAAAAATATAATAAACATATATTACATGATTGTACAGTGGAACTTCATTTATCCAAACCTTGTTCATCATGATTATCAGTTTCTAAACGACCCATGTAAAAAAACAAAAAAAACACACACACACAAGCATGCTGAATTTTAGTTTATCTGAACATTTTTGTATGTGCCCTAAAAGGTTTAGAATAAATGAGATTTCGCTGTGTCTGGAATTTCACCAATGACAAAATATATTGATGCTAAATTATTCCTGAAGGGAGTTGCAGTAGTTCAGAATTGTAATCCAAGGATTGTGGGTTCCATACACACCCAGGCCAGTCTAGGTCAGCTACCTCAGTGTGTCTTTGAGAAAGGCTCTTAGCTCCCATTTCCTTGGCATGATATAGCCAGTAATGTGTTAAAAGTGCCTTTAAAACCAACCAACAAAATAAAAAAATGAAACTTTTGTATGTCCCATAATTCCTTTTTATTTACACACAAAAAAGAAGCTTTAAAATCTGGGAATATGCTTCTATTCAAATAAGAAGATGGAGTAATCTATATCCCCTTCCCTGGCAATATGTCTGTTAGGAGACAGAAAGATTTGTTCACAATTTCATACATAGGATGTTCATATTTACAAAGTATACAGGGAAGTGATTGGCATCATGTGTGTATGTTTGTTTAATTTGGGTCGATGCATTATAGCAATTTGGGATTTTTTGCTCCATAAATGAAAGTATATCAATGAATGGATGAATGGAGAGACAGAAAACTAGAAATGTGTCAATATGACAGATGCTAATGCCAATATGATGCATTGAAAGGCAATGACTGAGATCAATATTAGGGGCCATAACTCTGTAAAATTGTGTCAGAAAATAGTAAAAATCAAACTTGACCTAGAACTTCCTCATACTAAATTTGGTTTCAGTGTATGAATGAAGTCTTTGACTTGAGAAAAAACAAACTCTGATGCAACTGAAGGGCAAAGTTCTTTGTCAAACTGGGGCCATAATTGTGTTAAAAAAATTTACATTGTTAAAATCAATCATGACATACATCTTTTTCATGTAAAGCCTGATAACAAATTTGGTTTGAATCCATGAATTCCTTTAAAAGTTAGTGAGCAGAATTGCAACTGAAGCACAAAAATCAAAGTCTGACAGGGGCCATAACCTAGGTCTTCCTCTTATGAAGCATCATACCAATTCTGTTTGAATTCATTAATCCTTAAAATATTGAGCTGAAACAACATTAGAATGCAACAGATGGGAAAAGTTCACAGTCAAACAGGAACCATAGCTCACTTATATTTTGTTGGAAAATGGTGAACATGAAACTCAACCTAAATCTTCGTCATGTAAAACCTCATAATAAATTAGGCTTGAATCCATGAAGTGTTTCAAAAGTTATTGAGCAGAAACAAAATTATGCTGTAATAGAAGGGCAAAATGCTAAGAAAAATGGAGGCCATAACTCCAATAAAACTTATTAAAAGAATGCCGAGTATTGAACTTGACCTAGATCGTTTTAAAGTACAGCCGCATACTAAAGACCATAGAAAATATTTCAAATGAAGAAAGGCAAAAGGCATATATATGGAACACAAGTCTAATATTTCAAATGAAGAAAGGCAAAAGCCATATATGGACCACAAGTCTAATATTTCAAATGAAGAAAGGCAAAAGCCATATATGGACCACAAGTCTAATATTTCAAATGAAGAAAGGCAAAAGCCATATATGGACCACAAGTCTAATATTTCAAATGAAGAAAGGCAAAAGCCATATATGGACCACAAGTTTAATATTTCAAATGAAGAAAGGCAAAAGCCATATATGGACCACAAGTTTAATATTTCAAATGAAGAAAGGCAAAAGGCATATATGGACCACAAGTCTAATATTTCAAATGAAGAAAGGCAAAAGCCATATATGGACCACAAGTCTAATATTTCAAATGAAGAAAGGCAAAAGTCATATATGGACCACAAGTCTAATATTTCAAATGAAGAAAGGCAAAAGCCATATATGGACCAGAAGTTTAATATTTCAAATGAAGAAAGGCAAAAGCCATATATGGACCACAAGTTTGATATTTCAAATGAAGAAAGGCAAAAGGCATATATGGACCACAAGTCTAATATTTCAAATGAAGAAAGGCAAAAGCCATATATGGACCACAAGTCTAATATTTCAAATGAAGAAAGGCAAAAGCCATATATGGACCACAAGTTTAATATTTCAAATGAAGAAAGGCAAAAGCCATATATGGACCACAAGTCTAATATTTCAAATGAAGAAAGGCAAAAGCCATATATGGACCACAAGTCTAATATTTCAAATGAAGAAAGGCAAAAGCCATATATGGACCACAAGTTTTATATTTCAAATGAAGAAAGGCAAAAGCCATATATGGACCACAAGTCCAATATGTGCATCAAGTTACAGGGAGATCTCTTAAACATGCATGGATGGATGGATGGATGGACAGATGGTGAAAAACATTAAAAAAATTAAAACTGAAGAATTGTGAAGAACAAACCACTCATCTATACGATTAGTATAATATGTGTGTACCAAATTTCAGAGAGATATCATAAATGCTTTGGAGTTTTGCCCAGGAAACAAAAGTGTGGATAATGGATGGATGGATGGACAGACAAACAGACAAAAACACTAAGAGTATTGAAACTGAAGAATTGTGAATATCAAAAAGCATATCCGGAAAACTAACCCAGTATGTGTATCAAGTTTCAGAAAGAAACATCTTGAATTGTTTTAGAGTTATGCTCCAGAAATTAAGGTAAGAATGGATGCATGGATGGAACCCATTTCTATATCCCCTGCCAACTTCAGTGGATGGTGAATGATTATTATGTTAGATGTTGCTAATAACACAATCATCTAAGCAAACCATTAAAAAAAATGTAATCACACAATTTAGCTTTATTAAACCAATGCTAATATGATGAGTTTTCAAGAATGTTTCTAAGAGTTAGTACGAATAAATCAATCTACTGTTCAAGCAGCAATATTTGAAATGACTGCTTCCATCACAATGGCCAAAACTTTCACCAAAGTAAAATATGCTATCAATTAGGATGATTGCTTTTTAACAAACTTTAAAATTCAGCTTAATTAGGATGTGGATAGATGTATGCACAGTCAAATGTACACATACATATGGATGCATTCACATATGCCAATTTTAGTTATTGCCATGTTGAGCTTCGGCCAATGTGGGCTTAACAAAAAAATATCCATTTTTCGAAAAGTTAAATACAACATTTTTCCTGTAATCATCCTTAAAGGCCACCATGATATTTTTTTCTGTCATCAAAGAAAATTTAATCAAAATAAATTCCCAGAAGTTGCAAAAGAACCATAGCAACAGATATTGTATTGAACAAGATTTGTACCTCTGTCTCAAACTGATGAAGAAAAAAGATTGTGGAAGAGATTGGCAAATAATTACATCTTTGAGGTGATCCTACTAAAAAATATTGTTGACACATACACACACACACAAAGGATTTAATCATAGATTGGCCATAACTCTAAAATTAACAGAGCAGAATATTTTTAATGGGCCATAACTCCAGCAAAGCTGAGGTACTATGACAGCGTAAAAAGTGCCACACAAAATTTGGTTTGATTTTCTTATTACTTGAACTGTAGATAAGTTGGATTCCTGTGGTGCTCAATTTTGGCAACTTCAAAAAAAGCATAGAGGACTGGGTTAATCCTGGTGAAAAACATTTAATATTTTATTGCTGGAACTATTTAAATAAACTAGAAATGTGGTCATATAACCTCGATGTCCCACCACAGTGCTTGAAAACTCAATTTAACACAAAACTTAGCTAATGGATGGACAGACAAGGGTAATACTATATGCCCTAACACTGATATGTGTGTAACTGGAAGAAATATATAACGTTAAGTAGTGTTAACATAAATGGCAGTAGATGGATAAATGTTGTTGGACAATGCGCTATCACAAAAGCTTCACTCTCAGCCAGGAACTGAGCAGCAATCCATGTCACTTCAAAAACTTAGTCTGTTATAAAAAAAAACACAAAAAAACTCTGAATAATTTACCATCTGTTTCACTGTGAACACTCAAATATCTGTTCCAGCATTCTGGATGAAAAATCATATTTTTTTTCTTCTTATCTAACTGAACAAGCAATCTTTGAACTGAAGAAAGCAGATATAACTGACAAATTTCAATAATCTTCTATCTTTCTCTTTTCTGTCTGTCCCACAAAAATGTTCAACTTCATTTTGTTACCTGTACATTGATTCCGGGAAAATGTAAATCAAAACCTATAAGATCACTAAGATGAGATATATTTAACAAAGTTTTAAATTAGATACATGTATAGTTAACAAAGTTTTAAATTAGATACATGTATATTTAACAAAGTTTTCAATTAGATACAAGTAACAAAATTTTCAATTAGATACTTGTATATTTAGCAAAGTTTTCAATTAGATATATTTATATTTAACAAAGTTTTCAATTAGATACATGTAGATGCTACACTAAAGGCTTAAAACCTATTTTATTTCAACACTAAATATCTAAATACTAGCAAATATAAATTCCTGTATTACACTATGAAAAGTACATTTTACTATAAATACTGTATTTTTTCAGCATTTTCCTATTTCTTCCATTATTAACTTATGCTTGCTTATACACCCATTCCCCACTTTTACACAATTTTTGAAAATATTTCTTAAGAAATCTTTTTTTTTAAAGCCCGCCCTCACCGTTCAAAGATTTACAAGGCTGTCCTCCTTGGTTTATCACAATAGAAATAATGTATATATAGATAATTAAGATGGCTATTCAGTATATTCTTTCAGCTGAAATTACAAATTCAAAGGAACCAAGGAAGTTTAACTCACCATGTGTCTTGGTTTTGGGGTAGATCTTACTCTTCCAAAGAATGAATACAATGAGGGCAATGAGAATTAATAAGATGGCAACAGCAATAGCTACCCAGATGGCTGGATGTAGAGACTTGTCCTGTTCTGTCTTTGTTGATGACTGCAATAATAATAATAATAATAATAATAATAATTATTATTATTCGTAGTAGTAGTAAAAGTAATACATTTAGTAGTTCAGTAGCAGTACAGTACTCCCTCATTATAATGCAGTCTGTGTGTGCCACTAGAGTACACTGCCCTATACTGAGATCACCTTATAATGAAGTACATTATACAAGTAATTTTAGTGTTACATAATAAAATGAATACATGACCATACTCACCTTATAATGGGAATAATGTTATAATGAAGGGCACTACAGTGAGGGAGAGGTGTATAAGTAGTAACAAGAAATCAATAATATTGGACTGAATTATGCAGGAGGAGGAGAAAACAAAGAAAACTTTTGCTTGTTTCAATTTAAGGTCTCTCTTGCTTTTGTGTTAAATTTCAAGGTGTTACAAAAACATTCTTTTGAAAACATTTTTTAGACCTCAGTGTATGGACATGACCAATCTAATATGTGTTATAAATCTGATCCTTTAAAACAGTATTAATATGACTTTCATTGTAAAACAGTATTAATATGACTTTCATTGTACAACAGTATTAATATGACTTTCATTGTACAACAGTATTAATATGACTTTCATTGTAAAACAGTATTAATATGACTTTCATTGTAAAACAGTATTAATATGACTTTCATTGTAAAACAGTATTAATATGACTTTCATCATACAACAGTATTAATAAGACTTTCATCGTAAAACAGTATTAATATGACTTTCATTGTACAACAGTATTAATATGACTTTCATTGTACAACAGTATTAATATGACTTTCATTGTACAACAGTATTAATATGACTTTCATTGTAAAACAGTATTAATATCATCTTCAAAATATTATTACAGTGGAACCTGTATAATTCAGCCATAAATGAGACCATAAATTTAGACTAGACTGGACATGGCACTGAGTGGCTTACAACTCCATGTTGTTTGTGCTTATAAACACAGCTGATATTCAGCAGCTGCACTGCTTCAGAACACGACATCTGGATCAGATAGAAGAAATTGATCAAAATAGAGAGAAAAGACAAAAGGTGCGCCTTTTATTTGAACTTAAAATTTGTAAAAAGAAATATATTACTGCAGATTTTAAAGAATCCACAGATTAGTCAAGGGCAAAAGCTGTCTACTCTATGTAATTTTAACAAGATATTAGGTTGACCCTAAACCCAGATGTTACTGTGATGCTGGCACCTTTCAAATATAACCAACAGCTAAACTGTTAATAAGTTTGATATTCACATCATCTTCAGAATATTATTACAGAGGAACCTGTATAATTCAGCCATAAATGAGACCATAAGTTTAGACTAGACTGGACATGGCACTGAGTGGCTTACAACTCCATGTTGTTTGTACTTATAAACACATTTTGTACATGGCAGTTGCACTGTCCCAGAACACTACATCTGGACCAGAAAGAAGAAATTGACCAAAATAGAAAGACAAAAAGTCTGCCTTTTATTAGTACTAGCTTTTAAATATATTACTTTTAAAGAATCCACAGATTAGTCAAGGGCTAAACTGTCTACTTTATGTGACATTTAACAAGAAATTAGGTTGACCCTAAACCCAGATGTTACTGTGATGTTGGCAACTTTCATATATAGTAAACAGCAGACAATTAAACTGTTAATTAGCTTGTATCATCTTATCAAAAGACCATTTAGTCCTCAGCTGTTAAGTTTCTCTGATAAGTAGAGTTATTCACAATTGCTTTTTATGCATTTAATTTTATAATGTTGTCAATGCCCTCATCAGTAGACACAAGACAAAGCAGTTTTGTGTCAGTATAAACATTTATATGATAAATGGAGTTTACGATGAAAGTCTTATTAATACTGTTGTATGATGAAAGTCATATTAATACTGTTTTACAATGAAAGTCATATTAATACTGTTGTACAATGAAAGTCATATTAATACTGTTTTACAATGAAAGTCATATTAATACTGTTGTATGATGAAAGTCATATTAATACTGTTTTCTCAGATAACTGGACACTTTTAACATTTACAACATGTTAATATTAGATTTTCAGTATCACTAGTCATTTGCAAATCAGTTTTACTCTGTCATCATTGTTTTCCTTATTACTGCATTACAAGCATCTTAGTGACTTATCCAAACAAGTAATAATTAGGGAATAGTGTATTCAGGAGCCCAGATTACAAAGGTTTCACTGTAGCTTCATCCTGCATTGATTTTTAGAAAACTATGAATTTAGAACATTTGTACTCTTCTTATTCCATTTTGTAGTCTTTTATTTTGACAGATTCAGAGCTCATGCTCATAACAGCAAGTATGTTGATCATTCTCTCCAAGAGCACTGAATGACAATTTTCATTTTGCTTAATTAGTAGTTGAAGGAAAAAGAGGAGGAGGACAAGAAATAACTAAATTTGGTTTGTTCCTAAAATTACCCATACAAGTGCACACACACACACACTTCTGTAAAAGCTAAATTTGAGTGACTTGAAAAACCCCGTTACCTTTGGTCCACAAGTCACTCCATAGTAACTGACACCATTAACAACCATGTATGAGGATAAGTACATTGTTGTGGAGGAAAAGCTGAAGGGAGTCTGGCTCTCAATGTCATCACAGATAGAAAACAGCGTTGTGTTGACATTGTATGTTGTACCATCAACTGTGATGGTTACCACTATGCTGCCTGAAAACAGAAATAAAAGTGATAATGATGATGATAATAAAACTGATGATGATAGTTACCACAAACATTTTAGTAACACAATTTACACAGATTTAATGAATTTATATTACACCCTGTAACGTTTAAAGATACAGTAGAACCTGTCTTGAACCCTGCTGCCAAAAATTCACTGTCTCTCAAGACAGGTGGTCTCTCAAGACAGATCAAAAGCGTTTTAATCAATATACCCATGCATTAAGAATCTGGTCTATCAAGACAAGTGGTCTCTCAAAGTACTGGTCTTTGAAGACAGGTTTTACTTTATTATCATACAAAATTCTCTCTCTCTCACACACACACACATATATACACATAATACTCTAATCCAAATATATAATACATATATTGAGATTTGCACAATACAGCTTCTAACTTTAGAAACAAGTCATAAAAGCTCCATTACCTGCTTGTGAGGATATGGCAGTGATTCGTGAATCAGGATTCTGATTGGCAAAGTACTGTCCAACAATCTGGTGGAATTCTGCACGTGCTGTTGCTGTGGACAGGTACTGATTGTAGTCCTGAGGAAACTTAAGAACAACGTTTGTAGTCTCCTCCACCACCATGCTGACATGACTTGATGACATCACATGAATCTCCCCTATAAAAATTTCATCGTACCCTGCCGGCTCAGACATGATGCGACACTTTATGTAGTTTGGACCAATAGCAGTGAAGTTCAGGTTGCTGAAGGTGGCCTTCCCTGTCAAGGGATTAAAAGTTGTGGCAAGAGTTCCTGTCAGTCTACCATAACTACTGCTACTCACCAAGGATGCTGTCACATTCCATGTGTGATCCTGTGAGGACAAGTATAGAAAGGCTTTCTGAAGAGGACTGACAATTTCTGTATTCATCATGGATGAATCTGATCATGTAAACTAAATCTTCCTTGTAACAAAAATTTAAAACTCAACTTGATAGAAAATGCCTAACTTCCATCAAAAACGTTTTTGCGATTAAAAGTGGAGTGAGAATTTCTACATTTATCACTTGAGGAATAATGTGTGCATTTAAGCAAATTTTAATTCTGACAAAAACAAAGCACTCCATTTTAAAAAAAAAACAAAAAAACAGAGAAAACCCTAACTTTCATAAAATAAAATGTTAGAAAATTAAAATTGGTGACTAACAAGTAATCTAAGAAGTCGGGTAATTGAGTCAAATTAACTTATTTTATTTTCAAACATAGCAAATATAAACCTGCAATGTACATATTTTCTCCTGCTGATACTCTTGTGTTTATTTTTCCTTTTTTATTATCTCTTTGTAGCTTTTATAGACTTTACATGACATACAAGGTATAGATAAGATAAACTAAAGGAAACAAAGAGCAAGAGGGATGTATGGAAGAGATGGACATATGGAGCCAGACAAATGTATGGAACAGATGGACATATGGTATCAGACAGATCTATATAACAGAGGGAAATATGGAGTCAGACAGACGGACATGGGTAACATTATATGCCCTCCCTCCATAAATATAGCAGTGGCATAGAAATAATGCTGACAATGTAAGACAGATTGAGAGATTATGATCAACATACCCTCCAAGCAATATCTTCAATCTTCTTACGAGATGTTCCATCAATCAGATCCAGGACCATTTCAGTCCTAGCATTCTGGACGACATTTCCAGAGATGGTCTGAGATGCACTAATTTTTCTGCCTGGGACATCAAAAGGTTCAGAGCTTAGAGTCCAGTTCTCGGCATTGGCTGGCTGTGAGATGTTGAAGTCTAGGATATAGCCATTACCCATATGAGATATGGAGAGGTCTGTAAAGGTGGCAGTGCCATTCACAAAACTCACAGTCACATTACCATTGAGTACTGCCCTTGGGTGACCGGACCCAAGATGAATACTTGCAAATACGTGCCACTCATTTTCAGCAGATCCGACAACCACTAGATAACCCTACAAAAAAAGCACAGAATTTGTTAGGATCAGCTTGAATGTAATGATCAGTACTGTCAAATAACTATGAATGTATTCTTGTTGAAGAAATAAAATAAGTAAGAAGGTCACCTTAATATGTATAATCCTACTATAACATTCTTTATTATAACATGAATTTGGATATAGCACGGTCATTGGGTGGCTCCCACAATTTTACAATAATGTTACTAATTTCTTGAAGTACTGTATATACTGGCATACAAACCCATACCAACTGCAAACTGCATAGAGCCAGCTCTGCCATTGCATAATGTGCTGGCAGATCTGGGTCTATGCAGTTTGTAAGGAGTAATCAGTAGAACAAACAACACAGACCCTGATCTGCCTGTGCATTATGCGATGGCAGATCAGGGTCTATGTTGTTTGCATTTGGACCTAGTTTATTGGGCCTATGCAGTTTGCAGTTGGTATAAGCCTATGCAGTTTGCAGTTGGTATTTGCTTATACGTGAGTATATATGGTATTACTGAACTATCAACAACAAAGCTACCAAGTCTTCTTTGTGTTTGTCTTAAAATCCTTGCTCAATCCGGGTAACAATAACCAACAGATGTTTGCTCAGTCATCTGGCATAAACAACTATGCACCAAACAATGCAGTGGTACAAAAAAGTTTATAACTCAAATTTATAAAACAATCAATATAACCACCTATCTAAGGGAAAACAACAGACCACCAATGCCTGCTCAGTCAACCATCATACATACCCGTGCACCAAACAATGCCATTGTTGAAATATGTTTATCACTCGAATTGTCTGAAGCAGTTTTGGTCATTGCCACATACATGTACCTGCCCCCCACCCATCCAACATCAGCTTCAAATCACTCAGATAAACACAGGTCACTTGTCATTGTAATACTAAAGTTACATGTACTGTTGCTGAAATGTTGGGGGGGGGGGGAACCAATTTTAATTATGTAATACTTACCTGTCACTATTGCACTGTTTACTCTTTTTTTCATCCATTTGACATGAATACATTCTCCCACAGAATGGAGAATTGTCAATAAGACATGGTCCACAGGTGCACCTCAAATGCCCATGCACAGAACAGTCATCTTTTTCATAAATGACGATTATGCCAGGCATCTGAGTGTGGTGGGAGGAGGGCATTTGGCAATAGCGACAGGCAAGTATTACATAATTAAAATTAGTTTTACCCCCCCCCCCAATAATCCATCACTATTGCATAGCTGAATTTATCAGTTAGGTGGGCAGGCTGATGTGTTAACACTGATCAAAAACAGACAAAAGATGGAATGTGCTCACCATTTGAGGGAGAGATCCACTTAACTGAATATTGGTGTCTCTCTGGGCCACATGTTGTGCCACAATTATGGGTCCCAGAGAAAAAAATGCCTGCACTCTATTGTGCTAAAGAGCAGAGGTAGAAGGAGGAGCTGGTGGTATGTGATCACCAAAATGCTGCCTTCATGATGTCCTCCAAGAAGAATGATTTAAATAGGCCCATGATGGCTTGAACCTCATGGGCTTTTTGTTTCATAAAAGAAAGGTCTTTATCAGTAAAGGACTGATAGACTCTTTTGATGATAGTGACAATCCACCTTGAGATGGTGGAGGCCAAAATATCAATGGAGCCCTCAAGAGGAAGGAAAAGATATTTCCTACCCTTCCTTTTCCCTTTGGAGACATTAAGACAGAAACGAAGTGCCCTAACAGGATGTTAAAGCCTATCTAGATCATCCCCAGCACAGATGACACTGAGACTGGGGATCTCCATAGGTAGTGGAGCTACTGAAGGTAGTTGATTTTTGCTAAAATCCCAGTTGACAAAGAAGAGAAACTGATTCATAATTCCCATTGAACCAGAGACAGCTAGCATTGATAGACAAGGCATGAAGCTTGCTCCATCTTCTCACAGATGCCAAGGCAAGTAAAAACACAGTCTTTGAGTGTGAGGTCCACTTTTACAAAAAAATTATAAAGCTGTTTTTTATTCAGACTGCATTATTTTGGACTGTGTGGCATGTAATTAAAAAAAATGATAAAGTCTATATTCTACTTACATTACATTTTTATGATTCAGAGAATTTTGTCACTGTAGTTTCTTACCCTTTATTTTAATTTTATGGTTATAGTAGTTGGTATCTTGCATGTATACAGTATAGATGTACTGACTTTTAGTTTTACCTGCACGAGCATCCACATCACAACCATGCACATTACGATGTACATTAGGCTGTTCCATCTACTAAAAATAGCATTTTTTTAACACTGCACTCACTGTTGATGACTTTATTTTTCCAAATAAAAAAATGTGCACTGACAGAACAAGGTTTGGTTTGAAATTTGTAAGGTTTGAAGGGATTAAACAATCCTCAGCTAGATTGTAATTGTGACAGGTAAATACTTTTGAAGACAGGAGGTGGGGTACAATTCATAATGTACAAGAGGCAGACCATAACTCAAATGGTCTTTGCTTAATTGTGCTAACAAGGTTTTCATAAAATAAGTCCAAAAAGTTTTAAAATGTGTAATAACAGCTGTATATACTTGCGTATAATCCCGTACCAACTGCAAACTGCATAGACCCAGATCTGCAGCCGCATAATGCGCCGGCAGATCTGGGTCTATGCAGTTTGTAAGGACTAATCAGTAGAACAAACAACACAGACCCTGATCTGCCAGCCATTATGCAATGGCAGATCAGGGTCTATGTTGTCTGCATTTGGACCCGGATTATACACGAGTATAGACGGTAGACAATTTCTTGCAATGTCTCAAAATCTAATCAGGTCATCTAGTACATAAAAAATGCAATTAAGCCAACAAAACTTCAATTGTCTATCTCAAGAAGTTTTTTCTTAATTGTGCTAGAAAGGTTTTCATAAAATGCCTTTAAAAAAGTTAACAAATAGAAAAATTGCTGTAATTACCTGAAAATCTAATCAAGACATCTATATTTGAATACAAATATGCCCACCAAATTTCATTTGTCTACTTCAAATGGTTTTTGTTTAATCATTCTAACAAGTTCTTTGTCCAAAACAAAATCCAAGTCCAAGAAGTTCAAAAATTGTGAAAAAAAGACTGGAAAGTAGAAAGTTGTTGTAATGGTTTGAAAATCTAATCTGGTCATTTATTTATGACCATGATATAAAACTGTATGGCTCAAAGTTAAATAGTTTTTGTGCTATTGTAAAAAAAAGAAAATCAGAATGGATGTACAGGCTTATGGACAGTCAGATGTATGAACTGAAAGCAGCAAAAATATATGTCCCCTTCTGCTATCATAATACGGGCATAATAAAAGTTAAGGAAATATAGATATGGTGAGCTGTCTGATCACTTAAATATACCCCCACCTCTGCTACTTCCCACCCCTACCCCTAAAATGTAAATGAGTCCATTGTCTAAGAAAGTACACAATAGTGCAAGTATAATGACTGGTCAACATGCATATCTTCTAATGGTAACCATAATATGCACTAAGTTTCACAGCAATCCACTGAAAACTGCAAGTGTAGTTGCATTCTCAAATTTCTGTCAAATATTGCAACCAGCTATGAGTCAAAAAGGGCAATAACTCTAAGCAAAAATTGTGAGAGCACAGTAATATGTTGATACACACATAATATGTACAATGTTTCATGGACATCCATTGAAAACTGTGACACTAAATGCATGCACAAGATTCGGTCAGACAATACATACAGCTACAACTTAAAGAGGGCAATGACTAATAAAACTTGCAGGAAAACTGATTTATTGATATGCAAATCTTTAGATGATGACCATCAAATGTACTAATTTTCATGGTGATCCATTAAACTCTAAAGATTCTGTCATACACTGCATTCATATGCAAGACAGGGAAATAACTCTTCAAATGATGACAACAGTTATGTACAAAGTTTCATGGTGATCCATTGAAAACTGTGCGACTAGTTGCATTCACAAGATTCTGTCATACATGACATCAGGCTCCGGGTCAAAAATGGGCAAAAGCTCTAAAAAAAATCCCAGATATGCACATACTCAGATGATGACCATACTACAGTATGTACCAAGTTTCACAGCAATCCAGTTAAAACTCTGAAACTAAATGCATTCACAAGATCCTGTCATACACTGCAAGATTTGGTAATATGGACATATTCAGATGATGACCATAACATTTACCAAGTTTCATAGCAATCCAATGAAAAATGTGACTAGTTGCATTCACAAGATTTTGGCATACAGTGCATTCAGCTGCAAATCAAAATGAGCAATAACTTTTTTTTTAAATATTGTGCAAGCACCGGGTTTTGTCAAACTGTCACTTTTCAGGTGATAACCATAATATTCATACAGTTTATTGGCAATCCATCAAAAACCATGATACTAGTTGTGGTAATAAAACTGTGTGCTGATCAGGTGGATGGACATGCAGATTATTATATACCCTTCACCTCTAGAGGTAGGAGGAGGTAATAGTGAGGTTAATCTTGGGTGAGGACAGACATATAGACATACAGATGGATGGACATACACACCAGAGTGATCTATATGCTGAGCTTCAGCCAAGACAGACTTGACAAAAATGTGACTTATCTATAATTACGTATGGTATAACAAAAATTATAATAAAGTGAATTTTGCAACCTGACATATATCAGGTGTTTTTCCTGTACAAAATCTTAAAGTTTTCTCCTTGCACTGACCAGAGGAATATTCCAGTGAACAAAATATGCATATTAAAACTTACATTTCTATCCAGGAACTTAAGAACAGGCTGGATGATGAATTGTGAGCCTTCACTTGCTGGAGTGAGGGCAGTGTGAAACTCAAAACTCTCTACAGGGTTGTAGTTGACATAGCGAGAAGTTCTAGGGTTCAAAGAAGCCCATTCTCCAGAACCAGGACTGGGCAAAGGCTCAGCAATGGAAGTGGAGAGAATTGTTGCATTCAGCACATCACTGAGGTTTGTTCCACTCTGAATCTCATTCTGAAGAGTGTAGGATATGTTCATCAGCTGATCATAAGAAAAGTCATCCCGAGATCCAGTTCCATTGATCTCTGAAAGAGGATCAAAAGAAACATTGTTATGTATTTACAACCAACTGATTAAATACTAACAATTTACAATACAAACTAATGAGCTGACTTTTAAACTAATCAAACAACCAATCAAGTCAGAGATAATAACTAAATTAATCCAAAAGTCAACCGGTTACTTATTCATAAGATTCTGCTTCTCTGTTAAAAACTAGTTTCTACAAAGCTGCATGTGTAAGTAAATAAACCAGTGTAGTTGACTTTATCAGCATAGGTTTAACAACTACAACTAATCTACATATACTGATCAACATACATGTAGGACTCTGCACTTGTCAAAAATTCTCCAATCATCTCCAGCGCTAATGTAGGTCTATGAATACCATGCTCTAAGAAGATGACCATGTAGGTCTATGAATACCATGCTCTAAGAAGATGACCATGACAAAAACTGCGAATTCTTGTCTTCCAGCTATATCTGGAACAATTATTTCAATGCAATTTTAACGTACAAACAATCTTCATCCAGATAGCTCCAAGTTTTCATGCCTGAAATATTGGTCTCAGTTAACAATGTGCATAGAAAATACCAAACACTTAAAAAATGTATTAGGACCAGGGAAACTCAAATAAAATTACCAGATGGGGGTAGATTTCCAATTTCCATTTCAATTTTTGTTGTGCCACCCTCAGAAGTTGCTCTCTTACGACGCCCAGAGTTTGACTGTTCACTGATGATGTTTACAATTCGGATTTTTGAGTATGGAATGTTCAGGAATGCTGCCAGGTTCTGTACAAGGTTTTCACCAAAGAAGTCATCCACAGTCATCATTGGTAATCCAAATGCCACCATAATGACCTCATAGGTCTTGATTTCCACTGCCCTAGGACCCTTTACAATGAAGCAAATGATTCCTGTTTTCATGTTGATGTAGTTTGTGCCGGACGCATCGGTGTTGACATTAGGCATATACTGGTCTTTGTAAGTCTCTCTTTTCAGGACCATGGCTCCTGTAGAAGTGTATTCGGCATTTTTGGGCAGTACATATGTCCCATTAAGATAGACATCAAGTCGGTTGGGCTGGCTGTAATATATGCATACACGCACTGCCTGTGACTCGGAAGCATCCAGCATGAGGTAGCGGGAATGCTGAGGAGATGTGCTGGTGAAGAATACATCAAAGTTATGCCCTGAAACAGAAATCAATGAACTAAATAGTTTTCTACCTAAAATACAGTGCAGCCTGTTCATAACTTTGATTTAAATTCTCAAATAAAGCAAAAATACTAAACAATAATTCAACTTGGTTGACCAATGTGCACTTGGGGATGTAGAATAAGCCCATGCACCCTACTGCATGTCATATGAGCCAACTAATGGAGGCAGGAGTTGTGGTGGCTCAGTAGTTAACATGCCACTTCACAATCAAAAAGGTGTGGATTCAAATACTACCATTGTACCAGCCTGGGTCAGCTACCATGGTGTGACCTTGGGCAAGGCACTTTACTCTAGTTGCCATTGCACTTAATAATCTACTTCTGTTGCTGTGCTGTAAACAAACAAACAAACAAATAAATATAAACCTGTTAGAGTGTCTATATCCTTCCCATTTTTCTGAAGAGAAAAAAACTTCAACTAATTAAAATTATAACTACAAACCTTCACAGCATGAGTAGTAGTTGCATTCTGCAGCACCCCAGAATAATAGTGGCTATATGGTGCCAACTAAAATTTGAAAAATGTAAAAATGAAGAATTGTACAAAACCTTTAGGAGGATAAACCCTTCCAAATAAATGTAAACATGAAGTATAGCATGATAAAATATAAAAGTAAATATGTTACAATTCTGTAAAAGGTACATAAAATAAAAGACAAATGTTAACACATGTAAAATAATTAAAACATATCTTAAAAAATTTGTTGTATAAAACTGCATTCCCTCAAAAAGTCCAAAATTTTTGGATGGCACATCATCATACATGACAGCTCTGATATTTTGAGCAGGTAAATAAGTCTTAATTTCAGTTATAAGTATGACTTTTTGTAGACGATGGCCTAGGCAACAGAAAGCAAATTTTTTAGTTAATTATGCTTCTCTGATAATACTTACCCAATCACATTAACATTAGGAAAATAAATTCCACTGCCTCCTGAATCCAGCCCTAAAATTAGTAGAAAGGTAATAGGAGGAGGGAATGCTGATCATCCTACTTCTACCACAGTCACCCACTGAGGGAAGAATGGCTGGATTTTCTATATGACGGATAACCCACCCTCCTGAGAGCAGCACAACCAACTGTCACGCAACCGGTGACAACTATACACAGCTAAGAAGGAATTTAATGAACTCTTCTTTCTAATATATTTTCAGGGCAAATCCAGTGAAAGCACTAACTAATGCCCAAGAGAAGGTTGTGCTGATGTCAACTGGGTCTGGTAGTCATCTGCGCAGCAGCCACTGGACCTACCAGATTCAAATATTGTCTCTGTGAAGCTATTCCCGGAAATAAAAACCCAAGAAAGTTGACTGTGCATGCCAGTCAACAGCTTCTATTATGTCTCAGACCACAACGTTATGTTCAAAAGCAAGGCTTGCAAAGAATGCTCTGATCTCATGACATGAAAATTTCATGAGGTAACTCTGATCTTTTGAAACTTCAGAGTACACTGAACTTATAACCCATTTCAGTCACTATGATAGGGCTTGAATGCATATATCTCTTTTCCTTGCCTTCATTGGAAGAGTCAGGTCTGAAGGAAGAGCCAGCCTGGACAGGGATGGAATGCCTGTGACTGTAGCTGTTTGAGTGTGTTCTGCTTCACTGGGATTTTTCTGGGCATGTCTATTGCTAGATCAAGTAGACTGTTGACCCAGGACTTGTCCCATCTGAGAGAGGCTATCAGAATAACTTTGCAGATCTGACCTCTCAATTTCTGTATTATTTTTGGTACTAAGACCGGGGGGGGGGGAGGGGGGTAGTAGGCAAAGGCCCAAAATCCCTGATTGATAGTTCATCCATGGCCCAGGCTTCTGGGTCTGGGACTGAAGGTACAAAAGTGGAGAGTTTGTGATTCCACCTTGTCACAAAAAGGTCTAATCATCAGACGCCCTCAAAGCAGTAATTCCTCCGGACCCCATTTGCCACTGACAGTGTCGAAGCATGGCAACAGGTGGGCTCTCCAACTGTACAAACTGGCATCTGTACATACCACAATTTCTGGTTGGGGCTTTTTCAGAGGAATTCCTGCCATGAGCCAACCTTTGTTGTGCCACTTATGCAAGAATAATACTACTTCAGTTATGATCCTGATTTTCCAATCGAGTAGGCACTGGGCATAGGCAATCTTCAAAGGGCATATGAAAAGGCAGTCAAGCAGAACCAAAATCCACTGCCGCATTGAGCAAAATTTGTTACCGGAACTCTCTTGCTGTAATCCACTCCCTGTTGGAAATCAACTCTGATAATCTGTACCACGAGTACATGAGGGAGATGGACGAGGTTGAGATTGGTGATAAACTCCATGTCCAGATAGGCAAAATGCTGGGATGGGTCAAGATCAGACTTTTCCCAGTTCATTAAAACCTAAAAGGGACAGGAGATCATTCCTGCCCTTGACCAGAACAGAACTTACCATGTGTTTTTTGAGGACATGGTCCAGATATGCCACAGTTGCTGTTGACAAAGTTGACCGAAATAGGGTGAAGAAACAGTTTATAATTTATAAATGAATAGGGACATGGAAATATGTGTTGGTCCAGTCTAGAATAATTGCAAATTCATCCCTTTTGATAGAAAACCTGATTGACCAAGCCATTTCCATCTTGAACTTTGGCACAGCAATCTATTTGTTGACACAGCTGAAGTTGATGCTCGGTTTGAGCTTTCCATTGGCCTTTGACACTAGAAAGAGCCTGGATTAAAACCCTGGAGAGTTCGGTTCTAACATTCTCCACTGCCTGCTTGTCAAGTAATGACCCGATCTTCTGCATAATTTTGGCTTTCTCCAAATCTGATGGTACATCTGTCCTGAAAGGGATGATGAAGGGAAGGGAGATGGATAAATGAAATCTGAAGCCAATCTGAAAAAAATGGATCGCCCATTCTTTTGCGAAAAGTTTGATCCAAAACTGATGGAAATGAAGGGGTCTGGTACCAACCAATAGGCTGTCTGTGGATGGTCAAGGCGGTGAGTCAATGGCAATAGCTAGGAGGCTTGGGGAAAGAGAAACCATGTTAGGTATGACTGGTATTAGGTTCTTATTGCAAATATTTGTATTGATACAGAGGTTGAACTAATGAAAGTATAACATTGTACCAGTTTTACCCACAATGAATTGCAAAAAATTACCCAATGATGGCTTGAAAAAATGGCAGATTTGTGCAGGAATTTATGTGTTTACCATTGTCTGCTACAATTATACTTCTAACAGAAACTGAAATATATTTACCTGCTCAAAATAACCAACCTCTCATGTTGTCGAGGTCTCTGTACTTGTCATTTCTAACTGAAAGAGTATACCTATTCAAATGTGTTGAAATAGACTTTTAGTTAATACATGTATAACAATTATTTCTTGTAACTTTTTCACCAATTTTATTAAAATACAGGGTATAAAAGAACAAATTTCAGGAGTCCCCTGGAGTTCATTATTATTTTATTGTTTGTTGACAAGAATATGCTGTATCTTTGAAGTGAAATATAAGTCAATGTATATTATTGCTAAAACTGATATTGTGGTCAGAATTTCAAGTCACAACATATGAACTTAGCTTTGGACTATACTGTATAATTTTATTTTTTTTGCAGTGCCAACATTTTGCCCTTCTGGGTTTATATTTTTGCAGTGTTGTAATTTTGCACTGCTGTCCATCAAACGTCCAATCCAGTTTCAAATTTTATCACATTTAGCTTTTTTATGAAATTTTAACGTAAGTTTTATTGTCAAGGAAGTATAATGGAGTGCAAATACAGCATAAATTACACCGCACAAAAACAAGTTGCTGTACAGTATCTCTGCAAAATTCTGCCAATGAACATAAGACCTTATGGCAGTGAAACATTAGTGTGAACAGGCTCCTATAAGAGATGTTAGCAGACACTGATAGAGGACCCTGGAGATAAATATCAGAAAAAATTGATCAAAGAGTTGGTTTGATGCAGTAGGTTATTCAGTACCAAGGCAATTACAGTAAAATGCCTTGCGCAAGGAAATGACATGGTAGCCAATATGAGCTGACCTGACAGTAGGACTCAGACCTGTACTCTTTCAGTTGTGAGTATTACTTGCTAACCACTGATCCAACAAGGCTCCTGTCTCCATTAGTTGCCGCTTACGACATACAGGATGACAAAGGTCTGCCTGCTAAATGTGAATCTGATGATATATATGTCCCTATGATATGTGACTGACGTAATCAATTTTCAATGTTAGTACAACATATGACCACAGTAAATCCTGGCCCCATATTCTCAAAACATTTTACAGAAAAATTCAAGTTCAAAAGGACTGAATGAAAATCTTGGTATAAATCTGAGTAATTTAATGTTAGCATTCTAAGAAAAGGACCAAAGTTATGAAGATCCTCTGTGTAATTTAATGTTAGCGTTCTAAGAAAAGGACCAAAGTTATGAAGATCCTCTGTGTAATTTAATGTTAGCGTTCTAAGAAAAGGACCAAAGTTATGAAGATCCTCTGTGTAATTTAATGTTGGCGTTTTAGGAAAAGGACCAAAGCTATGAAGATCCTCTGTGTAATTTAATGTTAGCGTTCTAGGAAAAGGACCAAAGCTATGAAGATCTTCTGTGTAATTTAATGTTAGCATTCTAGGAAAAGGACCAAAGCTATGAAGATCCTCTGTGTAATTTAATATTAGCATTCTAGGAAAAGGACCAAAGCTATGAAGATCCTCTGTGTAATTTAATGTTAGCGTTCTAGGAAAAGGACCAAAGCTATGAAGATCCTCAAAAATTCTATGATTTTAACTTTACCATATTTCATAAGTTTCTCAAATACTTTGTATACCATATTTTATAAGCATAACAGATACTTTTTATACCATATTTTATAAGTATAACAGATACATTTAATACCATATTTTATTAGTATATAGAATACTTTATATGCCATATTTTATAAGTATATTGGATACTTTTTATACCAATTTTTAAGTGTATCAAATACTTTTTATACCATATTTTATAAGTATAACGGATACTTTTTATACCATATTTTATAAGTATAACATGTTTTTTATACCATATTTTATAAGTATAATGGATACTTTTATACCATATTTTAAAAGTATAATGGATACTTTTTATACCTATTTTTCTTATTTTCAGAAGGGTGTGTACACTTTATGGTAGATCAAAACAGTTTTTTTATATTTCAAGTTGATTAGAGGATCATGGTACTAAAGCTACCTACCTGCATCACATTCACTCCTTGTAAAATATTAAATTCATTGCATTGTAACTGCATTGTTTACTAGCCTTATTTAAGAAATAAATAATGCCTACAAACCTCAAAAGTCTTGTTCATTGATTGATTATGTTAATAAACTTATTTCATTTCACGTCAGTGTGTACTATTTGTTCTGTGACTCAACCAAAAATACATGAGACTGTTAACTTGTTTATCTACTCTACCATGAATATTTTCAAGCTGTACAAAATACCACCTTATGGTAACATTGATAAATATTATGAAACTAAAGAATAATTGAATGTATCCAAATTTGAAATTTTTTTACTTCTCAATCTTAAAACATAGTATTTGATACTTCTTCGTGACTATTCAGTGATCAATGTTTCACTGACTCAGCATGGTCTTTTCAAGGTAATCAGCATAGGCTAAAGCTTTGATGTGCTGAACATAATTACAATTCACAGTCCTGGTAAATTTGCAATTTTCTTTTACTTTTCTTTGCAAAATAAACTTGGTTCTTTGTTTTATTTCTCATCATAAATCACAGTATCATGATACTTCTTTGTGACTATACAATGATCAATGCTACACTGAATTCAGTGTGGTGTTTTCAATGGCAATCTGCATGGGCTAAAGCTTTAATGTGTCAAACATAATTACAATGCACTGTCTGGGTAAATTCTAGCTTGGACACTGAGATATATTTCAAAGGTGTCATTCTAGTCCAAATAAGTAAAAATACTGGATCTGAGCTTTCACATAGCATCTTGTGTTCGATCTTGAATCTGTGTAAGTACAGTTAAAGAATCAACATGGGTCAAGGAAGGAAATCCTACACTGAGAGAGACAAGCTAACAATCACAGCCATGTACATATATTAAGCACTGATAGAGCAAAACAAAGAAACAGTCAAGCATTGTTTTATTGCAAACCAATCAAATATCATGTAACAAATGACGATCAGTGCACTACCCAAATGGTGGAATGTTGTTTCACAAGTAGAACATTGAAATAATCAAGATTTTGAAATATAGGATATCACATGTGCATTAAATAGCAGAACAAAGTTTTTTAACCTCATGCTGGGTCACAAATTGGTGTGTGCATTATACATTAGTGTGCACTGTACACAAGAAAATGTGGTATTACAATGACAATTACAGACTCATGCCCAAAATGTTGTGAGAATATAGGGCCAGATATCAACTACATGTATCTCTGAGCATAGTACTTGATTACATTTACTGTCCAGTCTTATTTATCGCACACAAACCATTCCCACTAAAACTGTTAAACTAGAACAACTGTAATGCCTCACAATTGCAAACAACCTCCCACCCCCCCACACACACACACTTTTTGATTCTCTTCTAACCAGCACTCACCCCATCCCCCACACAGTGACCCAGAATGACTGTATATATGCAGTTTAGTCGGAAAATATTTGTAATTGACACTGTTGTACATTGGACTTTTGATTCCCTCCCAGGAATCCCAGGAATGTGAGCCAAAGATGACACCATTCTTGCAGAAGGTTACATGGGAAATACAGTTACAAAGTTTCATTAATTTCCAGCCAGAGGTTTAGGAGACGTAGTTGTGGTAACGGATCAGTGAACAGACTGATGGCATAGGATAATGTACAAAAATGCCAGATAACTAAGTTCAATTTTATAAATCAACAATACCATATTTACCCATGTATCATCCACTTAGCTATAAGCAGCATATAGACAGGGAATCAACAAACAGCATAGACAAGGAGTCAACAAACAGCATAGACAAGGAGTCAACAAACAGCATAGACAAGGAGTCAACAAACAGCATAGACAGGGAATCAACAAACAGCATAGACAAGGAGTCAACAAACAGCATAGACAGGGAATCAACAAACAGCATAGACAAGGAGTCAACAAACAGCATAGACAGGGAATCAACAAACAGCATAGACAAGGAGTCAACAAACAGCATAGACAGGGAATCAACAAACAGCATAGACAAGGAGTCAACAAACAGCATAGACAGGGAATCAACAAACAGCATAGACAAGGAGTCAACAAACAGCATAGACAAGGAGTCAACAAACAGCATAGACAGGGAATCAACAAACAGCATAGACAAGGAGCCAAACAAACAGCAAAGACTGGGAGTTAAGAAAACAGCATACACAGACAGAAAGTCAAACAAACATTGACAGAAAGTCAAACAAACAGCATAGACAGGGAATCAACAAACAGCATAGACAGGAATCAACAAACAGCACAAACAGGGAGTCAACAAGCAGCATAAACAGGGAGTCAACAAACAGCATAAACAGGGAGTCAACAAACAGCATAGACAAAGAGTCAGAAAACAGCATAAACAGAAAGTCAAACAAGCAGCATAGACAGGGAATCAAGAAACAGCACAAACAGGGAGTCAACAAACAGCATAGACAGGGAGTCAGCAAACAGCATAAACAGAAAGTCAAACAAACAGCACAGACAGGGAATCAACAAACTGCACAAACAGAGAGTCAACAAACAGCATAGACAGGGTGTCAACAAACAGCATAAATAGAAAGTCAAACAAGCAGCATAGACAGGAAGTCAATAAACAGCATAGACAAAGAGTGAAACAAACAGCAAAGACTTGGAGTTAAGAAAACAGCATAGACAGAAAGTCAAACAAACAAGATTGACAAAAAGTCAAACCAACAGCATAAAATCATACAGAAAGTCAAACAAGCAGCATTGACAGGAAGTCAATAGCACAGATAGGGAGTAAAACAAACAGCACACACATAGAGTCAAACAGCATAGACAGGGAGTCAAACAAGCAACACAGATAAAAAATCAAACAATCAGTGTAGACTCATATCAGCCAGTACATTATGTGATGTCAGAGCAGGTTCTACACTATTTGCAGTTGGGCATATGCTTCACATGAACAAATATTGTAAATCCCCACAATGAAGGCATCATATTAAAGTGACACTTGGATACACTGAAATCTTATAAATAACACTAGTATATATACACTGTAAAATGAAACTGGATATAACACAATATCAGATATTGTGAGGCACATTGCAAGACTCCTTTTTCTTATAATATTTTTCCTCAGTTATTATAAAATTCAGATATAACAATACAATTTATGCAGTCCCTAAGACTTCATTATGTCTTAAGTATACTGTAAATACTTAAATATTGTACATTTGGAATTTTTTAGGCCATTTTATTTTTTATGTATTCAATGTAACCAGTCTGGTGTGAATTTAAAATGGTCACAAGAAGATAATACTGTACCAAACACATGATATTAGCCATCTCTGGACTGCAAATTTCACAGTAATTGAAAACAAGTTACATTACTTTAGTGCCAAAATAATCTTATGCAATAATTTCCATGTGTACAGTTATCAAACTCAGAATATTTACCTGCAGCAACAACAGCCTGGAAAGTGGATAGCCTCTTCTGACATGTGTATCCTGCACACCAGCCATGGTCCTGGGGGCCATTTATCAAGTCAATGTAGCCGTCACCATAGTGTGCCACAACTGCAACTGGAGACAGGCGACGTGTTTCAGTGTCTTCATCCATACTCTCAATGGTAAGCACCAGATAATCCAACTCCTGACAAAGCCAGGCCTGCCAGCTGGCACTCAGTGTGCAGTTCTCATTCCGGATGATGCCTGAAAGAGATAGGCACATCAATACAGTGAACTATATTACATATACATATCATAGAAGGACTACACAAAATTTAGATTTCACACTGGTTTGCTTAAGACAGTATTAAGAAATATTGCTCTTTTCACAACCAAATATTCTTGTTCCTACTTGTTCACCAAATACAATCTTAAAGTATCAAAAAAAGTATGTCTTAGATTCAACAAAGTACTCTATCACCCACCTCTCTTTGTAGCAATACTGTTGACATCAAGCCTGGCCCCTGTGTCAGGGTCAGTCAGGAGCTCTTTAGGGATCCTGTAGTCCCCTAATCCTCTTACTGGGTTCACATCCCATTCAAACTCTGACTGAGAGATGATGAATGCCTGCTTGCCAAGGAAACTTCCGTCCAAGTCCCTCATAATTGTCTTTTTCTTGGCATCACAGTCCATGTCCACACAGTCAGATGGATTGATCTTACTAAAAAAACAGAATACTAAGACATGTAGATTTTACACCTCTATCCTGTTGTAGCTATCAGTGTGTAACTATATCTCCACTGACTGAACTATCTCTTTGTCTATCCAACTACCAAATCTCTCTCTCTTTCCACTGACTGAACTATCTCTTTGTCTATCCAACTACCAAATCTCTCTCTCTTTCCACTGACTGAACTATCTCTTTGTCTATCCAACTACCAAATCTCTCTCTCTTTCCACTGACTAAACTATCTCTTTGTCTATCCAACTACCAAATCTCTCTCTCTTTCCACTGACTGAACTATCTCTTTGTCCATCCAACTACCAAATCTCTCTCTCTTTCCACTGACTGAACTATCTCTTTGTCCATCCAACTACCAAATCTCTCTCTCTCGTTCCACTGCAAGAAAACCTTTGGGATATTAAGTTACCAAGAAAATGTAACCAAAAAGTACTAATGATCTGGGAAAACAAATAATTGGTCTATTAGCCCAATGTGAAAATTCAATTATCTATAGTAAAAAGAAACCAGTGTATTTTCCATATATATATATATGTCACCTAAAGAAATAGGAACACATTAAAACATCAGACATACGCAGTGTTAGGTCTGTGTATGAAGACCTTTCGAGCATCATCAACAGACACCAAAGTGGACCTCTCTATTGACAGGGGATGGTTACCATCATCATTTTCTCCATTTGTGGCAATGGCATAGTCTGTCTGGGTTGAACAGGAAGTTTGGAAATGTGCAAATGTCACATCTGGAAATAAAATTTCAACTTTTAGATTTTAATAGATTTTATCCTACATCTTGAATAACAAAATTACAGGGATGCATTAGGTATCTGACCCCATATTATCAGAATTATATGTCTGATTCACTGAGCTTTTCAATATCCAAACCATTCTATGTGAGACACATTGAGCATGATGGTGTCAATTAGTTGTGGTGTAAACTCAATCCTAACATTTTTTTTGTGTGCAAGCAAATGTTAAAGTTATGTGCAAACCCATAACACTAAAAAAGGGAAAGACATTGAGTTCCAGTGAATTCTTTTGTTTTACGAGTCTAGGTTATCCTGTATTTATCTGTTCTGAAACATAAATGCCATTCTGAATTTCTCTAATCTGGCAACCACACTACGGTGTAGTTGATAAGAATTAGATTAAAATTTTCAGACAATGTGCTCTTTTTCTAATAAATTAATTTCATGAATTTCAAATGATATTTATAATTTGCATTTTTATTTATTTCAAATCAACGATACATTTACATGTCAGCACAAGAACTTTATTTTTAATTTTTTGGAGCTTCTAGGGAGACTAGATACATATGTAACTGAGCTACACTTGGTAAAGAAGGAAGTATTATTATCATTAAGCAGAAAGAAGTAGTAAATTATGTCTCTCTGAGAATACTTACCTGATCACATTAATGTTAGGAAAATAAATTTCAGTACCTCGAGAATCCAGCCCTCCCGACGAAAAAGACGAAAATGTGTCTTTTTTGTCTACATACCATATAGACAAAGGGAAGAAACTCTTACCCATTACCTCCCCTTGACCATCACTAGGGAGTGATAATTTTAAGATGAGCGATACATCAACTTAGGATGCTCGCATAACTGGGGAATTTGGAGGGTTTTGTCATAATGTGATTGGGTAAGTATTCATGGAGAAACAATTAACTACAAAATTTGCTTTTCTCCTTGAAGTGCATTCCCGAATCACACTAATGTTAGGAGAATAGGTAAAAGAAAGAGGGAATGCTGAGCATCCTACCTCTACCACGGGCACCCTTTGAAGGAAAAATGGATGGATTCCCTATATGAAGGATAGCCTGTTCTCCTAACTTGATAGCAGCACAATTGATGATCACGTGGTTCATGACAACTATACCCAACTAAGAATAAAATTACTGAACTCTACTTACCAATAGGCAAATCCAGGAAAAGCACTAAACTGCTGCCCATGAGGAGGTTGTGCTGACGTAAACTGGGTCTGGTGGTCATCTGGGCAGTAGCCACTGGACCCACCAGGTTCAAATCTTGTCTCTGCAAAGTTAAATCCCGGAGATTAAAACTCAAGAAGATTGACACTGCATGCCAGCCAACAGCTTCTATTATGTCGCAGATCGAAATGTTACGTTCATGCTGGAACAAGGTTCTGGCTAGAGGCTCGAATTGATCTGAATTGAGCCATGTCAAAACCCATGAGAGATTCCATTTAGGAAACGGTGAGGGATATTGGTCTATTCAATAAAAATTCGCTGGTAGGTATGATAGATCTTTATCATGACCAATATTCCCTCTGCCACGATGCCTGAAAGTGTCAGAAATCATGACCAATGTCCCCTCTGCCATGATGCCTGAAAGTGTCAGAAATCATGACCAATATCCCCTCTGCCATGATGCCTGAAAGTGTCAGAAATCATGACCAATATCCCCTCTGCCACGATGCCTGAAAGTGTCAGAAATCATGACCAATATCCCCTCTGCCATGATGCCTGAAAGTGTCAGAAATCATGACCAATATCCCCTCTGCCACGATGCCTGAAAGTGTCAGAAATCATAGGTATGATAGGTCTTTATCATGACCAATATCCCCTCTGCCACGATGCCTGAAAGTGTCAGAAATCATGACCAATATCCGCTCTGCCATGATGCCTGAAAGTGTCAGAAATCATGACCAATATCCCCTCTGCCATGATGCCTGAAAGTGTCAGAAATCATGACCAATATCCCCTCTTCCACGATGCCTGAAAGTGTCAGAAATCATGGAGCAGTAGCCTTTGATAGCAACCCAGGGCTAACTTTTTTTTCCTCAAACAGCCAGAGAAAGAATCAGTCAGCTGTGGGATAAAGGCACTCAAAGGGATAATGTTGTCAATTTTGCACCAGTCCCTGAACACACAACACTTTCCCTTGTATTCCTTGAATGCCTTCTAGGTCACAAGATTCCCTCCACAATCGAAGGCTGAAATTGCTTTCTTCACAGAGCTCTACCAATAAGAGCCAGGTATGAAGGAGCTCGTCCAGACAAGAATCAAATACCTGTAACCATGGCTGTTTGAGTAGGTTTGGCTACAAGGGATTTTCCTGGGCATGTCTATCAATAGATTGAGTAGATCACTGACCCAGGACTTGCCCCACATGAGAGGGTCTATTAGAATCAGTCTGCAGTTGTGACCTCTGAATTTCTGTATAATATTTGGTACTAGGATTGGGGGGAGGATGAAGGCCCAAAACCCCTCCCAACTGACTGATAGTGTATCCACTGCCAAAGCTTCAGGATCCAGGACCTGGGAGACAAAGATGGGCAGTTTGTGATTCCACCCTGTCAAAAAAGGTCTATCATCAAAGCGCACAAATCCAATGAAAGATCGATTCATGAATGGACCTGTATGAAGAGTTGACCAGGACACTGAGACTGCTGGGAATGTGTCTGATTTGAACAGTTATATTTAGCTGGGAGCAGCAGTGTAGAAAATGCTGAGGTCAGGCGATTTGGTCCCTCTGTTTGAGGAAGTAGGCCACCACCGCTGAATTGTCCAATATGATAAGGACTAATTCCCCATCGAGTTGGTCCTTCCAGACATGAAAAGGTAATTCATCCGGACTTGAGATGACAATGTTGAAGCATGGATACAGGTGGGCTCCCCAACTGTATGAACTGGCATCCGTACAAACTGTAATTTCCAATTAGGGTTTTTCCAAATGGATCCCTGCCATGAGCCTATCTCTCTTGTGCCACTGACATTATAATACTACTACTTCAATACTTTGATCGTGATCCTGACTTTGCAATCAAATCAACCAGAAAAGGGTCACCACTTGGCCAGCAGGACCATCTGCAAGGGACACATCTGCCGCAATAAGCAAGCCAAGGAGTTGCAGGAACTCTCTCGCTGTAATCCACTCCCTGTTGGAAATCAACTGCAAGTTCCATAATCAAAAACACATGTAAATGAGGGAGATGGACAATGTGAGATTGGTGATAAACGCCATGCCCAGATAGACAAAACACTGGGATGGGTCGAGATCCAACTTTTCCCAGTTCACTAAAAGGCCTAGGTAACCTAAAATGGACAGGAGAGTTTTCCTGCCCTTCACCAGATAACTTACCATGTGTTTTTGGAGGATGTTGTCCAGAAAAGTGGGAGGGCATGAAACTGATATATTTTTCCTTGGTAGGCAAACCAAAGGAACTTGTGCAAGGCCAGGTGAATAGAAAAGTGGAAATATGCATTGGTAAAGTCTAGACTGATCACAAATTCATCACTTTTGAAGGAAAGTCTGATTGACTGAGCCATTTCCATCATGAACTTCGGCACTGCAATGTATTTGTTGAGTTGGCTGAGATTGATGATTGGCCTATCCTTTCAATTGGTCTTTGACATTAGAAAGAAGCTGGAATAAAACCCCAGAGAGTTCATCTTTTAAACAATCTCCACTGCCCACTTGTCGAGTAACGACCTGATCTCCTTCTCTTTAATTTCAGCTTTGTAAAAATCTGATGCAACATGTCACGAAAGAAGAAGACAAAATGGGAGGGGGCTGGATAAATGAAATCTGAAACCCCTCCAAAACAACTTGGATCACCTATTCATTTTGCAAAAATAGGTCAATCCAACGCTGATGAAAATGAAGGAGTCTGGCACCAACTAGGAGGCCATCTGCAGGTAGTTGGGGCGGTGAGTCAATGGCAGCTGTTTGGAAGCTTGGTGAAAGAAAAACCTTGTTTTTTAACCCCTTTATTAAACTGACTCCTAAACTGAGAAGCCTGTTGTCTCTGGAAATTTGATTGAGGTCAAAACTGTTGCTGTTGCTTGGCAGTATTTGGCCTCATCTCTTTTCTAATGATCATCTCTCCTTAGAGACTGAGACTGATTCAACCTGAACGAAAAAGTTGCCGGTAGTTGACTTTCCGAGAAAAATGCTTTAGAATTTCCCAGGTCACACATTTTATTTGACAGATTGTCTGAAATTTCCTTTATTTCTGCCGACTGTGACAGTAGGTGGAAGGAGGGGTTTCCTCCTCATCTTTCAGGTCTACTGACCTTATGGGCCCTGCCTGCAGTTGGCGGTGGCGGGCATTCAGAAACCAGCAATACCAGATATATTTCTTTGACAGCCACTTTGAAACTAACCTCAGTCCATTCCATATTTGGATCTGATTGTGTTAAGGCATCAAGGTTATCTCCACACTGTGTTAAGGCATCAAGGTTATCTCCACACTCACTGTGTGGGTCATCCTCATCTGCACCTACATCTATATCCATGTAAAACATCTCCAGCATCATAGACAAGGCATTCCCATCATACCTAAATGTATCATGGTATTGGTCCAAAGAATAAGTCATAAATAAATGACTTGCCGGTTGACTTGGCCAAGTACGTTTTGCTGGTAGGACCGCCAGAGAGTATGATTGATGGCCTGTTCAATGGTCAGCTCAATTGCCATCTGGTTGCTATGCATGACTGTCAGTTGGGTGATCGGTTGGACAGCCGGTTTCAGAACCACCCATGCAGAAGGTGTGGCAAAACGTACAGATCAGTCAGTCTAAACCACATATGGTTCCACATACCATGGCACTATTGGCTGGTATGTGGCACAGCTTGCCAAAGTGACTGATCTCCAGTCACTAGACAATAGATACAGCCTGCTGACCAGTTGGACTAGCTGGTTAGCAGCCGAAATGGCACTGTACAGCATGAAAGAATGTTGAAATGTATCATCAAGATCTGATGCATCCCAACTTACTTGCCTGAAGGCCATGCTTGGACATGTGGGAGACTTATGCCCTATGGGCTGCCCAGATATGGGTGATCTCTCCCCCATAAGCTCCAAATTATTCATGGAGGTTTGCAATGGACATATGGGCACAAAATGTCCCAAATTTCGCAACTGCACTGTCTTCCTGCACCAGCTATAACAGCATCTGGAAAGAATTTGAGAACAGCAATTCTGCAACCACTTGTTCCTCCAATTCTGCTTATGTAATCATCACAGTTGGCATCAAACATCTGATTTTGGATGGAGGGGGGGAACATGGTAATGTCCACACCGTATAAAAAATTCACATAAATATGGATCAAAAGTAAAAAATAATGTTTATCACATGTAGTAAAAACCTTTCTACACTCTAATATACCAACTTTCTGGATAGATGGCTTGAAATCACAAAAATATTTGAAGAATTTTGGATAGCCTTCAGAACTATGTTGATAGTACAGTGAAACCCCGCTATAACGTGAATTCGGATATAACGCGATCGTGGCGTGGCTCCCAAAATTTCATATATTCATTCGCACATGAACATTTTTTTTCTTCGAAGTATGAGAAATAGTGTATAAAATGTGTACTTATATTACAGTATCATTTTGGGGAAGAGATCGCATATGAATTCGAGTATAATACATTTGTGGCGTGGTTCCTGAAATTTTATATACATGTTCATGTATTTTTCTCGTACACGGAAAAAAAAAAAATTTTTTTTTTAAGTGCGAGAAATAGTGTACAAAAAGTTTATTATCATTTTGGGGAAGAGATCAATTACGAATTCGATCATTGCGTGGCTTCTTAAATTTAACAATTTCACCAATTTCTTGAAGTATTATGCCAAAATAAACATTATCGGAAATGTTACTTATTATTGATCCATGAGTAAAACCAGTAAGTCTTCTTTGTTTTTGTCTTCAATTCATTCTGTATACAATCACTGCTCAAGCAATAGCCGACATGTTTTTCTTCTTTAACTGCATACACAACCGAGCATCAGACAATGTGGTGGATGATAAAAGATTCTCATGATTTAATAAACATCAAAAAACGTAACCCGCCAACACGTGCACTGGACTTCAATTCATCCTGTATACAATCATTGCGCAAACAATAGCCGACTTACGTTTTTCTTTAACTGCATACACAACCAAGCACCAGACAATGCGGTGGTTGATCAAAGATTGTCAGATGTGGGTGCTTATGTAGAGACTGAGTTTGGGCGGCAAGATCAAAGATTGTCATATGTGGGTGTTTATGTAGAGACTGAGCTTCGGCGGCAAGATCACAGGGAGTTCAAATAACCACTCTCTGTTACTTAGCACTGAACAAGTACAGCTGTATCAAACTCGTGGCTCAATCAAAGGGTTGTCATGTGGGAAAACAAAGACGGATCGATATCAGATAGTAAACGGTGTTCATACCCTATTCATGCTATACATTAGATGTGTATACGTTGTTCTCTGAATAAAGTAAAATATAGTAAAACCCCGCAATAACGCGACCCCGCTTTTTCTGCGATCAAATTTTATGGACCCCAAATATCGCGTTATAGCGGGGTTTCACTGTATTGTAATGAAAGCTTAAAACTGGCACTACCTTGCAGTGGTCAAGGGGAGGTAATGGTAAGATTTTATTCCCTTTGTCTATATGGTACATAGACAGAAAAGATGATTTGGGAGGTAGCGGAGTTTATTTTCCTAAAGATAATGTGATCAGGGAATGTATTTAAAGGAGAAACTCAGAGAGGATTAAATTATGTTTTTTTCTTGGGCAATGACAATCCCAGAAATTAAATCCACAATGAAGAAGAGTACTGCTGAGGGAAGTAAATAGTGTGACTCCATATTTTCCATATGCTTGTTTATAAATTTGTCTGCGTGTCCATTTTATTTGCAACCCCATACAGCAGTGGTTCCCAACCTTATTTAGCTGTGACCCTAAATTGGCCACCAATAGGACCTCCTGACTTTATGACACTTTTCAGCATTAAAAAAGCAAAACAAAATTGTTCTGATTACCCTTTGCGACCCCTACTAAGGACCCCCTGCGACCCTGATTTGGGTCGTGGCCCGAGGTTGGAAACTGTGGCCATATAGAATCTTAGCACTGGAGTTTTTTGCATCTATTAATTGTACCTGAAAACACAAGCAAAATGTTTCATATTAGATAAAAAAACAGACTCACCTGAAACATGCATGGTGCCACCAATAGACTGATAGGTCATAATGATGGCAAGTGGTTTATCAGGAGAATTGTTAGGACCTGAAGTAAATGTGGTCCAAACAAGTCCCACCATCCCACCATTGATCGTCACAGGACGACTCTTTTTACTCAGCTCAATGTTACTGTCCCCAATTGGCAGGACATCATGAGAACAGTCGAATGAAGATGTTCTACCCACAATGACTGTGTTTGACACTTGTGCAAATTTATTCTCATATTGATGTGCCAATGAACTCGGTCCTACAACCATGGAAAAGACATTCACACCATTCTCAATAAGCATATTTTCGGTCAACTTAGTGTTTGGGTTGTTATTGTAGTAAAATCCATAGTCATGGTTTTTCCAGAGAGTAAAATTTGCCAGCCTTGTACAACTATGGACATCTGCATCCTTAGGGAACAGAGCTATTCCCACCAGACAACTGTGACCAATATTGTTGATATATTTTCCAGTGTTATCACTGTCACATTCTGTCCCAGGCACATGGTAGCAAACCCTCTCTGATGCAGACACTACATTGTCGATCAATATCAGATTTGTAGCCTCCAAGCCCAGTGCAAAGGCTTCGATTGCTGCCTCATATTTTATGTTGAATTCTTCATAACGATCCTGATAACTTCCCGTCCAGATGTTCAACACGGCCAGATTACCACGGATAGTTGTGTTCACAGACGTTGTCCAAATTGCTGTAATGAATAAAAAAAATCTGTCTTGAAAACAGTGATAAGAATGACACTCACAACAAAGAATTTGCATCTATCTAATGCCGCCAACAAAACTGAACATATCACCTGAAGTCTGACAAGTTTCGAAATTTTGAAAAGTCATATTTAAAACTGTCTCTCATCCTTGTGAAAACCTGTTGTACATAGTCACATGAAAGTAATGTTTAAAAAGATATCAAGTTCTTCCTAATAAATGCTGTTGACAACTGTCAGAAAATGAAACTTTTTAGTAAATTATGTTTCACCAAAAGTACTTATCAGATCACATTAACATTAGAAAAATTACTCTCTGCTACCTCTGAAACCAGCCCTCCCTGTACAAATGAAAAAATGTCTTTCCATCTATATATCATATAGACAAAGAGAAGTAATCCATACAGATTAACTCCTCTTGTTCCTGCTTGGTGACCACCCATAACCCAAATGTTCACCAGTTAAAGAGTGAGTAAAACCTGTAACAAAATGCTCGCATTTGCGGGGAAGGGTGGGAAGGATTGATTGTAATGTGATTGGGTGAGTAGTTTTGTAGAAACATTATTTACTAAACAAATTACCTTTCTCTGTCAAATACATTACCTGATCACATTAACATTAGGAGAATAGGTAAGAGGAGGAGGAAATGCTGGAGCATCCAACCTCTACCCATGTCACCCTGTATAGGAGCACAATGACTGCTAAACAGAAAGTATTAAACTTCTAGTAACATGAATTTAGCACAACTGAAGATTATGCATTACACACATGCAATGGCAATCCCTGTGGGATCCTGCACCTGACTATTGCCTTACATTCAAAAGTTTCCTGGGCAAATCCAGCAAAATTTGCAAGTTCATGCCTGGGACTGAGACTGTTCTGTCATGAACAGGGCATGGCAACTGTCTGGGCAGCTACCAGTGGTCCAACAAGATTCAGAGGCAATGACATGCAAATTACAGCTGGAGAAAGTAGACTGAGCATGCCAGCCCACTGACTCAATAATGTCTTGAATTAAGACATTATCAGGGATGCTGCCAGGATTTCATCTTAAGGGGGGAGCTCCCCCCTTGTCCCCAAAATAAGGGGGGAGTAGAAAGAAAAAGGGGGAGAGGAAAAGTACATAGTTCAATATTTACCTAACACTTAAATATCTGTCTTTCTTCCTGCTCCACTCTGTTAAGGCTCTATCAAAATCAAAATCTTCGAAAGATTTCCCCTCTAGTTGCATAAGCATTAATGTTATGATTGTTTCTGAGCTTAATCTGTTTCTAAGCTGTGTGTGAATATTGTTCTGTGCTGAGAACCCCCTTTCACAGTCTGCTGTCTCAAGGGGCATATGCATAGTTAGCTTAGCCAGTTTGCACAAGTTGGGAAACTGTTCTTTATGATTGTTGTGTACAATTTTCCACAGATGAAAGGTATTGTCTCTTGGATATCTCTGCTCCAAAACAAGATTTGAAAGTCCGATTTGAGTCCATTAGCCTTTAATGCCTGGATATGATCCTGTGATTCTGCATGTCGTTTAATAGTCGAAGTCCTAAAATTCAAGCAGTCCATTTCCAATGTAAAAGGGTTACTTTTCCCACAACTTTTGCAAATATCACAGAACACACCTCCTGTCTTGGTGCTGTGTTGTAACCATTTGTACTCTGACAACCAAGAATTCTGAAACTTTGCTTCATATTTCGGTTTCTTTTTTGGCGGTACATCTAACTCGGCACCTGACATTGTTTTAAACTATCATCCTCCGTTTCGTGAGAAACTCCACAACTTTCTTCATTCTCCCTTTCACTTTCCACATTCCCGCCACCACTGACTTGAAATTCACTTTCCACATTCCTGCCACCACTAACTTGACATTGAAAAAAAATCTGTAATCTTACATCCTGCCATGCTTAATTACACATTATAGAAATGCACCAAAGTTAGCGTAAGCGCAAATGAGAGGAAAGGGCATCAATTGAAGAACCCCCACATAGGACAAACGTGTTTCAGTTATAAATAATTAGTGGGATTTCCAAGTATCCTTTTGTCTTACTGTACATCTGCAGACTTCGGAATGGAAAGAGCTACTGTGAAAAAAAATATATCCTTACTTTTGAATTTATTTTTCAACTCTGATTTATTCAATTTATCTTAACAGTTAACAGTTACAAATAACATTTGTATACTGCCGTGCATAGTACATTTTTTATATGCGTGACTTTAAAGTTACAAGAGTTCGTGTGCATCACTGCTTTCCAAATGCGTGAATTCATACCAATGTTGAGCGATTCGTGCAATCGCATGCCCTGGAAGCATTTCTACATTATGTTCAAAGGAAAGGCTCATGGAAATTGCTTGTATTTCATGAGACAAAATCTTCATGAGTCATACCTGATCCTGCGAGAGTTCAGAGTACACTGATCTAATAACCTCCTTCAGCCAAGTGGCCAGCACTTGTGGGGTTATGTCTTGCTTTCCTGTCTAACTGGAAGGAAGAGCCTTTGATGGCTGCCAGACATTCTCTGTGCACCTCTGATAGCATCTAAGGTTGCATACCGGGTCCTGCAGCTTAGCCTCGTTCAATGGGTCAATCAAGGAGAGAGAGTGGATAGTTATTTGTTGGTTGCCTATCAATAGTAACCTGTTTTTAGATACAAACCAGGTTGTGTCAATGGTACGAGTGAGCCATAGGAATGTAACTGCATATAGTTCAGGTCCATGGACAGTTCATTCACCCTGCAAGCTGAAGGTAGTTCTATCAGGCAGCAAGTCTTATATGATAACTGCTTCAGTGAGTTGAAAGACAAGGGCACAAACTTATAAGAGTTGAACAAGATGAGTGAATGTGGCCTGGATATGTCAAAATTGGACAAGAAGTCAGAAAGGTCCTTGTTGTGGCATATATCTTCTCTTCCATGATGTCTGAACATGTCTGAGATCATGCAATGGTATCCTTTGATTATGATAGGGGCTAGCTGGGTACATCCATCACTAGATTAAGCAGATCACTGATCCAGGATCTGTGCCATCGCCGAGGGCAATCATTACTATTCTGCAAGCCCTGCCCCTCATTTTCTGGATTAGTTTTGGTATTAGAACTTCTGGAGGGAAGGCATATGCCAATATTCGCTCCAAGCTAATTTAAAAGGCACCAATGATACATACCACTGGGTCCAGGAATGGAGAGACAAAGGTGGGCAGTTTGTTCTTCCAACTCATTGTGAACAGGTCTAGCATTGGTTGGCCCCATAGGGTGCAGAATCAATGAAAGATGGATGGATGGAGACCAATCCGTATAAAGCAATTGGCCTCTCCATGACAAAGAGGTGGCCAGGACATTAAGCCTGACCGTAATGTGTTGGACTTGTATATTTATATAATACTGGGCACACCAATGAAAGTACTTGCACACCATAACAGCACAGGAGGCATAGAGACTGGCCTTCATTTCCAAGAGATTTATGTGAACAGCCTTCTCTTGCAGTGTCCACTTGCCACTGACAGTCACAAAGTCCGGAAGCAAGTGTGCCCCCCAACCTGATAAACTGGTGTCTGTACAGACTGTGATTTCCGGTTGTAGGGCTTCTAAAGGTCTTCTCACCACTGGCCACTTTCTGTCTTGCCAATTAAACTGGAAGTGTTTTATTTTGGTCAAGATCATAATCTGGTGATCTAATAGTGTCCAGATTGGATGCCACTGTGTCAGAAGGCCATCTGCAAAGGGTGCATGTAAAGGCAGCCAAGGTATAACAGGTCTGCCAATGCATTGAGCAGGCTGTGGAGCTTTAAAAAAAACCTTGCTGAAAAGAAAATCCTCGCAGACACCTTCTCCAACACATGAACAATACTGTTGATGCATTTGGGAGAAAGACAAACCAGGTTAATATGAGTTTGAAACTTCATACCTAGTTGAACAAAATACTGAGAAGGGACAAGATCTGACTTTACATTGACTGTCCATTCTAAACTGTGATTGGTTTTGTGGGTTTTAATGGCACTTTTAACACAATATTGGCTTTATCATGCCAAGGAAGCGGGAGCTAAGTGCCTTTCCCAAGGACACACAGAGGAAGCTGACCTGCGCTTGCCGGGTGGGTATAAACCCGCAATCCTTCAATTACGAGTCTGACACTCTACCAACTAAACTACTCCATGAACTGTGAATGAGGTAGTGAAGGTTGTTGATATTGTGAATCGAAACCGAACTCACCTCATTTTTTTGCAGTATATTATGCAGGTACACCACTGTTACTGTGGAGGTGGACATTCTGAAGTGGAACATGGTGCAGTTCAATGTCTTGGTGAAGGCCCAAAGTAAAGGTCTCCTGGGCTAGGATGACATCGCTATAGGAACTGTCAAGCAATGTGCTGTTCACCACTTCAAAATGAGAGATTCATGACTGCCGAAACCATACATTGATTGTCCAGATGGCTGGACCCGATGGCTGGCAGCTGGGACAGTGTATGGTGAATGATATATAACTTGTGGACTGGGCCGGCTGGAAAAATCAGAGGATAATCCTGCATGCCCAGCTACAATGTTCCATGCAGGGATGGGGATGCCCAGTGGCCTGCAACATTGGGTTAAAAATGGTCCTGGTTTCATTGAACTCACTCTGGACAGAACTGGCTATAGTATGCATATCCTACTTGAATCTGAAGTGATCATCACCATCGTTGGGTGTATCAAACTGGTCAACGATTCTGAATTTGGATGAATGCTTAATACTTCATACTTTGTGTTCAGAAGATTTTGAGCTTGTCCTTTTTTCACAGCCCTTCAACTGCCTTTTTAAGATGTTGGACCAAACATCTTCTGCCCACATTGCTCACATGATACATGGGTGCGAGGTTTGGATTCAGAGGTAGCTAACAGTAATTTACTAATGTTATTGTGATCAGTTAATGTATTTGACGGAAAAACAATAAACATGACTTATTCAAACTAGTATGAAAAAATAAGATGTAGGACAAAATGATTTCTCTCTATTTAATGAGAAAATTTCCTACTTTCACCTTAACAACTGGAGAAATAGAGTTTCACTCAACAAAGGCAATAAGAATTGCATAATTAGTCCTGAAAGCAATTCTAAGAATTCTATGAGCAAAGACCAATTTTTTCATACAAACAAAAACAAATTTGTGCACAATCTATGAAATTATCAACAAAACTATTAAGGCAAAAATCTCCCTAAATATAGTTGCTTGTACACTTGAAATAAAAATCACAAAGAAACAAACTTACCATGCTTCACAGTATGATGTATGACATTTTTCTCTATGATCATCCCATTGGCTCCAAAAACCCCTACTGCAGGGCTGAAGCCGTCATGGAATGCACACTCTTTCACATAGGATGGCTTGACAGTGGACACTGTTCCAGTATCAGAATATGTAATGGAGAATCGGGCATCATAAAACTCATAGTATCCTTCCTGACCAGAGTTGACAAATTCCACATTAGACAGTCGAGCATGGCCTGTATCAAATGAAGACATTGAAATTTATAATCCAGACATTATCCTATTTTAAAATATTATTACTATTATTATTATTATTATTATTATTATTATTATTATTTTTATTACAGGCTATTTGTACAAGCTTTAACACCTTTGTGTATGCATTTAACAGTGCAGATGGTGACTAATGGTGATCTATAGGATGGAGAATACTAACAACAAAAACAAACATGGCCAGGCAACCACTTCCCTTTGAATGTGCAAACTACAGGAAGCAAATCCAGGTGTGCTGATCTGGCCTGTTACTATCCCACCATACATGGAAACCAAGGCTGGGTCATCCATGATGTCAATGGCAGGGGCAAGGGGGGGGGGGAGACTAACTACCAGGTAAAGGGGATCCCCAAATTCCATAGGGATTAAATCAAAGAGAGGGAATGGTGCCAATCTGATCCCTGTCCCCAGATGGCCAAGTAAAACCCAACTCCCTATCCCCATTGGTATTGGACAGTGACATAGAGATGGTGGGGGTATCAACCCAATCCCTGTCCCCAGACCGATGCTTAAAGCCTGGTATCCAGCTGCTCAACAGGTGTGGTCCAGTGACTGGTAATAGGTGACCGGCACTCGAAACCTGGTAGTTGACCGGTGTCTAGTTACTGGTCAAAGACCAGTCTAGCGACAAAGATCTGACAGACGTGCATGTCTCTGATCTATCAGATCAAGACTGTTGCGCGTCCATGCTGGAGCAGGGAATATTTAACTTGGACTGCGGATTTGGCATCCTGGAAAAAGGTCATGCAATAGTAGCAGGTATTGTATTTACTGCTATTAAAACCAGCAATATTAATTAGCTTATGTTTAATGATTCCTATAAACAAGCCTTTACACATCCCACCTGTCGCACCATAATCTGCTGAGTGGTTGGAAGCAGTATAACAGTGTAAAGTCTTTTTTATAGTACTAAAAAATGTGTACCCAACTGCAAATGGTGTACACCAAGATCTGCCATTATATAATGTACCAGCAGATCTCGGTCTTCGCTGTTCATTCAATCAGAGTACACTTTGATCTTTGACAGCATCATGTGATGGCAGATCTGTGTCTTGGCTGTTCATTGAATCAGTGTAAAATTTGATCTTTGACAGCATCATGTGATGGCAGATCTGTGTCTTGGCTGTTCATTCAATCAGCATACACTTTGATCTTTGACAGCATCAAATGATGGCAGATCTGGGTCTACAATTTTCATAGTTGGATGTGTGTTATAAATGGCTAAATACAGAAAATGATGACTTACTTCCTGGGTTAGGTATCAATCACACTAGCAAAGATACCAACCAATGACATGAAGTAGGAATACAAGCTTTAAAAAAATCAGAATCTGATCATGAAAAGAGGAATACTTCAGATACTTCAAATTTGTATCCAACAATTTACTTTAAGCATTAAATCTTCACTAATTTAAAGTGGGTTTGGGTTGAAATGTAGTTCTTACAGTCATCTTTGCATCCATGTGACATGTACAATTACTGATTATGATTATTGCAGGTCTAATTATCCATAGGCAGATTATTATGATTATTACAATTATTACAATGATTATTACAATTATTATGATTATTGATTATTATGATTATTACAATTATTACAATTATTATGATTATTGATTATTAACAATGATTATTATGATTACAATTGATTATTATGATTATAGTATGATAATGATTTATATGTAATAATGATTATTATAATAATTATAATAATAATAATGATTATTATTATTATTTTTATTATGATTATTACAATAATTATTATGATTATGGCAGGTCTGATTATCCAATGGCAGATCTGGGTCAATGCTTTATGCAGTTGGGTGTTGGTTATACTCTCGTAAATAAAATCAGTTATAAAAGTCTCAAATACCAGTAAAGGCCAGTCCATTTTCACTTCTGGTTGACACAATGATCCTGGCTCCAAATGATTCAGCGTCCATATTGACATATCTCTTCCCAATAACTTTAACATTCCTTGTCAGCAAGCCAACTTCTCCTCTCATATCAATGATCTTTCCAGATGGCAGCATTTCTGAGAAAGCTATAAAGTACAAAAGGATAACCATAAAACATTGTGCAACACATATTTTTGGTGTCAGGCATGTTCTGGCTTTGTTTTCTGTGTCATAGACATTTTCATAAAAATTGTTTGTTCGTTTGTTTGGTGCTTTACGGCACAGCAACACAAGTAGGTTATTTAGTGTCGAGGCAATTGGAGTAAAGTGCCTTGCCCAAGGACACACCACGGTAGCTGATCCAGGCTGGTCCGATGGTAGGATTCGAACCCGCACCCTTTCGGTCGTGAGTCCAGCACTCTAACCACTGAGCCACCACGGCTCCCATAAAAATTGTAAATTATGAAATTTTTCACCAACTGTAATATCCCAATGTATCTTAACTGGAATTCTTAAATCAGCCTAACAACAGTTAGAAGAAAGCCACACCTCCAGCATTTGACTTTGCTATAATTTCTGTACTCCAGAAATCCCTGATGTACAGTATTTTAATTCTGTAAATGTAACCTAACAGGTGTAACAATCTCTTGAAAATTTCTTTTCCCCTAAAAATTACAAGACCTAAATGACAGCCTGTAAACCTTATATTTCTCTCATAGATTATGGAAATGGATCTAAGGACTTGCATATGAAATCATGAATTATGATCACCCTTTCCAAATCAACTGATACCAGGAATTGAGTACCCATCACTGTTTTAAGGATTTTATATTTGTAACCTTTATCTTTTATTTTATATACATTTTTAAAAAATTTAATATCTTCACATTTTATTTTTGATCTTGTTTTAATGCATGTTTAAATTTATTTGGAAGGGTTTATCTTAAAATATTTTGCCCAATCCATTTTTTTCATTTTTTAAACTTTACCTTTAGCTGGCACCATATAGCCACTATTGTGCTGAGGTGCCTTAAAATGCTACTACCTACCTACCTACCTACCTACCTACATACATACATACATACATACATACATACATACATACATACATACATACATACATACATACATACATAGTACCTGCTACCTTAGCATTACAAAGTGCTAGCTAGAACTGCTTTCATTTTGCATACATTGATAACAGGGTTACTTCTGTAAGCTTACACAATCCTTGCCGAATATATAAAACATTTATATTAAATATTCATACCTATATGTTTGTACACTAATGCTCCAGAAAGGGTGATTGCTGTGGATGATATGGCAGAGATCTGGAATATTTCTGTCTCCCAAGCATTGTAGCTTGTGGGGGCAATCACAATGGTGTCTCCAACCTTCCAGTCCACAGCATCCTGTACCTTGATCTGAGTGTCTCCTACATTTGCCGTAGTGTTTAACTTGGTCCAGGTATAACTGACACTCTTACCATGAAGGTCTAAACCTCCAAATACACCTGGAAAATAATTCAGTTAAATATTTGCCCATGCCAAAATTTTGAAATGATTAGCTTGTTTAACAAAAAAAAAAAAATACAGAACATGTTACCTACTGTAAATGGAAAGGAAAAATAAAAATGATGCAAGATATTTACATTTCATGTTCTAAACCGTACAACCCAAAAAAATCAAAATTTCTATTCTTACATTGTATGATCTTCTCATGAAATCATCTCATATGCCAACCATATAAAAGTATAGAATGCAAAACACATCATTAAAGACAAACCATATAAATAACCTCTTAAACAATTTTCAATTACATTTGTCTGTTGCTATAACGAATCTCACTGTAACCAATTCTTTTAATGTAACAAATACCTCACCTCTGACCTCAAAAGTCACAAACTTGGAGAATGCCTCTACTAATCTACCAATGGAACAAATTGCATGGGCATAAAATTGTTACTGCATGGGATATTTCTGCATGTTCTAATTATTAAAAGTTCAACATTTCTATTTCTCCTACAGAGTGGTGGTACCCATGCAGATATGTTTTAAGAAAACATCGATGCAGTGCAAAGATGTTACAGTGAAAGTCATAGAAACTATTTTATTTATAACAAAGCTAGCTCACCTATGACTTTACTCCCAATAGTAGGTCCATCGGAAGCTGGGAACTCTGGTGTCGAGTGTTCACCCACAAGTGTAATTTCTGCTGATCCTTGAAGGGGATTATTCTGCCAACCACCAATAAAACGGCCACCCTGAATCAGATGAAAAGGATTAAATGCAAGTCCTCTCCAAACTCCAAGCTATAAGCCATTTGTTTTATGAAAATGGCAGCTATAAGCCATTTGAGTTACTTCATGAAAATATAATTTGAAAATGCAAATTTTTAAGTAAATTATGTTTCTCTGAAAATACTTACCCAATCACATTAACATTAGGAATATATGCTTGCTACCTCCCAAATCCAGCCCTCCAAAAAGACAAAAAACGTCTTTTCCATCTATATCATATAGACAAAGGGCAATAACCCATGCCCATTACCTCCCCTTGACACTGCCAGGTGTCGCTAGTTTTAAGCTGAGTAATGGATCAATGAGTTTGCTCACATGGTGGGGAGGTGGAGGGTGTTAAAGTAATGTGATTGGGTAAGTATTTTCGGAGAAACATAATTTACTTAAAAATTTGCTTTCTCTTTCAAATATGTTCCCTGATCACATTAACATTAGCAGAATATGTAATACAAGGAGGGAATGCTAAGCATCCTACCTATACCCTGGGCATCCTTCAAGGGAAGAAAGGCTGGACTCCCTATATAAAAGATAATCTGCTCACCTAATTGTCACATAGCCTGTGACAATTATAACCGGTTAAGAAGAGAATTATTTAACTCTTCTTACCGACAAAATTTGTGGGCAAATCCAGCGAAAGTGCTAGGAAGGCCTGTAATGAAAGCTGTGCTGACATTAGCAAGGTCTGCTGGATAACTAGGCCATGGCCACTGGACCCACCAGATTCAGTTCTCATCTCGGAGGTAGAAACTCGAGAAGGTTGACTGGGCAGGCCAGCCAACAGCTTCAATTACGTCTTGTATTGCAACATCGTGTCCAAGAGGTTCGCAGAGATTGCTCTAATTTGATGGGCTGAAATCTTCATGAAGTGACTCTGATTTCTTGAAACTTCAGAGCACGCTGAGTGTATGATCCACTTCAGCCACGATGCTACGGCTTGAAGGGTAATGTCTTCTTTCCCAACATTGACCGGGAGGAAGAGTCCTTTTCTTGTTCTCCGAAGTATCTCTGTGAGCTTCAGTTAATGTTTGAAAGCACAAACAGGATCTTGCAAATATACTTCTCTTGACATATCAATCGAAGAGAGGAAGTGTATGATGACTCTCTGCTTGCCCACTGAGGGCAGCTTATTTTTGCCAACAAAGCCTGGTTACGTCATCAGGACCACGGAACCATCCAATCTGAACTTCAGATAGTTTGGATCCATTGAAAGCACATGTAGCTCGCTCACCCTGCATGCTAAAGCTAAAGCTATAAAAATACAAGTTTTGAATGATAGAAGCTTCATCAGGACCCTGGCTAAATGCTCAAATTTGTCTGAATTGAACCATGTGATTTTAGTTGATTCAAGTTGAAATTGGCTAGAAGGTCTGACAGATCTTTATCATGACCAATATATTGTCTGCCATGATGCCAGAATGTGTCCAAAATCATGGAACAGTAGCCTTTGATGGTAATCTGGCCAACTTTTCTCCTCATAAAGCCAGAGAAAAAATTCAGCCAGTGGTGGGAATGAGGCACTCAAAGGGACAATGTTATTGTCTTTGCACCAGTCCCTGAATATTCGCCACTTTCCTTCATAGGTCTTCAAAGGGGAGGGCCTTCTTGCTTGTGAAATTCTCTCCGTGATCGAAGGCTTGTCTTTGCAAGGCACTCATGACAAGAGGCCAGGCGTGAAGGAGGAGTCAGTCCATACAGGGATGGAATATCTATGACCATGACTGCTTGAGAAGATTCGGCTTTGCCAGAATCTTCTTGGCTAGATCTATCGTCAGATCAAATAGATTGTTGACCCAGGATTTGTCTCATCTAAGAAGGGCAATCAGAATCAGTTTGCAATTCTGGCCCCTTAGTTTCTACAATTATTCTTGGTACTAAGACTGTGGGTGGGTAGGCAAAGGCCCACAGACCCTCCAAACTGATTGAAATTGTGTCCACAGCTCAATCTGCTGCATCCAGGACTGGGGAGGCAAAGGTGGGCAGTTTGTGATTCCACCTTGTTGCAAAAAGGTCGATCACTGGTCAACCCCAAAGTGTGCAAATCCAATGAAAGATCAATTGGTGAAGGGACCATTCGGTATGAATGGTCTGACCCTTACTTGACAGAATCTGCCAGGACATTGAGTCTGCCAGGAAAGTGTCTGATTTGTACAGTGATGTTGAGTTGGGTGCACCAACACAGGAATTGTCCAACCAAAATGCACAGGTTGGGTGATTTGGTTCCACCTTGCTTCAGGAGGTAGGTCACAACCTCTGAGTTGTCTGACATGATTAAGACAACTTTCCCGCAGTTGGTCTGCCAGAAATGAAAGGCATGGATTATAGCCTTTATTTCAAGAAGGATGATGTGGAGAGACATATCCTTCAGTCTCCACTTGCTGCTGGCAGTCTCAAAGCCCAGCAACAGGTGGGCTCCCAGCCATGTGTACTGGCGTCCGTACATACTGTAACTTCCAGTTGGGGCTTTTCCAGAGGAATTCCTGTTGTGAGCCAACCATAGGTGTGCCACTGGCTCAGGAATTATACTATCTCACCCGTGATTCTGATCTTTAGATTGAGAGACTGGAAAAGGGGCACCACTGAGCTACCAATGTCATTTGTAAAGGGTGGATAAAAAGATGGCTCTGTGGAATCAGATCCACTTCCACACTGAATAATCCGATAAGTTGCAAAAATTCTCTCACTGTGAGCCACTTCCTGTTGAAAGTGGACTCTATGAGTTTGACGATATGCATCACTCGAACAAGAGGTAGTGGTACAAGATTGAGATTGGTTATAAATTCCATACCGAGATGGACAAAGTGCTGGGATAGACAGAGGTCGGACTTTTCCCAGTACAATAGAAAACCGAGATGTAAAAGGGATATGAGATCGCCCCTTCCCTTGACAAGAATATAACTTACCATGTTTCTGAAAGACGTCATTCAGATACGCCATCGTTGCTGTGGGTGAAATCAACCAGAACAGGGTGACAATGCAGTTCATAATCTTGATGAAAGCCCACGGACTGATGTTTAGGCCAAATGGGAGGGCACAAACTTGATAAATAGTTCTGCAAATCGAAGGAATTTCTGCGACACTGAATGTATAGGGACGTGAAAGTATGCATCAGTCAGATTGAAACTTATGACAAGCTCGTCCCTTCTGATGGAGAGTCAAATCGATCAAGCCAAATCCATCTTGAACTTTGGCAGTTATATATATTGATTGAGCTGGCTCAGGTCAATAATCAGCCTGAGCTTGTCATTGGCTTTTTGCACAAGGAAGATCCTTGAATAGAACCCTGCCCGCTTGTCAATTATCGACATGATCTCCTGCTGCATGATTTCGGCCTTCTCTGGCAGTGTCAGGACTTCATAAATAGCAGAAAGAATGAGAGGAGAGGGAGTTGGAAAAATGAAATCTGAAACCCCTCTGAAACGACTTGGAACACCCACTCATTTTGCAGAAATGGAGCAATCCCAAAATAACTGAAGTGCAGGAGTCTGGCACCTACCAATAGGCTGTCTGTGGGCAGTCAGGGTGGTAAGTCAACAGCAGGAGTTAGGAGGCTTGGGGTGTGAGAAACCTTGTTTATCCCCCACCCCACCCCTGCCAGCTAAGGTCAAGATTAGCTGAAGCAGTTAGTGCATTCACCATGGAATTCTGTACTGCTCTGTTAATAACTCTGTCGATTCGGGCTGTGGACTTCCATTCATGGTTGTTACATGATTTCTCGGCTAGCTGGAAAACGCTAAAGACGCAAAATCTAACATTGAAGTAGCCACAATGTTTCAAACCAGCTTAAATGTTGAGTGGAAAACATTTGTGTCCACTTTATAGAAAGTAGGGGGAGTTATATTGACAGCCTCAAAATTCTTATCAAGGGCCGGAAGCTGTCTGAAAAGTGGCTGAGTGTATTGTATACCAGTGGGAAGAAAAGGCCACTGGTAGCTGGCATTCCAAAAAGAAAGCATTAGAATTGCCTGAATTGCTAATTTTGCTGGAGAGGCAGTCAGTGATTTCTTTGATTTTTACAGACTGTGGTAAAAGACGAAAGGAAGGACAACCCTCCTCCTCTTCTAAGTCCACAGAGGCCTTGACCTTATAGGCCTGTGTGGTGATAGAGTGGGGGGCATTCAGATGCCGGCAACACCCTACAAATCTCCTCCACCATGGCCTTGAAACTAAACTCCATCCTGTCCATAGCTGGGTTTGAGTGGGATAGATCATCAGGATGATCCGTGCACTCACTGTGTGGGATATCCTTGTCTACCTCTACATTCCAGTCTGAACAGAACATGCCCAGCGGCATGGAAGAGGAAACACCATTTGTTTTATACAAGTCCCAGTACCTATTCAATGGATAGGCCATAAGCAAAGCAGAGGCCATATCTGTCAGATGGGCTTGTCATCCCGGTATGGATGGCTGGCAAACCTGGAGCATGGATGGTACTGGTGTGGACCATGTAAATGACTTTACAGATGGCTTGGTTTGAACTGGCCGTGCCGTATTAGTAGTGATTGGAACAAATCTTTCATTAAGATCCCCATACAGGTCTAGTACTGGGTGTGTCATAGGAATAAAGAAACAGGCAGATCTCTCACTGAGATCCCCATATGGCTCCAGTACCAGCCTTGCTGTATTTGTGGTCAAGCAGACAGATCCATCAATAAGATCCCTGTAATGTTCCAGCACCAGCTGTGCCATATGATTGGTTCAGTATTGTATGGCCCCATCAGCCCAGTACAGTTTTCAGACTTGACTGATCTACAGTTGGAAGGCAGAATGTATGGCTGGATGGCTTGGTCAGCAGCCAGGACGGTATCATATGGTGTAATTTTCTGAATTGATGGATCATTAAGATCCATACTAAACACCATGCACCCTGACTTACAGGCCCAAGAGCAATGCTCAGGCAGGCAGGGTGACTTACACCCAGTGGGCTGCAAAGACAAGGGGGTACACTCCCCCATACTATCGATATTTATAATAGAGAAATGAGACGGTCTAGGGGTAACTTTTGCCCTGAATTGAGAAACTGTGTCATCACCTCCTGGACCAGACAACACACCTGTAGCTCCAGCAATGATCAAGGCAATGGTGGGGATGGTGAAACTTCAGCGCCTAGCTCCTCCACTTCTGCCGAGGTTATCGTAGCCGATGGCATCTTCCATCTCAATTTCGGTGGGGGGGGGGGGGAAACGGCCCAAGAACGTCCCCCCTAAGCTCACCACTGATTCAGTACTAGGATGAATGTTCAAGACATCAGACTGTTCGATGCTGGACTTAGTCTTTCTCTGTTTATTTCATAGGATAGTATACCACATATCTTTGGACCAAGTCGTGCAAACGTTGCATGTCCCTGAAGAAGTGCACTTAGTGCAAGCGAGGCACGAGTCATAGTTATCCTCTTGACCTTTAAATTTCTTGTATTTAGGACACTTAGTCGTCATTCTTTGAATTCTGAAATGACAAGAGCAATGAAGAATGTTAATAAACAAGCACAAAAAGTGTTAATATGTTGCCAAAACAGCACCTGTTACCAACAGAGTGAGCGAGAACACATAGAGAGCATGACTAAATATTAACCACATCACGCAACAATGATACTCTGTTGAAGCACATGGTCTGAAATAGCGAAGTTTGCAAATGTGACAAATTCCCATAAAAATGTATAAAATTGAAAAAATAATGTATACTACCTGCAGCAGATTTGCTATTATGCACAAAATATCCAAATTTGATGATGGATGGTTGAAATTCAGGAGTATATTTAAGTGGATTTTCGGGAGGTCTATGCACGATGTTGACTGATTAACAGTGAAAGCTTAAAACTAGCAACATCTGGCGGTGTCAAGGGGAGGTAATGGGCAAGGATTATTGCCCTTTGTGTATATGATATAGACAGAACAGAATTTTTTTTGGTCTTTTTGGAGGGAGGGATTTGGGAGGTAACAAGCTTATATTCCTAACATTAATGTGATCAGGCAATGTGTTTGACGGAGAAAATCCTCCATGGAAAGTTATGTGAGCAGATGAATCACAGAATATTCACTATTCCTATTCATTTCAAATGGAAGACAACAAAACTAAAACTGGCAAATGAATAAGCTAGTAATTTACTTAGCTGATATTTAGAATTTAATTCATGGTGGTGCATTCACAGCAAAGAAATGTCATTCATTCTGCACTTGGTACAATGTGCAACCATTAGTTTTGTACTGAACTTAGGGCCTTCAAAATTAGCATTCCCTTTTCATTTACAAAAGGCAAACCAATCATCACATGCAGATAACATGCAGAGAAAGATGAAATCTGATAATGCCAATAACAAGCTTTGGCAAGAAATATGAAGATTTAAACAGAGAGTAAAATCTGAAATTCAACTGCCCAACTACAAGTAAAATTTAACTAAACTAAAAATGTGTCCATATGCCATGGATGCAATTAAAGTGCCAAGGTTTAAGCCAAATACGGGCAATAACTCCATAAACTTTTGCCAGAAATGGACTATGTCTTCCTTATATACATGTAAAGCTTCATACCAAATTAAGTTTCAATCCATGAAGTGCTTCAAATGCTGTTGAGTGGAATTTGATGGACAAAGTTCTAAGTCAAACAGGGGTGATAACTCCATAAAAGTTTGCCAGAAAATTGTGACAATCGAATATGACATAGATCTTTTCAATGTAAAGCCTCATACTAAATTTCTCAATCTATTGATTCTTTCAGAAATTACTGAATGGAGAAATATTACATGAATAAAGTTGTGTTCTGTTCTTTTCTGGAAACTATATTTAAAGGCAAAGTTCTAAGTAAAAAAAGGGCCCTTACTCTGTAAAATTTTGCCAGAAAATAGTGAAAATTGAACTAGACCTAGGTCTTCTAAATGTTAAGCCTCATACCAAATTTATTTTCATCCATTAAGTCCTTCAAAAGTTATTAAGTGAAAACAAGTTTGTGACGGGATGGATGAACATGGCAATATATGCACCCCTCCATCGATATGACAGGAGCATAAAAAAAACCCTCCAAGATCTGAATATACAAGATAGAACTATGTACTGTTAATTTGACTATTTTGCATTAAGAACCAAGTTTTCATCGATTCTGTGGTTGCAACCAGCCACAAATTTAAAGACCCAGCAAACAATGATTGTTCTGTTGCAAATATGGGAGGCCTTCACCATGAATTTAAATAGAAACATAAATGTCATATTCCCCATAACCATGAAAATGTATACTGACAAAAATGATTTCACAGTACTCTGCATTGTGAAGAAATTCTGGTTTTAGTTTATTCTTTGATGTTTTTTAGTTCTGTTTCATTTGGTGTTTTATGGTACAACAACACAACAAGGTTATTTAGTGCTAAGACAACTAAAGTACAATGCCTTGTCCAGGGACACACTATAGTAGCTGACCCAGGCTGATCTGATGGTAGGATTTGAGTCCATATCCTTCTGGTTGCAATTGCAGCATGCTACCCACTGCACCACTGCAGCTCCTACAGAAATTCTGGTACCTGAATGATTATGTAAGTTGCTTCTATTTTGAAGTCATAGTAGCTTCCATTGGAATCTTTGTTATAATCCAGCTCCATTTTGCCTTCCACCTTGAGCGTACTAAACTTCAGGTCTTCTACATCAACGACAATCCATATACCTGAAATATGACAACAAGCAGCACATGATAAATAAGAAAAGTTTTATTTAATGTCAGTATCAGGCTTCCAAAATCCCTTGATTGGTCTTGTCCAATGGTACCAATATTTTGACCAATTGCATAATACTAGTCTCAGATGTTCATAGTTATGTGCTAACTTTTATTCTATTTCTTATATTTAACTCCATAAAATCAAATAATTTCAAACTTCTTATCTGACAAAACAAGCACGGAATGGCAAGTCTTCAAAACTACTACCTAATCCTGGCTTCATGCTTCCAACAACTAAGCAGATTATGGCACAAACTACCACACCTGGCGGATCACATTTATACTGTTATGCATACTGTTAAACATCAAACAGAATCTCCACTTTACATTGTAAGCACTGCTATAACAATAAATATGTATGTGGATTTGTTTCAAATTAAAGTAATAAGACTGAGAGCAATCAGAAAGTTGCAAGAGTCTCTCAAAGGGACGGACACTCAACTGTCTGAAAAGAATTTCCAGGAAATCAAGACCATTTCTTTTTTCTTTTTTTTACTGCGGAGTGCTGAAACCTTTTCTGATATTCTTCAGTGATAAGATTTTCAAAGTAGCCACTGTGGTAGCCATATTGGATGTAAGATTGGCACCACTTTCATTTAAAACAAACTAGACACCATTAGAATTCTGGTGAAAACCCCACGTTGATATGACCATCAATTCAGGAGAAACAGTGACAAGATTTTCAATATGTTCATTGTGGCAGCTATATTTTACATCAGATTAGCACCATTTTCATTCAGGACCAACTAGATATCATAGTCTTCTGGTGAAGACCCAATGTTGACATGATTTTCCATTTAGGGACAGTAGCAATAACAAGATTTTCAAGATGGCTGCCATGGTGGCCATACTGGATGTCAGACTGGTGGCACCATTTTCATTTAGTACCAACTTGACATCATAAGAAGTCTTCTGGTGAAAGCCAAATGTTGATATGACTGTTCATCTAGGCAGAGTAGAAGTAAGATTTTCATGATGATGACTGTGGTGGCCATATTGGATATCAGATTGGCACAATTTTTATTTAAGACCAATGGGATACTGTAATAAGTCTTCCGGTAAAAACCTGATGCTGATATGACTTTCCATTCAGGAGGAGTATCAATAACAAGATTTTCAAGATGGCTGCTGTGGTGGCCATATCAGGTGTCAGATCAGCATAATTTTCATTAGGAACCAACTAGACATCATAAGAAGTCTTTTAAACTCCATGCTGATATGACCATCCATTCAGGTAGAGTTGCAAATAACAAGATTTTCAAGCTGGCCACTACACTGTGGTGGCCTTACTGGATGTCCAGGTGGCACCATTTTCATTTAGGACCAACTAGATCATAAGAAGTTTACTGGTGAAAACCCCATGCCAATATCACTTTCCATTCAGGAGGAGTAGCAATAACAAGATGTTCAAGATGGCTGCCATGGTGGCCATATTTGATATCAGATCGGCACCATTTTTCATTTTGTACCAACCAGACATCATAAAAAGTCTTTTAGTGAAAACCCCATGTTGATATGATCATCCATTCTGGTAGAGTAGCAATAAAAAGATTTTCAAGATGGCTGCTGCTGCAGCCATATTCTATGTCTGAGTGGCACCATTTTCATTTAAGACCAACCATACATAATAACTCTTCTGGTGAAAACCCCATGTCAATATGACTTTCCATTCAGGTGGAGTAGCGATGACAAGATTTAAAAGATGGCTGCCATGGCAGCCATATTAGACGTCAGATTGGCACCAATTTTATTTAGGACCAACTAGACATCATAAGAAGTCTTTTAGTGAAAAACGCATTTTGTTATCACCATCCATTGAAGAGGAGTGATAACGATTTTTCAAGATGACTGCTGTGATGGCCATATTGGATGTCCGAGCAGTACCATTTTTATTTTAATACTGACTAGACCTTGGGATGAACATGTGTATAATATTTCATGGCAATCCTCCAAATAGTTTTGGAGGAGTAGTGATAACAAACATGTGCTAGCAGACAAACAACATATGTCAGATGATGACCAGTAGAGCTAAAAACCACTTAAGCAACAAAGCACATATTCCAAGTTTTGCTAACTGGTTTTTCTTAGTAAAAACAGCCAATCAAGCAAGTTTGTTAGGGTAAATCCAAAATGATTAAGTATCTAATAATTAATAAGATCAGAGGACAAGCATTAACCATAATGGATGGTTGATCAGGATGAAACTTTTAATCCAAAAGAAACCAATAAGTTTCAACAGAAAACAGTTGGGCCAGTTGTCTAAACCGAGATAAAACAAAACTTTGAACACGATGATTTGCGAGTTGTGTCCAAGCAGAGGAGCAATTTTCTTAGTTCAGGTGTTTCAAATTTTCGAAAGTCAGCCCTTGTCAACCCTGCATGATGTAATGAACACCTATGTTCCTTGCAAGCTAAAATTGCAACAAAAAACAACACTCTTGCTACTATGTTTGACAAAGTGTCAGACTTAGATGGAGCAATAAAAGCACAATTTTGAAAAGATCTATTCTGTCCAACAAGTACCAGTCCCTGAATAAACTCAGCCAGCCAGTTTTAAATTTATTTATGGGAAATGCTTTTGGCATCATTAAAAAAAAGATAAAAAATCTTCCATGGGTCTTGCTTGTAGATCTTCTATCACCAACTAATGAGACTGAAATAGGGGTTGAATACTTGTTTAAAAAAATCTTTTATAGAAAAATTATGTTTTTCAATTACAAAATCTAACTGAAAGCAACACATCTTTTTCTTACAACATATAAGTACATGTGCCTTTCCTTTGTTGATTGCACTATTTCTAATCCACTTTTAGTATCATGCACCAGACGTTCAACATTCTAGAGAGAAAACAATTCACACAGATGCAGTGATCTCAACTTCCAGCTTTTCAATTCAAAATATAAGAGATACTGCAATTACATAATTGTTGATGAATTTATTTCAGTTTTGTTATAGTTTCATTATGTTTAGAAATGATTATAAGTACATATATCTAAACAATTAGTTGATGGTCATGCTACCCCACCCCACCTTCGACTATGCCAAAAATCAAATGTCCAAAAGCATATTGAAAATTTTCCAAACCGCTGGTCAGCATGTATATTAGGCAGGTAATTAACATAATTTTGACGAGCTTAGTACCAATAAAAACTTCAGGTCTTCTACATCAACAACCCATTTATGTTGTTTATCATTTTATTTTCCTCTTCATGAATATAAAAGACTTAATACATTCAACCACAAAGTATGCTGGATGAAATTTAAAAGGGACAGCTGATGATTTCTAACTATAAATCACACATTCATATACAACATGTTTAACTGGGTTAATTGTTATTACAGTGACACAAATACTTAATAGTGCTTAGCCTAAATATATCAGCAAGTATTTCTTACAATTTTGAAACATCAGAATGCACAAAAATAGCATTACAATCTTTGTACAAAATTACTCTCAATGATAAAATGCTGCTGTTGATAATTTCTGTTAAAAATGAAGGACATCAAGATGACAAGATGGGCAAGGTAAGGGCGGCAAGCTGGCTTTTTAACTTACCTTCAGGGATGACAACATAGGCGTAAGCTGGAGGCATGCCTACATTTGAAGCTGAAGCATTGCCAATGGTATAGTAGGTTGTATTATCACTGAACTGCTCAACAATCCAAATGGCTTGAGACCAGTAAACAAACACTGCTGGCCGTGAGTCTGCAGGGGGTACAGTGTTGGGGTCTTGTGGGGGGGTACAGTTTGCATAGAAGCACTTGAAGGCAGAGAAACTGGGGAACTCTCGGTCTACATTATAAATGCTGCCTCCCCTCTTGACCCTCTTTGTTCCTGACACTGCAATGGGAATAATAAAGGTCAGTTGTGGTACTATCAAGACTCGTCTTAAAATGTATTGACTGATAAATATACAGTGATCCCTCACTATAAAGCACCTCAGTATTGTGCAGTCCTGCATATAACACTGCTCCCTATGTGGGCAAGAATATAGTTTTGATATTAAACCTACCTCAGGTATGGCGACCTAAATTATACAGTGGTACACTTTTCTGGCTCCCCTAAGCAGTGTTATAATGAAGAACCACTATAGTTACACATCATAACCAGGTAGAAGCTAAAGCTTTCATATACTTTTGCCATTCAGTAAAATAAACCCCTGAAGAGTATGATGATGATATCATAATCTTTTGTTTAGCAAGTTCCCATATTGTTTGAAGTATAGCTAAGCCACTGTATATGCATTCCAAGGTAAACTACTGAACATGTGACACTATCCAAATATCGTTTAGAGGCAAACTAGAAACCAAGCTCAACCTCGCAGACAAGAAAGTAATAAATTTCCTTAAAAGAAGTCATTGTGACACTCTTCATCTAAAATAATTACTTTGTTTTACCATTTATTCAATGTTGATAACACAACCCATACAATGCTCAAAAAAAGGGAAAAAAACCCTAACATCAACAGCTGACCTTTAATTATGAACTGGCTCTCTGGACTAATTTATTTGGTGCTTTACAGCACAGCAACACACAAAGATTATTTCAATTGGTGCCAATGCAATTGGAGTAAAAGTGCTTTTCTCAGGGTCACATCACAGTAGCTGACCCTGTTGATCCAATGGTAGAATTCAAACCCACACACATCTGGTAATGAGTCCAGCATTCTAACCAATGAGCCACCACAGCTCCTGGAACAAAACTATTATCTCAATTTATGTATTCATATTGTAGAAGGAAATGAGTCTTGTCGGAAATTAAAAAGAAAAATACATTTACATTGTACACAATAGGGAAAAGATCTGATGTGTGAATGAAGAAAAACTAACTTCTAATTAACATTTCAGCCTGATGGCACCTGATATTTACCAACTAATTGGATCAGTTTGTTGGTATTGTCCCATTCCCAGTCTCCTGTAGTTGCATTGGCAGGGTTCAGACCTCCTACTGTAGGCTCAATGTAGTTTGAACCATCGATGGTGAATCTGTCTGGAAAGTTGGCCACTGGCAGCTCAAACACAACATAATCTGAGGGCTGAGTAAAGACATAACAAGAGTTGGTCAGATTTTCATGATAACATATGAACTTTAATCAAATTCCTTTTGATCTCTCATCCTATTAACACTAGTAAACAAGGATCCTTGCAAGACAGAATGTCTTACTTGTTACTCACGCTACTGTGTGATGCATCCTCACTGCATTCAGCTTACAGAAATGTTAACACAAAACTTAATAGACTGAATCTTAACATTCTTAAAATTACATTACAGCTAAGGCTGACATCATCATCACTGGAAAAGTAATACCTATGTCTCATCATGTTTATGATGGCAAGACAATAATAAACTTTTACCACAGTAGACATTTCTCCATGAATTGTACCATTAATTTATAATGAATTCTTACAATTAATTAGCATCTAAAAAGTATTACATGAAAACTAATAATTTAATTTCAATTATGAATCTGTTGTAAACTTTGTGCAATATGTAGACTTTGGAATGAATTTTTTTTTTAATATTTATTTTTTTAGTATTTGCTCTTCTGTTGCTGCAGTTGAATGGTGATTTTAGTCATGCAATTAATTCCACTCACCTAAATAAGCGAGTACTTCCCAATGTTAAGCCCTGAAACATGACCAAAAATTCATACCTCAAACTGATAGAAAGCAGCTGTAAAACTGATATTCTTGATTTGCTCTGCATTCTCAAATGCCAATCGGTAAGTCTCTCCATTGATCACAGTTCCAGCCCACCCAGGTTTGTGTGTAAGACGTTTCAAAGCAAATGGTATGGCACTTGTTCCATGGCTGTTAGTAAGCAACATCTTTTTTCCTTCCACGGATTTTGGGGAGATGTTGTTCATAGCCAGGCGATGGAAGTGTACTGCAGCAGTACAGATACTGGCATTGACTCCCTCGCTGAAACCAGCAAATCCTGGAGTGCAGGATAAAGTTGGCAACATGCCAGTTGTTGGTGTGACTTTGCTCCCAGCAGATATTCCAGTCAGAGTTCCATCTTCATCAATCAGTACACCCTCATGCTCCCATTCAAATCGAGCTTTTCTGGCTGTGTTGATGAACTGGATACCCTTGAAGTGGTAATTGTAACCCCCACAGTATAATATACATGTACCCTGAATACGAGTGAAGGCCAGAGCCACAAAACCAGGATTATTGTAGTTGACAAAGCGAACATTCTTCACCAAAAATCCATTACCATATGGCAAGACAATACCAGTAGAGGGACCTTGAGATGAATCCAGAGTGGTGGTAGATCCTACAATTAGAGAGTTACTAACCATAGCCCCTTCATTTGGATACTGTGGAACATGGTCGACTCTCTTCCCTTCATAACCAGCCTTATCATTGTTCACAAATATACAATTGTTAAAAGTTAATGCACCTCCATTGACAGTTTCAGCACCTTTCTCATTATTCCATGATGTTAATGCCTCAAAAATAACTTGTTGTGGTTCTGTGCTTGTGCAAGTTCCACCAACAGTAGGATGGTATTCCTGGAACATCCACAGACCAAACCAGCCACAGGAGTGGGCAGAGTTGTTGTAAAAACGTCCAAGTGGAGCACTCCGAGGACAAATACTGGAATCAAAGGATGGTCCATCAGGGTGCTCATGCATTCTGTACCAATATCCAAAGTGGGTACCACCAGCCACAGCATTATGCTGAATTGTATTATTGGGGTTTGTAACCCAGAATGAGGCAGGAGTGATATCATCATTCAACAGACTGGTACTAGAGCGAACAAATGTAGCCAGGTTATATTGGAATGTATTTCCAGTCTCTATACCATCTTCCAAGAAGAAGGCTCCTCCATTAATGTTGTAAATTACAGTTTTCTCAACAAGAGTATTGTGGACTCCATGTATATTTACGGCTCGATTGAAGGTGTGATGGATCCCACAGCCACGTACGTATGAGCTGGACATGTCACCATTTAAATGGAAGTGTATTGGGTATCTGCCAAGTCGGAATTCCTGACCAGCAAATGTCACCTCAACATTCTCAAACCTGGCGATAACAAGATCTTTGTTCTTCTCAGAAGCATGGATCAAAATGTGACCTCCAAACCCACTGCTGCCCATCTCCTCTCCAAAACGGCCCTGGAAGCAAGTCTGAGTGGCAAATTCTCCTGAAAGGAAGAGACAATTTTAAACAATAATACATGTATATGCTGGGATATAAATTTCAAAGGAAAATTCAAACTAATGCATCAGTATTTTGGCATTTACACATCCAACAGTTTGATAATAGATTCTGGACATATATTGGCTAATCAACTAGTTTTAAATTCTAAAACTACTGTTTTCATCTACAAGTAATATTGCAATTTCAAATCCAAGTTTTAATTGGTGTATAAGAAGACAGGCTTCCTTAAAAATAGAATACAGTCATCTGTGTGAGCAAAGATGGCCAGTAAACTATTACCCCCACTTTTTTTCCTTTGAAAACCATAGACAAAAAGACCTTGGATTCCATTCTTCAAAAAGTCACTTTAAGTTTATATGTGGAGTATTGTCTACAAACACTGTAGAAAGTTCTCCTGGACCTGTAATCATTCACTAACCTGTATCAAATCCTGCAGAACATGCATCTATATTGTTATTCCAATCTGGGTCAGAGTTGCCACGCACAACCACATTGTGTGTCAGCAAACCAACCTCTGCTCGGAACTCGACCTGTGTTCCATTAAATGTCTCTATGACACCAAGATGTTCAAACTTCAGTGATGAATTCAGCGTTAAGGTTCGCTTGTCAGCTGATATAGCAGCAATTAAGTGCTTCTCGGTCTGATTCTGGCTCCGGAACCCACCAGTTGAAGCTATCACAATTTCATCTCCCACATTCCACTCCACAGGATGAGTCAGCATAATGATGGTTGACCCTACCACAGCTGTAGTCTGAAGTCTGGTCCATGTTAGAGGAATGTGCTTGCCTTGAAAATGTAACAGCTAAGATTAATGTGGGATCAATAATCAAAAACATGTAATCTCTGAAGAGCTATTTCAAAGAGAATTCTGATAGGATGGAATGTGTGGATTTCTTAAAAATTATGAAGCTTGTAGTTCAATGAATACAAATTTGTTAAAAGTCAGTGCTTTTGCCTATTATGTAAACACTGACTTTTTAACCATTTATAGTACATCAGGTTGTTTTTGAAATACAAGTTAATGCATTAATGTAGTATTTGCTTTCCAATATTAAGTACAATACAACAAAAAATAAATAAAAGAAGAAACATTTTGCCAGATCAGCTAGACTAGGTTGTCGCAAGAATTTCTAAAGTAGTTGCCAAATTTTGCTCTAAAAAATACTTATATTTTTCATGATCTTGTGTACCAAAAATGGGCTGCACAAAGGAATTTCTCATTCCAGATCTGGCTCCTTTTTGACTTTAGTCATTGCCCATTAATATTGAGCATTTTATTTTATAATTCTCCCTCTTTTCCATATTTTTTCTTTTGAAACTAATAAAAGTTTGATTTATTCCCAAATTATGCATTTTGCACATTTATTATGCACATTTATTATAAGAAATTTAGCTGATTACATCATTCTATACAACCATGAAAATATGTTACACTACCGGACATCAGTGACATCAAGGCAAAAAGCTGCACATAATAACACAAACCCCTACACAAATTTAGCTGATTACATCATTTTATACAACCATGAAAATATGTTACACTACCGGACATCAGTGACGTCAAGGCAAAAATAATAACACAAACTCCTAGCTTTTTAATTTCTAAATATATTGTTTTCATTTAAATGAAGTCTGATCATTATTTGTAACTACCTAACTTCTTAATATAATTTACTTTTGTGAAGTTAACTAGTTCAATTGAAATTCAAGTGAAAACTGCTGCAAAACTATATTTTTGTCAAAGGTTCATCTATAGACAGTGTGTTTCCATCGATCTAACAGCCACAAATATACAGTCTAGTCTTGTTTATCTGGCATCTGTTTATCAATCACTTTCATTCTATACCATACATAGGAATCATTTCTTGAAAGTCATTCACAAACTGAATCCATTTGACATACAATCACCTTTATCTGACACTTTAATGCCAACAATTTGTGTCAGATAAATGAGATTTGACTGTATATATGGAGTAACATTTTCAAAAAGTTAATTGCAAAAGTTATATGGTGAGCATTCAAAATGAGTCAGGTCTAAAGATGGTGCAATGTAACCCTGAGGCACTGGCTGGTTGGGCTCAGTAAAAGTGTCATGATTCTTAGTGTTCAAAATGAATCAGGTCCAAGGATGATGCACTGTAAACCAGAGACACTGGCTGGTTGGGTCAAATAAAAGTTACATGATTTACAGTGTTCAAAAGGAGTCAAGTCTAAGGATGGCATATTGTAACCCTGAGGTATTGGCTAGTCGGCACCAGTAAAAGTTACATGGTATACAGTGCTCAAAATGAGCGGATGGTGCAATGTAAAAATGAGGCACTGTCGCCCAAAGTTACATTGTTTACAGTGTTCAAAATGAGTCATGTCTAAGAATGGTACAATGTAACCCTGAGACACTGGCTGGTCTGTACCAAAGTCTCATGGTACACAGTGCTCTAAATAAGTCATGTCTAAGGATAGTGCAATGTAACCCTGAGGCACTGGCTAGTTTGGCCAGTAAAAGTTACATACTTTACAGTGTTCAAAACAAGTCATGTCTAAAGATAGTGCAATGTAACCCTGAGGCACTGGCTGGTCTGGCCCAATATTCACAAAGCTCTGAGCACTCAGACTCAAGCTCAAAACCTGTCATTCTGATACAGTACATGCAGTACATCTATGTCATTTAAATAAAGCATGCAATATGCTAAGTAAAAGTTAAGAAAATCCAAACAGTTCTTTGATTCTAAATTTATTCCAACTTTGGACCTGCTGAAAGGGTCTGATATTTACCATGAAGATCCAGGACTCCTTGTCTGAGTGCCAACACCTTGGTTCCATAGATGGGCAGTTCCCGGTCTCTGCTGTGTCCATACAAAGTAATGATGGCTTTCCTTAGGTGCCGCTCAGTCTCTGTACCAGCCTGTGAAGGGAATACATCAATGTTAATGCAGTTCTTTTCACAAATGTATGCAGTGTTTTTGCCAGGACATGCAACTGTTCTTATCCCATCCAAATTTAAGGAATGATCCCTTAAAAATGAGCAAGCATGTAACATGCATACAGACTTGTTTTGCCATGAGTGTCAAGAAAACTGTAACATTCATTATTATCAAAGTTCGATCTAATCATATAAGAGCTTGAATTCTAGATCAACTACTATAATCAAGCTTTTACTATACAGTCACTTTCTGCAACTAAGCAAGTAGACAATTTCATTGATTATCTAGATAACAAAGTATTTTACCAACTGCACTCGGTGAGGATGTACATAGGGCAGACATGCAGTTTTGGATATTGGTGGTAAGGTCTCTGCTTTGCATTTCTAATGCACCTGACGTAGTGCCATCGTCATAACACACAATTTCCACCCATAATGAAAATAAACAACTGTTTATGCACAACACAAATACAGATGTATACGAGGAAAGGTTTAATATATGCATTGTAAGAAATTGAAGGTTACATGAGTATATGCATTCTCTCTCTCTCGATTCAACAATTCAACTACATCAAAAAATGTATAACTACAATAACATAAATACTTAAACAAATAAAATATTTGGCTCTCTCTGTGGGGGCTACTCATGGGCTAGAATCTGAATGAAACACTATACGAGACTATGATGATTCCCAATTGGTGCTAGGCTGATCCCAGCATTAGAGTGTATTCTGGGCTGATCCCAGCATAAGTAGACTGTGCTAGGCTGATCCCAGCTCAAGTAACATCTGTGCTAGGCTGATCCCAGCATTTGAGTGTATTCTAGGCTGATCCCAGATTAAGTGGGCTGTGTGCTTAGTCATTCAGGTGTATTCTGGGCTGATCCCAGCTCCGGTAGAATCTGTACTAGGCTGATCCCAGCATTTAGTGTATTCTGGGCTGATCCCAGCATAAGTAGACTGCTAGGCTGATCCCAGCTCGAGTAACATTTGTGCTAGGCTGATCCCAGCATTCTAGTGTATTCTGGGCTGATCCCAGATTAAGTAGGCTATGTGCTAGGCTGATCCCAGCATAGTAGTGTATTGCTAGGCTGATCCCAGCATTCGAGTGTATTCTGGGCTGATCCCAGATTAAGTAGGCTATGTGCTAGGCTGATCCCAGCATAGTGTATTCTGGGCTGATCCCATCTTAAGTAAATCTAAGCTAGGCCGATCCCCGCATAGGAGTGTATTCTGGGTTGATCCCAGATTAGTGGAATAGAGCTAGGCTGATCCCAGCATGAAGAAAGTATTCTGATTTTTTTTGTCTATTTAAACCTGTATGAGAAATGTATTAAACAGGCATGGCCTTTATGTTTTTAGTATAGCAGATGAGTATCCGATTGGGGGAAATACCAAAATGAATTTGATATAAAAAATATATCAAATGAGAGCCCCCATGAGGATGCCGGTTTGGATGTGAAAGTCCATTTGAAAGGAATGATGTCAAAAGAAGTTCATGACCCTAAATGTATGTACACAACTGTCCCTGAGCAGAATGAATTTTGTTAGGGTCAACTCTGATGTAGCGCATATAACATGAAGATGACCACCGCCCTAAAGTCTGAATTAAGTGGTCCTCTATACCAACCTTAGCTGCCGTCGTGGCTGCCCCTATACGAAATGAATGCCCAGAAAAGTTTTGTTCCTCATAACCGAGACGCGCCAATAGAATCCTCAAGTATGACAGAAAAAGTTCCCTACTAAAAGGACGTCCCATCGAATCCACAAATAAAGGAGCATTTGCACCATGACCCCCAACCAACAAAGTATTTTACCAACTGCACTCGGTGAGGATGTACATAGGGCAGACATGCAGTTTTGGATATTGGTGGTAAGGTCTCTGCTTTGCATTTCTAATGCACCTGACGTAGTGCCATCGTCATAACACACAATTTCCACCCATAATGAAAATAAACAACTGTAATGTCTCCTCTGTTACAATCAGTTTTATTGCATATGATACCATGTCATATTTGTAACACACAATCACTGCCAATGTGCCAATAATGAAGATAAACAACTAAATATCTCTTCTGTTACATGCAGTTTTAATGCATATGACACTGTGTCATTGTCATACCACACAATCACTGCCATTATGCTGATAATGATGATAAACAACTGTGATATCTCTACTGTTACATGCAGTTTTAATGCATATGACACTGTGTCATTGTCATAGCACACAATCACTGCCAATGTGCCAATAATGAAGATAAACAACAAAATATCTCTACATTTACATGCAGTTTTAATGCATATGACACTGTGTCATTGTCATAATACACAATCACTGCCATTATGCTGATAATGATGATAAACAACTGTGATATCTCTACTGTTACATGCAGTTTTAATGCCTGACACTGTCATTGTCATACCACACAATCACTGCCATTATGCTGATAATGATGATAAACAACTGTGATATCTCTACTGTTACATGCAGTTTTAATGCATATGACACTGTGTCATTGTCATAACACACAATCACTGCCATTATGCTGATAATGATGATAAACAACTGTGATATCTCTACTGTTACATGCAGTTTTAATGCATATGACACTGTGTCATTGTCATACCACACAATCACTGCCATTATGCTGATAATGATGATAAACAACTGTGATATCTCTACTGTTACATGCAGTTTTAATGTGTGCCACATTGTGCCATTTTCATAACACTTAAATGCTGCTGCTGTGTCAATAATGAAGATAAACAACCGTAAGTTTTTTTTTTATTCATTTAAAGTTATTTATCACACACACTTTTGCTGAAACATACTAATACAGAGTCTATACATAGATACTCTTCTTATATAGAACTGTCCCACTTTAAAAACTGAAAATCTCCCAGTTAAAAAGATCAGTGGAGGAATTCCCCCTTTTGCATGAAAAACCTGGATAAAATAAATTCATGTGCTTCAAAACTTGTAAGTCTGATTAGGTCAGATTAAAACTAAATAGATACATTTTAACATTATAACTATGAGATAAACTAATGAAGTGCTCCTTCATGCAATAAAATGCATCATTAAATAATTAAACAATTTACACGGTCAAGCTCCAGTTATTGATACAATTACAGTACTCCCTTATTGTTAATGCTGTCCATGAGAGCAATGGAGTATACCACCTTCTAATGAAATACATAATAACATATAATTTTAGTATTACATCATCAAATGGAATCCATGATCATGCCCGCCTTATAACAAGAATGTTATAATGAAGGGAGCTACAGTAAGGGAGTGCTGCATTGTGTAATTTATTTTAAATTTTTACCTTAGAGTTCTGTACTCAAATTATAAAAATCATTCCTATCCATCTTTTGATATGGATATTTACATGACATAATCATGATAGCACACACATTTTACAATAAAACAAGACAAAAGAGAATGACTCATTATGAAAGATGAAAACGGAGATAATCAAGGTGACTTGGATTGATAACAAAAGTCTAGTTTGATTCCATATCCAGTTGCTACTAATGTGGTAGTCTTGTCGAACCAGATCTCTCATGTGGCTCTGTGACATCTGTGCCAAATGAGTCCTGGTAATGTTTGGAGTTTTTCTCATAATGTCAGAAAGAGGTTTTCTCAAAATTTGGACAACTGATTTGAGATGAAACAACATAATATGTCATTGTGATGATGACATGACATCACATTTTGTGTAAACATGGACCATTTCAAAGTCTTATTGAGAAACGCCTCCTGCATCAGCATCTGTTTCCAAAAGTAATCTTTAATAATATCCCTTGAAGTTTACAATAGAACTTTGGCCTGAATGATTGCAAAAAGTATGTATAGATGTATTTTTGCAACAGGGAGCATTGTTTTATGTTTTTAGAGTTTTGCTTCAACAAAGTTTGACTGAAATGCCTTCTATCAGTAACAGAGATCAATGACGCATTTTACAGACACTCATATGGCAAAGAGCTCACAGAGCCGTGTGAGAATCGGGTTGAATGAAATTATTAATGTGATACAAGTTAAAATAGCAACAAGCCAATCACTGCTATGTTATAACTTTGTTCCCTTTTTGTCCCTACTCGAGTTTAATCGAACCCAAAAGGAGGACTGTCTATTCAAGATGAGATAGAAAAGGGTTTCTCAGTTTCATCTGCAGTGTGTAAATGCAGACTTGGAAAAGGAAACAGATCAAAGTATTGAACCCCTGATATAACAATAAGGTAAATTAACATTTCCACCAACCTGTAGAAGACCACCTTTAGTGATGAGAATTATTTTAGACTTCAGCTCTACATCCTTCTCATTATCAAAGATCAGCTGGCCTCCTGAAGTAATGACAAAAAACGTTTTGTTAATTCCAGCTACACTGTGAATCAAACAATTTCTTGATTTTAATGTAAAGGCTATTAAACCTCAGGAAACAGTCAAACCTCTGAGAAGATTGTGCTGATAGGTATGATGATCAATAAATGAATGCTGGGAAGAAATAGAGGGTAAAATGCAAATATTCAGCAGTCCAAGTTGCAACTTAATTGGTTGCATTTGCGGCTAAAAATTCTGAATTGGTGAGTGAAAATTGTCAGCAGATCATCTGCCAGCAACCTTCAAAATCATAATGCAGCAACTAGAAAATGACATGAAAACTTTCCAACTACAGTCCTACCCACTTATATCGACATCACTTATGTCGACAAGCCGCCTATGTCGACAAAAAAGCAAAGTCCCGGTCCCTTGGTCTACTATTTCTACCAAATTTGTCATGCTTATGTCAACGTCAAGATAAAAAAATAAACGTACATGTCGACAGAAGCCCTTGGTCCCAGCTTGAACAAATCCTTTGTTTTCTAATCACTTATGTTGACAAGCTGCCAGTTCTGACTCATACTTTGTTCTACAATTATGTGATGTTGCCACCAGGCTTTAATTTTGCCGCTGGATCATTTATGTTGACATGCAGCCAGTTCCAACCTATACTTTGTTCAACAATTAGTTGATCTTGCCACCAGGCTTTAATGTCACAGTCGGATTAAAAAACAGGTTTTTGTTTGGTCCTATAAAGTTGGCCTCTCGCGGGGAGTTAAATAACACATGTACCCTTCATCAAAGCAAACCGGTTACAATGTTCAATAAAAACAATGCACCCTTCATTAAAAAAATCATCACCAAACTTCAATAAAAGCAATGAAATCTGATCAATTGTTGCATTTTCCAAAGAGATCGGTGATTAAAACAAGTTTATTGTGCTGTGAAAGTTTCCTTTTTAACTTTATTTATGTTTACGATCACTACCAATGGCAGCATAAAACGCAGATTAAATTTAGAGTCTCTGGAAACTAAATATTGTTAAGGAAGTTGAAGGTGGAGCATCTTGCAAAGATGTCTATAAAAATTTGTCACTTAAACATAACACCCTGTCAGGATGGATGAAAGCTGCTGAGTCTATAAAGAAAGACTACGTTGCAGGTAACTGCGCTCCCCAAAGGAAGAAGCAGAAGACTGCTAAATTTCAAGACGTGGTGGAGGCCTCAGCAAAATGGTTCCATGCTATAGATAATAATCTTAATTATATGTATTTGTGATTAAAATCTTTTACTGCTACATGTACTTGTATTTTGAGAGAATTCATAACTGGTTAAAGCTGTTATATCTCCGGTATGTATTTTAAATGTATACCACTTGAGCTGACATTATTACAATATTGTATTGTATGAATCATTTTCTTTTAATATCTCATTAGCATGTGTCAATGTATATAATGTATACAATATTATGCCTTAATTAATCATATCAGCAGCATATCTGTTGTTCAATTCTATGTACTTTTCACGATGACTTCCGTAAATAAATACATGTACTGTTTAAACCAACTTGTTGACAGGTTTTCATTTCCCTGTGAATAGCCCCATCCCCTTGGTAGCCTCAGTAAGATGGGAACATGTATTGACCAAAATCTAGGCCAATTTTAGTACATATACTTGTAGCATGTAAATAACAACAATGCAATCATGTGCTACTGGCAACAATGAATATCTTAGTGAATTGTGTAGATGTGTTAGATCAAATGAGGACAACCATTTTTTATACATGTATTTCCTCTCAGGATGTGACCGATGCATACATTTTCTAACATGAGACCCGTACACGAATTCATGGATATTTCATATACATGCACTTAATGCATTGTGGATTTTATTACATGAAGGTAACCAAAATATAATTTGTTAATATACAAGTGTATTTCACACTGGTTTTGTCTTCATGTACTCAAAATTTCCATTGCTTGTTTTCTCAAAGTGTAAATCCTACTCACTGATGACAGGTCACCCCTTACAGATGAATTTAACTTGTATGCAGGTCCAAGAGAAATGTGTTTTTTCGGACCCCCCCCCCCAACACTTATCTCGACATCCGCTTATGTCAACAATATTTCCTCGGGCCCGAGGATGTTGACATAAACAGGTAGGACTGTACAACTATATATCACTTTTTATGCTAAAAAGACATGGCAGATGCAATTTAATTCACAGAATAATCCCTTTTCAATTTTGAGACTGCTGGTTCCTACATTAAGTCGCCATCTTTACATGTGACAGGTCTGGTTTACAGCCTCTAAGTGACCAATCTATTACATGACATGTGCAATCAACCTCAGTCAATGATATGGATCCAGAAAAATGTGGACATGGAGACAAATATGTAAAATTTAGTCTGCAGGAAAATTACTGCCAGCTGAACTACCACAATTGCAGATATTGTTAAGGATTTATTAATAAAAACTATCATCAGAAGAAAATACATGTTAAGGCTGTTTAACAATAAATTTTAGGCCAGGCAATATGGGGAGAGATGGTTTATAGAACTTAAAATGTGAATTTTAATAAGCTGGCCTGAGGTTGAAGCAGATGATGACTGTTGCCAGTTTTGTTAGACAGATCTAGGTATCCTACTATATAACTCCTCTCTAATTTGCCTTGTCTAAAACCTTCACTCTTTGCCATCTTCTACAATTAATTCCCGTTTTAATTCAAGTCTGTTCCCAATGTTTAAGGCAACAATTTATTAGGGCTTATTGACCTACAATTTGAAACGGCCACTAAAATTTTCAAGTAGGTCACGGCTACTTAAGTTTGATTGGTACTTGAAGCACTGATATTACAAAAAAAAATTCAAAGCAAAGTACAGTGGTCCTCGTTTTACAAGGCCACCCCTTCTGCAGCTGGAAAGTGGTCTTACAAGTGGGGACACCTTTCTAGAGGGGAATCACACTGACATGAGTAATAACTAATTATAAAGTATGAAAGGCCAACTAATTTTGAAATATTTAATATTTTCATTTCAAAATCACACAAATGTTATGGAATCAATGTGATAAAACTTGTTATTTAAAATAATTATGAATAATCATCAATCAAGGTGCAAAACCGCCTTGTCAGTAACATCTGGTCAAAAACATCTGGTTGTAACTATCCCTGTCTGTCGATTCTGTTTTCCCACTGCAGTAGAATGTATATTGACCCTGTTTATTTGAACCTTTCTGACATCAGATTTCTCAGTAGGGATCAAAGGACTCCCCCTCTTATTCTTTAGTCAAACTGCTTTTACTTTTTGTTCTAAACTGAGCAATGCCAATGCCTGATGACATTTTACACTTTTTGGAACAAATTATTCCTTCTTTGGCAATTTGTAGATAATACACAAGATGCTCAGTGTTTACAACAAAAGTGAGCTTGTCATGTGATTGACTGGTCTCAGTCTGATACTCTTTCAAATACATTTCAAAAATTTATGAGAAAGAAACCAGCTGTTAGCTTTTGTCATCTTATCAGTGGTAATAATAGCCAGTAATTATCAAAGTGACAAAACCTAACATCTAAGGAACACACAGCAGTAAGAACAATTGGATTACTCACCTCTTTGTGTGCATTAAAGCTACGTTATCAGAATGTTGTACCAAATGTCAATGTGTTGAATTTCAAAATCAACAAATATTCATGAGACTTTTATCTGTAAAGACTATTATGTGGCTTTTCACAAAGGGTAAATTTGAAATTTTTTGCACTAATATGCCTCTCGCTGGCCACATTAGAGGGGTGGCCATCCAAGAGAGGTACTTTTGAATACAAACTTGTCAGTGCCATGGAATCCTGGCTGCATAAAGCAGGTGGCCACTGGTCAGGGGGTCATTCAAGAGGGGGACCACTGTAAAACATTAATTATCCTGACCCATTGGAAAATGTGTCAATTAATTAGTTCTTCAGATAACTGTTAAATTTATACAGAAAAATAAAACACGAATTTGGTGGACACTTCATTGGTTCATATGTATGAGAAATCAGGAGAAATGGTTTCCATATATTCAGCATTTCGCTCTTAAGGTCAAGAGTAAAAACGTCACAAATTCCTGAGAAACAATACTAACTACTCGCAGTGAGATACTGACTGAAAAGACACAAGTGAGAATTATAAAAATTACACTACATGAGGAAAATATGGTGAATTCACTATAACCATATTTATCTGATGATAAGCATATATTTGATGATAAAGCCCATGACCCATTTTTCACACAAATTTTGACAAATGTAACTATGCTTATCTTTGTCTGACAATAGGCCCACCCCCAACTTTTTAACAAATTTATCAAGCAGGCCCCTTGGCCTTATTATAAAAGAAATACTGTATTACTGGGTTACCAATTTTCATAGATTTATTGGCTGGTACAAAAAAAAAATATCAAGACCCAGTGAATAATAATCTTCTGATGGAACAGTTTGACCCCCTTTCCCAATCCATGAATTAAGTACTGATGAAAATGCAATTTTCTTTTTGAAAATCTTGACAAATTTATACGCACAAAAACAAATGAATTCACAATTCACAATTTAGATGGGGTGGGAGGGGTGAGTGGGAACGAAGTCTAAGTTGTATGTTAACAATATACTTAGCAAATCTGAAAACAAGTAGTAAAACTTGCAAACAAAAAAGACAAATTATATGACCTTTTTCTAAACATTGTGGAAACCAGAACACTCTTAATCTTCACTGGAGGAAAGAAAATTACCTTGTATGAGCAACAGACTCAGAACAGGAGTATCAGTGTCCAACAGAATGGTCTGCCCTTTGGGAATGATGACCATCTCTCCAGCATCAGGGAGGGGACCACCACCCCAGGTGTAGTTAGAAGACCAGCGGTCCACATAGTAAAATGTCTGTGACTCATCCTAGCATTAAAAATACATGTGAATACATTGAAACCTGACATTTGTTTGTCTGAAACATGTTTAAGGACTCTTATTTGAATTAAAATAATGTTAATGTCTTCTTACTTGTAAATTTTGATTTAGGAGACTATTGGCTACTTTCTTGTGTCCATGTACACACATGTAGAGAGTTTCATGAAAATTTCTCCATATAAAGTCACATCTGTCTTAAGCAGCCACCTTTGGGAAGTAAGAAAATTTGCCTTTATCAATACAGGGGCTGCTAAATGGTGGTTTAATCCTACTGAAATTTTAGGCAAGGGACCTTGAAAAGTTGGCTGTTTAAGACAGGTGACTGCTTCATACAGGTGACCTTTAAGCCAGGTTTGACTGTGTAAGCTATTTGTCTACTACAGTCAAAATATATTTTTTCCCTCTGACTGTCCTTTTTAGGCATCTTTAACGTACAAGTATGAGATTACAGAATTCAAGAACAGGAAATTAGTGTAATGATATCTCATTATTTATTATATACATAAAAGATTTGTTAGTTCTTTAAATGGACAGATCACAGTCAAAAATAATAATTAATTCAGATATGCTATATTTTAAATCAAGGAATCCGAGTAATGTGGGCAATCTTCATGCAGCTAAGATACATTAGTAGAAACCAAATGACAATGGCTTGCCAATGGGGCTGAAAAAAGGCTAGAACACAATATACACACAAGTGAAGGCAACTGCAGCATTGACCAACATAAAGGAATGGAAATTGTGTCCCTATACCTGTATTCAAATTGTCAAAATTCTTCAACTTCATTGATTTTTGTTTTATTGTAAATCGACATTTATACCAGAAGAAAAACCAGGACATTGTGTGAGAGAAATACATTAAGATATCAGTTCTTTCTATTAAATTTTCAAACTTTTAGAGGAAAAAGAACTTATATTTATTTTTTTTTATTTTAAAAATTTTCCACTGAAATCACACAAAGATACAAATCTAACTAGTGTGCGACTTACAATGATGAAAAAAGCACTGACTTCTAATTCGTTCTGACCATCAAAAGACATAAGGTAACAGGAACTGAACACCATTTTTGTTATCACATTTGTTGTTTTTAACAACATGGAAAACATTTAGTCTCTAATTATATAAATTTTTGAAGTACATCCTAAAGATTGTTTCTTTTTTCTTTGAAAAAATTAGTATCATTACCATTTGTCCGAATAAACAATTATTTACCTGTTGTTTTGCAATACCATTTCCTGAAATCTCGACTCTGACTTTGGTTTTGATAGATCCAGAGTGTGCACTAGTTACACAGACTATCACAGTGTTTGTCACAGATGATACAGTACAGGTGCTGCCATCTATTGTAACACTAACTTCTCCAGCTGTGGTGCTGTTAATGAAAGTGCATGAATAAATTTCATTGTCTGAACAGAAAAGTGAAATTTGAATAAATTTATAGAATACATGTATCTACCTGAACACATTCACTAAAATTGTCAAACAAGTTTGAATACTATTTTGGCGACAAAAGGATTATATTATTGAATTTCACACTATGATCCTATGTAAGTCAAACCTGTAAATTTGAAATAGTAACCAATCTTAATGCAATTTTATTGCTCTCATGAAATGCCATGATAATCATCTGCAACTAATTTATGAATACATGTATAAATAAGAAAAATTCAACTATCTTCTGATAGCAATCTATCTGTTCAAGTTTTTGTCTTTTTTTCTTGAATTTATCAAATTTTGGCAATGATAAATGTACTGAATGTATTCCTTTGTTAACACTGAAAACAGCATTGTTTACAAAAGAACATCAGGTAGTAAAGAATTTGTACAAACCCAAATCCAGAGCCACTGATTGTGACAGTGGTACCACCTGCTGTACCACCACGAGCAGGACTGACTGTTATTATTGATGGTGTAAGGCTTGTATTATATGTATAGCCATTGCTCAATGTGGCCACCAGATTGCCTGCAGATGCTATCACATTACAGGACTGTGTCCCACCTAATATGTAATAAAAAAGATAATTTTTAAAAGTACTTTTCAAACAAAAGGCCCACCTGGCTTATATACTAGTAACTTAAGAGTTGACCATTTCACTAAACAGGCTTATGTACTATTGTAAGAATACAACCTAGGTAAACTATCTCCCAAACTTTATATCATATTGATTTTACCTATTTTACTATATCCTGATAAAAGTTTGTTAAGGATAATTGCATAATTAATATGCAGTCTTTTGCTCACTATCAAAGTCATCCAAGAACTTGATATAAACGCATTTACCAAGTTTTATAGAAATTGGATCAGAAAAATAGTCTCTAGACCTGGAGAGGTAGCAAGCTCAGCCCAACAGATGCAAGGTATCTCAGTAATATAGCCTATATTTGAAGTTCAACCAAAATCAGATTAAAAATATTGCTTCAAGAGTGGTAACAGGTTCCGTCAAGCTGATGCAGAATCACCTCATTAATATTCATAGATCCTGTTCACTTTCAATATGTGTCCCTTATTCCAATTTTGCCTAAAATCAGATCTGAATTACAGCTTCTTGAGTGGTGATAGCTCAGCCAATCAAATGCAAGATCACCTCATTAAAATACATGGATCTTGCTCATTACTGAAATTGTGCAAGATCCTGATGATAAAAGAATATATTGCAAGTTTGATCAAAATTGGATCAGAAATCTGGCCTCCAGAGTGGTCACAAGCTTAGATCAGTGGATCTTGCTTATTATCAAACTTGTCCAAGATCTTAATGATATAAGCATATATTCCAAGTTTTGTCAAATTCAGATCTGAAATACAGTCTCCAGAGTAGTAACAAGCTAAGCCAATCTGATGCAAGAGTACCTAATTAGTATGTGTGGATCTTGCTCATTATCAAACTCATCTGAGAACTTAATGATATAAGCATATATTCCAAGTTTTATCAAAATTAGATCAGAAATAAGGCCTGCATAGTGGTAACAAGGTTAACCAATCAGATGCAAAATCACCTCATTAATATGCATGGATCTCACTCATTATCAAGCTTGTCTGAGATTTTCAAAGTATAAACCCATGTTCCAAGTTGGATTGAAATCAGATCAGAAATATGGACACAAGAGTGATAACAACTGTTGACAGATGGACACATGATTCATGACACACATTTTATGGATGATGCATGATGGTCACAAGGATATACCATAAGCTCACTTGGTCTTATGGCCCCATGAGCTAATGACAAAATTTAACATCAATTTAACAAACTGTTCAGAATATCCACTGGGATTACAATTCCTTGAATGATCATGATATTTCAGGAGTTCCATTGAGCCTTATATAGCTAACTGATGTAAATTTAGTTGTATTTGCCTCAAAGAGATGATAAGCAATGCAAAAATTACCTGCCAATAAATGCACAATTTGTGTGTGCTTTGAGTGTCAATAAATGCACAATTTTTTGTGCTTTGAATGTCAGGAAATGAACAATTTTTTGTGCTATGAGTGTCAAGAAATGCACAATTTTTTGTGCTTTTAGTGTCAAGAAATGCACAATTTTCAACAGAGTCAACAGTCAGGATCATTTTTGTCAATAATAATGCCCAATGCCGGATTTTTTTATCATATTTTAATCAATTCTGTTGAGTGGTTTTAAAGACATAGTTTTAATACTTGAAGAGTAAAACTAATGAAACCATTTAAATCCAGGACAAACATCTTTCCTAAAATGTAAACTTCTTTATTTAAATCTTAAATGGTGTATCCCATCGATTTCAAACATTGAACAAAGAGCAAATTGGACTAGAAAAGGTAATCCTATTTACGATTTTATCTCAGAGACTGCAATATTTATTCACATGTGACCATAATTCATAAACCAGGTTTCCAATTTAACAGGTTTAACTGTAGTATAATGTTAAATTTCAAATATGACTCACTTGTAATGGAGGCTGGTGGTGTGGAACAAATAAAATTAATGGAGGACTGTGAGGAATTGCTAACTGCAGCACAGATATTCCCACAGATAGTGACAGATGTTGCATTAGGATCAAAACCTTTTCCAGAGATGATGACAGTCTGCCCTCCAGCAATACCACCTGTTGAAATACAAAAATACAGGTGCAAAAAAAATACAACAACAGGTGAAAGATATTTTCATGTACTTAGAAAGTGCAAGTTATGGATAAGATTTACAAAAATGTCTTTCTTTAACAAAAATACACAATATATAAAGTAAAGTTCTCTTTGTCCTTTATCTGCATACCTAAGTGGTCAGTTAGAGAAAAAATGGCAGATCAATTAAAATAGCATCTTTTCTTTACATGGACTTTTTTATTTCAAGGGAACAGTTTTATTTGAACAAGGATTCAGTGCAATACTGTTTCATTGGTGAATCATGCTATGATGAATATTGTATAACATTTTAAAAAAACCTAAACATAGAAAGTCTCAGTTTTGTTGATTTGACTGTCTTTGCCACTAAAAAGTTAAAGAGTCCATTGTTTCATTATATGCTACCCCAGGAAAAAAGACCATAATTACAATCTTAGACTACCCGGTACACTATACAGAGCTTAGCTTGAGACATAAACAATAAGACTGTCCAATTGTTCTTCAAAATAAACTGCAATTCTGCTGCAAAGCAACCTTACCGAAAGGCTTATCTCAGTTATTTTTACCCTCTCTCCACCCATATATATATATCTGCAAGAGTCCCCACCCCGATACAATCAAAATTTTAAAACCAAAGTGCACATCTACTGATGATCACCAATTATTATCCCAAAGTTCTTTCTCATTAACAGTAAGGAGGGAGTTCCTTATCATTACATATGCAGGCATGCACATCTGAATGGATAGGATCACATAATGCCCATTTGTTCTTCTTTAAGCTTTTGGAGCACTAAAGAAAAACCATTACTCAGGATAACAACCCTTACCTGTGTTAGGGCTGATGCCAGTGATAGACAGCTGGTAACTAAATGACACATTTATGTTGGATGACCCTTTCCCTGCCACAGTCACCACCACTGGGTACCTGCCTGATCCATGACCACCCAGGGTGCACATGATGGCTGTAGCATTTGAGGATGACACATTGCAGGCAACTCTATCAATATTGACCATTACACCTGAAATATTTACAGAAGAATACATCAACCAGCCAAATAAGACCCTTTGTCATTATATATATGTATATATATATATAAATATACACACACACACACACATACATACAAAGAGAGAGAGAACACCACTAATGAAACCACTAACAGATACAAAATATAGTTACTGTGGACAAAAGACCACATAGCTGCTACAATTAACCTTATGATTGTATGGAAACAACTTTCATTTTCTCTTTTATCTGTGGTGAAAAACCAGCTATTAAATCAAATGTACCAGACTCTCAACCTGAACAAAATAATTATTAGCATGATTTAGAAGCAAGTCAAGGCCTCTTATGTAACTAATAAAGAACTTTCCATACCACCTGTTAGGCTGATTCAATGCAGAGAAAGACAAAGAACTTACCTGAGGCAGCAAAATTGGATCCTGTGATGGTAAGTGCATAATTGCTCTCACCCTCAGTTGGATTGATTGATGTAATGGTGGGTGAGGCTGAGACAGCATACATAAAACTCTGCGAGGGATAGGACTGGCCTTTTGACATCACCCCTACTGTCACAGTGGCAGCAGCATGAGCTGCTGTTATACAGACGACCTGAGTTAGTGTGACAGATTCAATAGCACACATTGTGCCATCCAACTGTACAACAGTTTCATTGACCACAAAGCCATTCCCACTGATGGTCAACATGGTGCCTCCATGTATACTGCCCTGGGAAGGAGAAATGCTGGTGATTACAGGACTGCTTTGGACCTGTAAAGAGCCAGAAGCTTTCCCCATAACACTGACCGTCACAATGACACTATTTGCTCCAACTGGTGCACTGGTGAATAAGCAGGTGAGACTTGTGTCAGCAGCTGTAGCCACAATGCATGGTTCTCCACCAATAGTAACTACCACACCAGTAGTGTTAGTTCCAAACTTTGTGCCAGTAATAGTAAGAGTTGTGGGTACAGTCACTGTTGTTGGTGACATGGAAGATAAAGCTGGGGTTCGGTCAGTGGCATAGGTGTATTGGCATACATTTGTTGTTGTTTTACACACAGCAGTTAGGTGTTGGGAGTTGATGGAAACCTGGACAACTAGACTTACGGCACCTGCAGACCCTGACTGTGTCTCACACACTATTTGACTGTATGTCATATTATCAATTTCACATGCATATCCACCGATCGTTACTAAAATTGCATCCACATCATTTCCAAATCCTGACCCTTGTATAGTCACTGATGTGCCACCTGCTGTAGAACCCCAGTTGGGGACAATGTCTGTGATTACAGGTAAAAGACCAAAAGTACGATCATATGCATTGCCAATGATCACAAGTGCATACCCTCGGTTGCCAACACGCAGATTGACCTCTTGTTGTACTGCAACTGCCGGTTCACCTGATGCATCTATTTTGCAGCTGACAGAGTCCTTTGCTGAGGCAGACACTGCACAAACATCCAATCCAAAACTAACTTCATTTTGGCAGTTTGTAGAAGCAAATCCACTGCCATGGATGGTGATTGTGGTTTCTGTGGTGCCATTGCTAAGGCTGAGAGATTCAATCTTCGGGGTGCTACATGTGTAGAAGGCAAACCAGAACTTGCTGGAGTCATTGCTAGTGGGAAGAATATCGGTGCAGCCTGATACTTGTGTGTTATCTGGTGCACAGGAACTGGAATCTGTTGGATTGCTCACCCCTACAAATAGGACAAAAACAAGATGATTGGACAAAGAATACAATTTTCCCATGACCTAAATATTACAGACACAGACTGATTTTGTGTTATATACATACTGATGGGCTCTGTCACTAAAGGTAAGAAAATGAAATTGTGACTTTTGGCATTTAGAACACAAATATGAGCAATTCTGCTTCTTGCCTTAAATGTTCAGTTCATTGTATCATTCTTCAAATAAATTATATCAGAAATAAACATTTTTCAATCATGTAAGCTGATTTAAAATATCAACCACCTGGTACTCAGTTGACTATTTCAAGAGAACTGATATGCATCCATTTTGACAAATTCTTACAGCATCTGCTATTAATTTTAAATAATTCTATCTATAAAAAAAATTATTATTTTCATTGGGATAACTTAAATAGAACACTTCATTTTAAAAGCATCTGATTACTGTACAAGAGGAAATCTTCAGATTGTTATTTAAAAAAATTTTGAATTCATGGTTGTGTAACATATATCAGGTTTTATTTTTTTTTATTTTGGTATTTGTGTTACTTCTTAAATTTCCATGAGGTTAAATTTCATGAATTTTTGTACTCATTTACAAAAACAGTGAAAACAAAATCACAAATTTGTTTTTCCCATATATGCATTTTAAAAACAACATCTTTTGAAGAAAGAAAAAAATCTCAGAATTTTAACAAGAAAGTTTTATTTCAGTTAACAACAGTGTCTCTTCTTACCTGCACTTGTACTGTAATTTGCAGTTTTACCAGCAACCCTGACAACAACCTCTCCCATGTGAGAAGCCTTGTTGGCTACTATCACAACACCTCTGTAGCTAATGGCCTTGTTAATGTCTACAAATCCACTCCAGTAATAGTATGTTCCTTGTAAAGTGAAGCGGAACTGGTAATTTCCTGCAAAAGAAATAAAATATGCAATCAGGTTCTCTGCATATATTAGCACCTCTTAAAAAAAGGCTATATGAATTTATTTAGCACCTCATAAAAGAAAAAGCTTTCCAAAACATTCTATCATGGATCTTTTATATTGAAGATGGAATAATGAGACAACTGTCTTAAGTTCTAAATATGTTGCTGTTGTTGTTGTTATGGGTTTAACGCCATTTTTCTGATCATGATAGGCTATACATGGCAGCCAGTATATTTGGTGGAGGAAGAACCCAGAAAACCCCCGGGAAGAACCACCGGCCCACGGGAAGCTACTGGCAAGCTTTCTCATATACCCACTTTGGTTGAGCCAGAGACTCGAACCCATGCGGACAGAGGTGAGATGTCAGTGATCTGTAAAGGTGAGCGCCTTAGACCACTCTGCCATCTAAATATGTCAAGAATAGAAAGATTATACATCTTAGGAACATTCCCAATTAACAATATTTTGTCTGAGCATCATTTAATTTAACAGACTTTATATTTTCATTTGTCACTGACAAAGTTCATGTGACTGCTGACTGCCAAAGAAAGACAGTAATGGAAAGGGCAAATTAGTTAACTGGTATGACCAGAATTCATGCCCCAAGATTGCAAATAATTCTCACTCCTAAACTCATACCCAGTTCAAAAATGTGACACCTGATTGGTCAACATCAAATTGCTGACCAATCAAATGTCAGAAGTTTGTGTTGAATCTGGGTTGAGTGTGACAATTTTTTTAAATCTTGAAGCTAAGTAGTCTGATCAAACTATGTCTATCTAGCATAAGAAGACATGAGAAAACATCTCAGTAATGGAGTGTATGTGGCAAATACATATAAGAACAAGGCTGACGGAAATAAAACATGCCGATGCCTTGCCTATGCTTTGCAGGTGAAACAGAAATGACACTTTAAATTTCTGATTCTTTTCTTTTTTCAGAAAAAGAACATCAGACTGAAAGATAACACAGTAAAACCTGTTGTTTTAGCATGTAGCAAAGTTACTACAATGGTATTCAATGACAAGAGACCCCCTTTTTGTCATGCCCACCTTTTATTTACGTAGAAAGTAAAAACGTTAACACTGAGCTTAATCTAAGGTGTGGACAGAGAGACAGACTGATGGACAGACATGCACATGGATGCAAGAGTGATCACCCTGTCGAGCTACCACCAAGGTGGACTTAACAATAAAAATGAAACTATGAACATCTGTCTATTTTGAGCTGTAGTCCATCAAAATCAGCTGTCTCTTAGGACAGTTTCCTCCATAATCTGAAATTTAAGTATGCAAGGATATATATAAATGGTGGTTTAACTGTTCAAAAAATCACTTTTTCCTGCTGATCTGATTCATAACTCTGTTAAAATGCACTTTGCAGTATTAAACCACCATTAACATCAGATCCAGAAATATGTGACAAATTATAAATCAATACATATCAGCATGAATACATTTTTGCCAATTCAGTAAATTCAGCATATTTGCAACATACATTTTTAGCAACCTGATAAATGGCTTGATATAATTTTTATATATCTTACCTTGATTTTTTGTCACCAATTTAGTTATCTCACTAAATTTGCTAAAGGTTTATGTTTGCGAACATTTTGCAATTTACATAAGTTAATGCTATCATAGCGAAAATGTCAACTTAATGTCAATCTGAATTAAGTATAAATGCTTCTGACAAACACAAATGCTTAATACATACCATCTTTACTTTGAATCGGACTGCCAAATCCTTTGTCCATGTTGACAGTAGCACTAGCATTGACAGTTTGATAGACAGAGTGGGAGATGCCATTGACAAAACTTGGGGTGCTCCATGTCCATCGCACAATGTCTCCAGTCTTAATCTCAACATAGTTTGGCTTAAAGGCATAGCCTTCACCAAACACTGCAAAAATACAGAGAATGAAACGTTTTTAACTACATGATGATTCCTTACTTAGTAAATGAACATTTTGAATTAATCATAAAAATTTTATCAAGTGGGTAGTCTGTTTTTCTTGACAAAAATGGAACATTTCATTCACTATTTATGGTCCTTTCATTTATTTTAAAGAATTACTGCTTTTCATTGCAAATTTTTTTATCTTCAGGCTTCGAAGCATGCAAATGTGATTGAAAAATGAGTTTACTTGATTAAAAATAATTCCCAAGCCCCAAAATTATCTACAAAATTTGTTTAACAAAAATATATAAATTACATGAAATAATTTTGTAGAAAGTTTTCCAAATGAAAAAAAAACACATGAATAATCAAAGGGAACATTGTTAAGTTATGTCTGTCTTTCTATTTTGATTCTTTTCCAATTCGATGTGCATCATTAAAGCATATTGTAAAATAATTCATTCATTTTTGTGGCTATCATTTTTTTTTAGTTTTGCCAAAATTTATATTTTTATCACTAGTTACATTTTTGGATTTGGGAAGGAGGTCCTAATTGTTTCCACAGGAGGAGGATTGTTTGGGTCTTTAACATTCAAGGTTTGTAGCAACCATAAAATTTACAAATAAATGCAAATTAGTGATACTTCTACAACAATAAACAGTAAGTAGTCTAAAAAAAGTCAGAGAAACTAAGCACTCTCTTGAAAAGATTGAGAAGAATATAAAACTTAAGTTGTACACTCAAACTTACGTTTAAAATTCCACATAAAAATCTTGATATATTATTAAATCTTTCATCTCTAAGCAAAGCAGAATCAGAAAGGATAACATATAAACAAGAAAAATGACAGAGTCACTAAGAGCCCCTTGCACTGAAGCAAAATGTAAGAAAAGTGGAATATATAAACAGAAGGAATACAGTATATATGATGGTGAAGTAGTACTTCAATTAGTGAATATACTCAATAGTACTCAATTAGTGAGTACTTCAATTAGTGATGATATAGAATTGATTAATAGTGCTCATAACTCTTTCAACTAGAGCTGTGTTCATGGAACTTGGATGCTCCGCCTGAAATGGCCTAAATGCAAAACTTATCCAAGGTATGATGGACAGCATAAAGTACCAGTAGATCTGGGTATATGCAGTTTGTTAGGAGTAATCAGTAGAACAAACAACATAGACCCTGATCTGCCAGCACATGATGCGACGGCAGATCAGGGTCTACGCTGTTTGCAATTGGACTTGACTTACAAGCAAGTATATATGGTACAGTAGGATGGTCAAATGTAACACTATATGCCCCTACCAATGTCATAATGGGGCACAAAATTAAAGCTAATAAGACAGAACAATTAAAAGGCATATCTAAATCTATCAGACAATGATTACACAAAATCACATCAGGATAAACTGAATGGTTCTTAAGTTCTGCTGATTACAAGAAACTGCTATCTTGAAGATTGAAATTTAATTTTAAAAAAGTAAGTAGTTCTGTCAAAAATGAAGCTGGAAAGAAGGTTTTAAAAGGGGCATGTTCTTTCATAAGGCAATTCATCTACCAAATATCACTGAACTAAGTTCAAAGGTTACTGATCTATGCTGGTTACAACAAGTGTGAACACATGGATAGAGGGATTGATGGATGGAAAAGGTGATTGTTACAGGACTTTCACAACTTAATTCTGGCCCTTATAAAAATAAGTTCAAGAGAGAAATCAGAATGTAAAATTTTTGTCAGAAAACTTCTAAATTCATTGACTCCCTCTGACTGAGAAGTTGTACTTACTTGGATCAGTTCCCTGGTTGGAGATTTGATGTACTGTTGCAGTATCCTGAATCTGGCAGATCACCTGAGTTGGGAAAGTTAATTCTACATCACAAACATAGCCACCAATTGTTATTTCCACATCTGAAGAGTCTGTGCCAAACCCACTTCCTGTTACTGTGATTTTGGTCCCTCCCTGTACTGAGCCCTTGATTGGGTAGATATTTGTCACTTCCAGTTTCACATTTACAGTTGGTACAGCACCGCTATTAAAGAGTAAATATCAATGTTTTGGTCTCATTTAAGACAGTGGAAATTAACATCAATGTTTTGGTCTCATTTAAGACAGTGTAAAGTAAATATCAATGTTTTAGTCTCATTTAAGACAAGTTACTTATGTGAACTTTATGGGACAAATGGATATTAATTAAAGCTTAATTATGCTTGTTAAGAAAAATTCCTCTAACATCGATCATTTCAAAGTGAAAATTATTGCTCTCAAATGTTTCCTGTACATTGCTTAACATGGCTGAATTTCAATTTAAATCAAAAGACTAATAAATCAATCTATTGAAAAAAAATTATTTTACATTTACTTTTAGATTTTAAATAATTTGTTCCTTTAATCTACAAATGAGTACATTTAAGATGGCATCATTTGAATTGTTGTTTGTTTAATCATATACAGATGTATAGCAAGTCTCAGTATAATACTAATACTAATGATAATAATAATAATGATAATAATGACCTTTTTGTAAAGAATAAGCCCATTTGGTCAACAAACTAATCTTCCTTGAGTCCTTGTACGATTTTATGTATGTGATCTACAATTTTTACAAGCTGGAGTGTCGTTCAACAACAAAGCTATTAAGCTAGATAGCTGATCTACTACTGCTATAAACATGTACAGATGAGTACATTACACAGCATTCATATAAAGAATAATAGTGAACATGTATGGGGGGGGGATAAACTAATTATAATTATGTAATACTCACCTGATACTATTTCACTGCTTACCGTTTCCAAGATGCGAAGTCCCCAGTCCAAGTCAAATATTCCCCCTCCAATTAGTAATTGGAGGCTCAGAATTGAAATAAACATGATCCAGTCTGATTCCTTAGTCACAGTCAACATATGGAATACCTTCCTTTTTGACTTGAACCAAGACTACAGGACATTAGAGCAGGGAGGGAGGAGAGTATCTTAGCGATAGTAGCAGGTAAGTATTACATCATTAAAATTAGTTGTACCCCCCTACACACAAAATAAAAAATACATTTTAATAGCAGTAATACAATACCTACTACTATTGCATTGCTGAATTTACTAGTTATGAGGGAGCCCGATGGCCTCAAACAAAAACTATTATTAAAAAACAATAAACTTACCTTTATGGTAGGAGAGTTCACTACTGTAAGTTGGTAGATGTCTTGGCCACATGCTGTGCCGTCATGGTTGGACCCAATGAGCAAATGTCTTAGCTCTGGTGTGCAAGGTAAAAAAAAGATAAGGTAGCGTGAGACCACCTTAAGGCTGCTCTCATACCATCATCCAAAGAGAAGTGATTCAAGTAGGTTCAAGATTCAGCAATAGCCCCAAACCTGTGGGCTTGATAGTGAGAACAATCCACCTGAAAATGGTGGCTGCCAAAATATCAGAGGAACCCTTGACAGATAGAAAGAGATAATTCTGACCCTTCCTTCTCCCTTTTGAGGAAGCCAAATAAAACCTTGGGGTTTACTGACAAGGCATGAAGCTCACTCCTCCTCATTGATGCTGAGGAGGAAGACTGTCTTAAGAGTAAGGTTCTCATAGGAAGCTTCAGTCAAAGGTTCATAATGGGTTTGTTAATGCCCAAAGAAAACACAAAAGGTTTCATTTAGGACTTAATGAGCGAGATACCAGTCTCTGAACTCAAAACACCTAATACAATCAGAAAGATGACGGTCCGACCCAATGGCCAAACCCTTAGAGAACTTGAAAGTGTTAGAAAGGGCTGCATTACAGCCCTTAACAGTAGAAACAGCACATCCTCTTTCCTCAAAATGGAAGAGAAGAAAGTCTGCAACTGCACTTAAAGTGGGACAGATAGAATCAACACATTTCCTATTGCACCAATTACAGAAGATTCTCCACCTTGCATCGTAAACTTTGAAAATGGATTGCCTCCTAGCCTGAGTGATGCAGTTGGCAACATTGCTCAAAGACTTGTCTTGGCGAATTAATTGTTTGAGATGAGACAAGTGTGAACGTGGAGAATCTGCGGATTGTTGTGTAGGAGAGACCTCCTGTGCTGTGACAGCAGGTCCCTCCTCTGTGGTAATCTTCTGGACTCATCTACAAACAGGTCCAGCAGATTGCTGAACCACGACCAATGTGGCTACAGGGGGACTATCAGGATGAGCCAAGACATGGAGATCCTGACTTGGTGGAGAACCTGTGGAATTATTCTGAATGGTGGGAAAGCATAAGCATACAGACAATCCCACTTCAGACTGAAAGCATCCACCACCCAGGCCCTCTGATCTGGCACTGGAGAGACATAAATGGGAAGCTTGTCATTCAGTCTCATACCGAACAAGTTCATTAATGGTCTCCTCAACAGTTAAAAAAGCACCTATGCTACTCACCAGTGCAGAGACCATTCCATGTGGACCACACAGCTCTGTCTAGACTGTCTGTCCACCAAGATATTCTTTGTGCCCGGAATATTGTGGACTCTGAGTGATCTCCTCTGAGACTGCCCATCAGCGGAGGTTCCAGACTCCCATGCAAAGAGAAGAAGCATGGGAGCACGAGTACCTCCCTGACACCTGAGGTACTCTACTACTGATGTGTTGTCTGCAGCGACCATAACACAATGACACCTTATGCAGCTGACACACAACTGCAGGCTAGAATACTGCCTGCATTTCTAGGTTGTTTATATGAAGGGTCAGTCATTCCCAAGGCCAAAGTCCCTGAGGAACTACCCTCTCTGGCTCCAAGTGAGCACCCCATCCTGAATCTGATGCACCTGTACATAGAAAGAAGGGGTGTTCAAGACTGTAAATCGGGACTCTGGTCAGGAACTGATCCCAATCTAGCCACCAACTCAAGTGGTGACAAAAACCAAATCTTAGAGCAATCCAAGCCAATAGCGGGTCCACGTGCAGTTTCCAGTGTGCTAGAAGCACAAACTGGAGAAGGCACAAAAGAACAAGTGAAATCTCCCTAGGGGAACTAGATCCACAGCAGCATTCAGGGTTCCAAGGAGAGAGAAGTAAAAGTGAGCTGAAAACAAAGTCTTGGCCATAAGACCAACTATGAGGGACAGAATCTGAGCAGTCCTGTCTGGTGGGACGTGAATCCTCCCTTGATTGGTGAGGAAATTCATCCTTATGTACACCATGTCCTGACTAGGGATGAGATCCGACTTCTCTAGGTTGAGGATTAGACCCATATGAGTCATTGTCAACCAAAAGAGGGATAGGTCCATCAGTCAGTCATCAAAATGGTGATCCCTAATGACATCCAGTGAGCTGCTATTACCCTCACCACCTGTTAAAGGCTCTGGGTCTGAAGGTGAGGCAAAATGGAAGAGCCTAAAATTGAAATACCTCCTGGCTGAGACAAAACTGGAGATATTTCCTGTGAGGCAGGAAGATGGGTGTGTGAACGTATGCATTCTGCCGATCTATGGAGACTGTCTTATGGTAATCCTGACTGAGGTGGAAAGATCAACAATAAGTCAAAACTTTCTGCCTGTTTCAATATCAAAAAGGTCCAGGAATAGAAACCCAGAGTTTGGTCATTTTCCAAACTCTCAACTGCTCCCTTCTCAAGGAGGGTGTGTACCTCTTCCCTTAGATGAAGCAGTTTGGACTTTTAAAAGAAAATGGGGTTCTATGATAGAGGAGGACATTCCTGGAAGCAAAGCCAGTATTCCTCCTTTAAAGTAGAATGGACCCTGATGCCTGACCAAATCTTTGAAAAGAGAGCTAGTTCAGCAACTGCTGGGGTGCTGGGAGAAGGAAGATGCTGCAGGAGAGGGTGTAAGTCTCTAGACCAACCAGCTCCCTTCTTACGGAATTTCTAGGAGTCCAAAGACATTCTCCCTTGGTCTTTTCACCTCCTCATCTAGCGAAAGACAGGCATGAGGGAGATTTGAACTGAGGCTTCTTGTTTGCCTGTTGAGGCTGACCTTGTTTGAAGAACTTTTGAGGAGGTCCCTACAGTCAGTCATCGTGTGCAATGCTTCCTGACTGGTCTTGACAGATGTGGAGTAAAGAGGCCAGAGACCTGTGTTGCTGATCCCTCAAATCCTGCAACTCTCTAGAGGGGATGAGACTTCCAAAGAGCAACTTCACCTCAAGTGGTACAGCCCTTAAAAGATTTTTCCTGTGATCAAGCAAGACCTTAGACCTCGCAAAGGCAGTATCCCTGCAGAGGTGGAGTGCCATTGACATGGAGACATGGAGAGCACATGCCTTGATGTTTTTGGCACAGCCTCCATCAAGCTCCAAAGTACCAATGAAGACACAGATTCCTCCTTCAATAGACTGAAAGAGGTAGTCAAAATGAGGTCAGCATGAAAGGTGATCATCACTGGGGCTCAAGGCTTTTACTGGGAAATAAGCCTAGGTCCAGCCAATATCACTGCCAATATCACCACTTGGGATGCACTGGAGTCCAAGTGGAGATGTTTAAAGGGCCAAGCAGGGGAATGAACCCGATAGTTGTAGGCAGAGACCAGTGGCCAGAGGATAGAAGGAGAGACAGACCACACCTTCGGCTGCCTGGTGGACTCTTAGCTCTGGAAAAACTTCTGCACAAATTCCTGAACCATAGCAGAATCCAGGAGCATCAGAAGATCCAAATGGAGGGAATCTTAGTTTCCTCAGCTCCAAATGGCTCTGGGCACAAGTCGGGGGGTGGGGGGGGAGATGTCTACCACCTTATCAAATGTCCAAACTTCCTCCTCCTCCAACACCTGACCTGACAGGTGGGAGGTGCGACAGGACTAACCTCCCTGGCATTCCTCTCCAGAGAGGGGCCATCACATTAGGGTTTGTGTCGTACTGTAACCACTCATTGGGGGGGGGGGGGGGAATCGACTAACTCTACTACCTGTCCTCCTAGGCAAATAGGATCACTGACCCATGACCCAATCTCGACAGTCTTGGAGGAGAGAGTCAACCCACCTAATTTTTTTTGGACAAAGCCGGAGGTGACTTATTAGATCCTCAGCTTGTCATGTCCACCATACCTTGAAACCAAGGCAGGGACATCCATGATGTCATGGTGGGAAAAGATGACTCACTACCAGGTAAAGGGGGTCCCCAAATCCCGAAGGAATAAAACAGGAACACAGGGAAAGGGGATGCCAATCTGATCCCCTTCCCCAGATGGGTAAACAAAACCCAGCTCCCCATCCCAATTGAGATTGGACAGTAACATAGAGATTGCGGGGAGTATCCCTGCTTACAGACTAACACTTAAAGTCTGGTGACAGGCTGCTTGACAGGTGAGATCTGGTGACCAATAATCATTTACCTGGTGCTTGGAGTCCAGCGAGCAGTTGTTGACCAGTGTCCAGTGACTGGTGATTGGCACTCAGTGATTGGCACCCAGTGACTGGTGCATAGTGCATGGTAGCTGGCACATGGTGCTTGGTCACTGGTCATACACTTGTCCTACAACAAAGATCTGACAGACAAGCACACCTCTGATCTATCAGATTGAGATCACTGCTCTTCCCTGTCATCAGGAAGGTGCAAATCGATTGCATCAGTCTCTGGCACTAAGTCTACCTTGAGAGGGCACTGCTCCTCCCAGCCAGGAAGATGCAACTCACTCTGAGAACTTTTCTCCCTAGGAAGGGGCCAAGAATCTATCCTTCACTGGCACTGACAGCATCGGACCAAGTGTCAGGGATCCATGGACTTTTGGAAAATCTCCGAACCATGGAGATCACTCCTTGTTTCTTCCCCACAGGGATATTTGACTTCCCTAAACCAGGAGGCATCCAGACCCATCCTGGAAATGGATAGAGTCATCGTGTTATGATGAGGAGGAAGCAGGGCCTTTCCTCCTCCCTCTATAGGAGTGGCAACTTTCTGCAAGGCCCCACACTTTATCTGTCCATAAACAACATATCTGTCCATGCGTGCACAACTAGTGCACAATAGGCAGATGGTGTGTATATCCCATGGGTCCTTCTTGTACCCACACTTATCCACACCATGCAACATATTAATCTCTGAAAGAGAAAAAATTAGAAAAAGAAACATAGTAATCAGGAACCAAAAAAGGGTAGGTAACACTTACCCAAACACCTGTTAATAAGAAGCAGTAACACTGAACATAAGTACCATCTGCTAAGCAAGACACAAAAACCCTTCAAAAACTGAACACAAAAAACACTCAAATAAGGCAAAGACTCACAAGAAAACACTCAAATGGCACAAAAAGGTATAACAATGGCCAAAAATATGTTTACTAACAATAATAAAAGCAAATTTTAATCAGCGATTTTGGCACACATGTAGTTCACACAAAGTCTAAGGAAAAGGAGGAAGGTATTCATTATGTTGGCTATGACTATTGAATCAGTCTGGGATCACATTCTTTTCAATTTTGGGCTTCCAATTATTAACTGGAGGAGGGAATATTTAGCTTGGACTGGGGACTTGATATCCTGGAAAAGGTAAGCAATGCAATCGTAGCAGTAAATGTATTACTGCTATTAAACTGTATATTAAAGGCATTACTAGTGAGTACATTAAAGTACATTGATTTAAAGTAGAGTAGTACTAAATTATACAAAATAATACAAATTATTGTTACTGTAGATGTTGACTAAGATGATTCTTAAAACCCTTGGATGAGTCAGCTGACCTTATATAAAGGGTGGAAGGGAATCCATAGTTTAGCTCCAAAAAAAGCAAAACTCTTCTAATAACATTCAGAATTTGGTTTCGGTAAATATAAACTGTTGTTTGAGATGGACCTTAGTTCATATGTATGTTTATTTCCCACAAAATTGTAAATTATTTGCAAGACAATCAGGAGCCAACCCATGTAACAATTTGTAGTCTAATAATCCCTACTGAAGCTGAGTTCTTGCATGTAGTGGAATACATCTGATTTGGGTCACAGTATACTTGGTAACTTTCTCTCACAATATATAAAGAAAAGATGAGAGAAAGGACAAATTGAATATATCTTTTGAAATCTCAACCAAATGAACCTTATATTAAAATTACTTTATAACATACTTGCTATCTACAGCAAATCCATTTCCTCCAACACTGAATTTGACATTCTGGGAGCCAGGATTGAGTCCTGAGTATGAGGCTGTCACATCTGTGTTATTGTAGGCTGTAATGGAGGTTGCCACATCTCCTATCAAAAGGGCAGCTAAACTGGATGAAGACCCAAACCCCAAGCCAGAAATCTGAATGGTGCCATCTAAAAATATCAACCACATGTATATAGGTTATTAAAAATTTACACCTTCAGTTGATCAAGTATTAACACAACAAATGTTCAAAATGCACAACATTTGAAAATCACCCAACATCCACTTGACAAACAACATTATCTAATTGCCTCCATGTAAAACACTAACAGCTTATAATATAGTAGAATCCTGGAACACCCAAGGGACCTAAAATATGCTCAAGATGAGCTGTTGCTGGCATTTTTCATATTTTTATCGAAGACACAATTCCAATTTCCAAATGTTTTGAACAACCTTTAATTATTGTATTCTCCAATATAATGGCCAATAAAAGAGATCATATCCATGATTAGAATAATTCCATGCTGTGAAATTATTGGTGTATATGAAGATTTTCCACAGATTCCAGCACTAAAATGGCAGCCACTTTGGAGAGTAACTTCTGATTGCAGAGGCTTATCCCTGTAGATGGCAAGACCAAGCCCATGTCATAGCACGTGCATTTCTACCAGAACACCCCCTTGCTTATCAACTCATCCAACATGGATGTGATCAGTTTTACTTTGTAAATACTGATTATGTGGCTCATCTTATTTTGGAACTTTTTTTATTATTTATTTATTTATTACTCAAAACATAGTTTATCAACATAACTATAGCAAACATCAGTAATGTATTATTTACCATCAACTTTATTAATTCTCTTTTAAGGATCCATAATTTATGTCCATGAGGATTACAGTAATTGTTGTAAACATTCTGTTGGGTCTTAAAAACATGTTCAAGCCTTTTTGTTTGAGAGCCTACTGTTTTTGAGCCAAATGGACTGTACTTGTCTAGTTGAAAATCTACTATCTGGCAGGTTTTGAATCTACCACTTTGCAACATGTGTAACTAATTCTTAAGATTAAAATTAATTACTTCAAACCAAGCTGGACCAAACAGATAAGCAAAATTAACAAAATGAACACAGAAATTAATTGAAATTGAAAATGAAAAACTCTGGAAAAGTTAATGCCTCATTAGAAGAATAGCACTGTATAAAACTAAATAACTATCTTTGGACAAAAGAACAATTCACATAAAAAACAGCAGTATATGAATTCATAACCAAGAGACAGACTGAGAAAGAGATGAAGAGAGGGCAAGTGATACTTCAGATGTATTCAAGGAACACAGATGCCTCTCCAATGTGCCTCAAAACTGACCTAAACACAAAATTTAACCAGATGCAAAGACACACAGACAGACAGGCAGACAAGGATAGCATTTTCTGCCCTACCACTGTCATGGTGGAGCATAATAATAAGAATGGCAGATAAAGAAAACCAGTCACAGAGACTGGTACCATATTTAGCTGTGTATAACATGCACTGGTGTATAACACGCATCCCCAATTTCGACCCAGAATGAGGCGGAAAAACATAGTTCTGCCATATAATGCGCATGTGATATAATACATTTTAAAATTGTAATAATTTCGCTCCATTTCGTAGCGACAACAGTCAGCCATTTTGGATAGTGCACAGATTATCATTTGTTACATGACATTTGAATTCTTTACAATAAACTAGCGCCTGACTGTTTCTCTGGTCTTTTCTGTCGGTACGCGGCACCCGATTATAACCAATACCTTTTTTTTTACAGATATCGTAAAAGAAAGATTGAAAAAGTGGCAAACTTTAAAGTATATCTTCCCGATTTTATGGTTGGCCCTTAAAAGGGCCATTTTAAGGTTCGCTTTGTTGATGAAGTTCAGACTATTCCATCAAATCCCTCAAATCATCTTCGTTGTCATCACTCTCGAAAAGTCGCCGTATGTCCTCGTCTGTCATCATTCCTGGCATTTGATCGAATAAAAGATGCTATGTGAAAGTTCAGGTCTAGTATTTACACTTATTTGGACTATCATGACACTTCTAAAATATATCTCAGTGCCCTAGATAGAATTTACCAAGACAATACTTCGTAATTATGTTTGGCGCATAAAAACTTTAGCCGGACTTGATTATCTTTAAAAATGCCATGCTGAGTCAATTAAATATTACTCTATTGTAACAAAGAAGGATCAAATGCTGTGGTTTAAGATTAGAAAAAAAAAACAAAGAACAAAGCTTATTTTACCTAGACAAAGCATTGTAACTATGTTCAGCACATCAAAGCTAAACCAGTGCTGATTACCGTGAATACATCACACTGAGTCAATGAAGCATTGATCGCTGTATAGTCGTAAAGATATATCAAATACTATGATTTAAGACGAGAAATAAATTGGAAGTTTACCCAGACAAAGCATTGTAACTATGTTCGACACATCAATGCTTAGCCGGTGCTGATTACTGTGAAAAGATCACACTGAGTCAATGAAGCATTGATCACTGTATAGTTACAAAAATATATCAAATACTATGATGAGAAATAAAACTAAGAACCGAGCTTATTTTCCAAAGAAAATAGAAAAGAATGTTTTCCGACTTCATACACTGATTATTTTGTTTCACGTGTTATCGTAACAGACTAACCGTAGTAAGGAAAAAGATGTACCCTAAATGTGCCTCTGATGAGAAAATTAACACTGCTTTCATTCTAAATATTGTTTTTAAATTCAAACAAGAATAAATGATGAAAACAATAATTCAATCCACAGTTATTGAATATTGAACATTTACTGGTACGGTAATCATATATTAGCTCCACTGATAACCTTGAAAAGACCACACCGAGTCAGTGAAGCATTGATCACTGTATAGTCACAAAGAAATATAAAATACTATCATTTAAGATGAGAAAAAAAACCTAAGAACTTAATTTATTTTCCAAATGAAAAAAAAAAGAATGTTTTCCAATATGTCAGTGTTACTGTAACAAACAAACCGTAGTCGCAAAAAATATGTCCCCTAAAGGTGCCTCTGATGAGAACATTAACACTGCTTAAATTATAAATATTATATTTCAGTTCAACCAAGAATAAATGAAGACAAAATGTATTACATCCACAGTTATGGAATACTGAACATTAACGGTACAGGTACGGTAATCATATTCGTTCTGCTGCAATGCAGTGCCTTGATCAGCTTTAGAACAACAAGTTGCCAGTCATTATGTACATGTATTTCCGGTCGATGCACATAGCAAAATGCTACACAGTGATGTGAAATGAAACAAGTTTATTAACATAAGCAATCAAAGAACAAGACTATCAAGGTTTGTAAGCATTATTTATTCATTAATAAGGCTAGTACCGGTAAACAATTTAATTACAATGCAACGTGCAATGGATTTAATATTTCACAAGGAGTGAATGTGACACATGTAGGCAGTTACACTGCCTTCATCCTTTCATCAGATCGACCTGGAAAAAACTTTTTATTTTAGTTCTTCTATAAAACGCGCACCCCCGACTTAAAATAAGAAAATTTGGTGAAAAAAGTGCGAGTTATACACAGCTAAATACGGTACATTACAAGAAACATAGAGATTTACAGACAGACATATAGGGACAAACAATCTGCCTTACTCTGAACTCCCAGCATTGACGGTGTGATACTGGTGATGGTTGCTGTCAGTGAAGAACTGTATGTGAAGGAGCTGGGGGAGGTCAGGGTACTTCCATTTTGTTGCACAGTCACTGACACTGTCTGGGCTGTTGCCTGGGGATATAAAAGACCACCTCTTTAAAATTTAAGATTATAATATGATCTTGAATGTAAAGACAAACTGAAGCATTCAGATTAATCATGTGAAAACTGATTCTTCTTTTATTGACTGCTGTAATAAAAGAGTGCATAAGCTTAATCTGTACGGAGTGACTTTCATGCATTTTTTAAAATACAAAATATACATAAAAGAAGATTCCATTACAAATACAAGTTGAATTTAGACATACAAAATGCAAATGAAAACTTAATGTCATGACCTATTCATCTGATTACATTGTTATCAATCACACATTTCATGACAAACCCCTGTGAGGAACTACAGTAAAGGCACTAATTACAAGTAATAATTTACCTGGTGCCTTTCCATCTGAATTTGTTAAAATTTCCTTTAATATAGGTGCTCCCAAATTTGACACTTTTCTAGCTAATTTTTTTAAAAAAGTGCAAAAAAAATGTACCAAGTGATTTATTTCCAAATCTACTTAACAGGCCCATTAAATAGGCTTTTTCCTATTAAGTCTTTTCTTGAAGTATGGATGATTTCCATATCAAAATGTGACACTGCTAGGAAAAAGTTGAAGTTGATGAGAATTAGGTGTACCTCACATTACACATCACATCAGATTTATTTACTGATAAAGCTGACTAAAATTGTCTTTGATTTACATTATATACCTACATTATATACCTCTGGAAAAGGATGTTCAACATTAGAACATTCAATGAATAGCAATATATATTGAAGAAACATCATTTTGAAGTTTGCAAGCAACTGCTCAGTTTCTCACCAATATAAATCATATATAAAGAATGTAAATGAAACCTTACCAATGGGAATGATAATATTTCATTTTTAAATTTCTAAAAGATGAAATACACAGCAAGTTCACATTCATTTTATATTATCTTATATTTTATACAATACTTAAATATGAAAATGAAAGTGATTTGTTTTATACCTTTTTGGTATCAGAAACCTTAGCATGAAATCAGCTCCTTTGTCCTGACTATAATAGAGACTGACCAGAAATCTGGCAACATGTGCTTTCTGTCACAGTAATTTGCACATAGAAAGTTAAAACCTTGGAGCAATTAATAGTAACTAGCCATGAGACTTCAGTGAAGAAAAAATGGATCTTAATTATTGTTAAAATAAAGATAAGATAATAATTTGCCTCAATTGCAAAACAACTAGTGGAATTGATATTGTCCTGATTGTGTGGTGACAGGAAACTTGGATGACATTGTTTTGAATACAATGAACATGAGGAGTAAGCTGATGGAGAAACAAAACAGTAACTTGTTTTTCATGCAATTAAGAATGAAGTAATGTCTTTATTTATAGTCACACAGTTATCCTCATTTTCAGCATCTCAAAAATGGCACCTGTCAACCTCTGAAAGCTGAATCCTCTAAAGTGGATGTCCCAAAATAATTTAACCTTGCAAAATTCATTTGATACAGGTATTCCCAAATTTGAAATAGGCTGAAAAGGTGAACAAAATTTAAATAAATACTGTACTTACAGAGACAGGAGTAAAACAGACAATCTGGACTGGATTAATGGAAGTGATGATGCAGGAGTCATTTCCTACTTTAACAGCAGCATCTTCAGCAAATCCATAGCCAGTCAGTGTTAAGGTCGTACCACCTTTACAGAGTATAGGGAGCAAAAATAAAAAACAGACACATAAAATAATTAAAAAATAAATAAATTGGTGAGAGAGAAGCCATAAACATTGAAAGTTTTCTGTTGGAACAGATATGACACTGGTGACTTGAAGATTACAAAGTTACATCTGCACATAAAGGTCATGAGACAAGCTTACTGGCACATAAGCAAACTTCTGGATGGGTGGATTTGCATAATTGATACATGTCATGAGACAGGCTTACTGGCATATAAGCAAACTTCTGGATGGGTGGATTTACATAATTGTTTGTCCATCACATGCATGGCTTCTAAACCAACCCCCAAAAGTGGTCAAGTTTGACTTCCAAGGTTATTCACTACGTTTATGTAGCATATACAGACAAGGTACTGGACAAGAACCTGAGATTCTAGTATACAGACTATATTTGATTTTTCCAATGTCAACGCCAGTCCTAAGTCAGAATACATTATATAGTTATTTTTTATTGCTGTTTGGCAAAATCCCTTAGATAATACAGCAAATTAAGCACATGATAACCTTTAAATATATGTCTCATGAGACCCATATTAAATATGTCTCATGAGACTCACATTAAATATATGTTGCACAAGACTCACATTAAACATGTCTCATGAGACTCATTAAATGTCTTCTCATGAGACTCATATTAAATGTCTCATGAGACTCACATCAAATGTCTCATGAGATTCACATTAAAATATGTCTCGTGAGACTCACATCAAATGTCTCTTGAATTCACATTAAATATATGTCTCATGAGAGTCATATTAAATGTCTCATGAGACTCACATCAAATATATGTCTCATGAGATTCACATTAAATATATGTCTCATGAGACTCACATTTGCAGCAGCTTGGTGAATCACTTGTGAGGACTTCTAACTTAAAAATAAGACAATGTTTTATAGTAGTCATTTAGGACAGAAAAGAAGAAAGATTACTTATCTACTCATAATAACAAAACATTAAAGTTAAAGGTTCAACTTTTGATCACTGTGGCATCATTTGCAATACATACAAATAGAAGTTTGCAGTAAAGCAGTGTTATTCCCACACTTTTCTCAGTTTTCCCAAGACCCCACTCTTGACACATATATAAATATATATAGAAGTGTCCCCAGCCCCTAAGCTCTGCCTCCAGAGGATAGATTAGAACTAATTCTGAAAATGTTGTGGTCATCTACAGACAATCTGCTAAGTCTGAAGTCACATACTTGAAGGAAGCAAAAGTTGCAAAACATTAATGTTGCACACATGCCTGCAAGTCTAGACAAGCAGGATCACAAAATTCCAACCTTCCTTCAAAAACTATGGGAATAAACCTTAAAAACTGGCAAATTTACCTCCCAAGCTTCCAGACGTAGGACTCATGCTACTGATTCCAGCTGTGTATTGAAACACAACATCACTTCCTGTGGGATGAGAGGCCCTGCCTTTACCACTCACTGTTACCACCACCTTGTAGCTTCCGATAGGACCATTACCGACATTGCAGTTAATAGACGTGCTTGTGGCAATTGTGATGGTACACTCCTTGCCACCAATCACCACCTGATTATTGGAGGTTGTGGTTCCATCAAATCCTGTCCCTGTGATGGTTACTACAGTCCCCTGTGCAAGAGTACCTGTGTAATAAAGACAAATATTCAATCCAATATGTGCAAATCTTTCAAAAATGTTGCAAAATTTAAAGAGAAATATTTTTCATGTTTTATTTTCTTTGTATTTATTATTTTCCTAGCTCTATCACCCAGAATGACTAACGATGAAATAAAAAATGCATGCAAAAAAGTTTCAGTTCGTAACCCTATCAAAATTTAATGGAAAATCTGAAAATCTAAATACAGCAACACAAAATTAATTCAGACTTGATTTATCCAATGTTTTGGCATCCAATAACAATTTCTGGGAACAAATTTCTTCTATCAGCATCTGACTGAGTCAATAATCCCAATGCCTCGTTAAACCATACAAGAGAGGGTGAACAAAAGTGACAAGATTAAATGGGTTTCACTGGAAATTATTTACTCAAAGATGTGAGGTCAGATAAGAGACTAACAAGTACTAAAAATACAGTAATGTGGTACTTACCACTAGTGGGGCTGATAGCAGTGACAGTAGGAGTGACTGCAGAACTCCAATGAAAGCAACAGTCACCTGTGCATTTGTTGGGGATGTCATTGATGTAAACCAATGCCTTAAAAAATGAATACCAATAACTAGAGCAACAGCTCACCATCATAAAACCCTGTGCTTTTTACTGAATATTCCAACTTCCCTTTTTACCACCACCACTCCATGCATACCTACCAACATTTACAAGTAAAAATCAGAAGGTAGAGTAGGTTTAGGAGGAAATGTTGTAATGGACAGACAGATAAAGAGTATCACAATATCCCCTGCTAAAGCACAGAAATAATATAAATACTAATATAAACGATGATGCAATTAGAACACAAAGTTTGAAATGTCTAAAAATGCATGACATAAGCAGATTATTCTGTGCCTTGAAAATTCAGTTCTTAAAGATCATATATGGAGGTTTCTGTTTAAGCTGAATTATGAATCTTCCATACTTGAAAATTAAAAATATTTGCTGTTCCTATTAAGTTCAATTGCATAGTTTATGTAAAACTGTCTTTTCAAAGTATTACCCTCACTAAAGTAGGAGCAGGCATTACCTCCCCCCTCCTTTTCCCAGATAGGTAGAAAGAAGTGATGTGTCAGGGGAACAAAGAACTCACTAAAATTGAGGTTATAGCAAAGGAGGTTCATGGTGGGGTGCAGTGTATGAAATGAACAGTGACCTTGTAGAAATGTACAAAAAAAATGAATAATGCTACATCTACAGTTCATATGAGTCATCCATGCCTTTAAATAAACAACTTTGAATGATGAGAATAGTTGGAAGAATTCAGAAAATACACTGCAAAATTAATGCACTGATCTCGTTTTTTTCAGGATATATTTTCCAAACTTTATATGATAAAAATCACAACATGTATAGTAAGAATATAAAATGTTTAATTTTAGTAAAATTTATCATCAATAACTCTGAGAAAAAAATGCATATACAAATGCATTTGAAATTGAAAAAGGGAAAACCTTTAATTATCACATCTTAACTAAAATAATATTTTGGCATATTCAACTTAATATTTGCTGCTTTTATTTCTCTTTTGTTATTGGAGAAGCAAAAGATAAAATAAAAAATCTTTGAAATTATTTTTGTACCATATGAAGCATCTCTCTCTCTCTCTCTCTCTCTCTCTCTCTCTCTCTCTCTTTCTCTCTCTCTCTCTCTCTCTGCATTTTCCACCAATATCATTTAAATAGGCAGTTGTTACCTACCTAAATCTGTTTATAATTCCTTCTTTATGGTGATGATTTGATGGCTTGTAATATGCTTGGAAGAACATTTAGAATGAGGAGTATTTTGCAAAGGTCTGAATGATACTTCCAAGTTCAAGATAGTTTGATTGCTCAATCAATGTTATCTGTGCTTTTTTTCTCAAAAAGTGTTTAAAAAATAGAAATTATTTGCACTTTTTCAATTTGTGATCACAAGTTGTGTCCATATACTGCATAAAACAGATGTTATTTTCACTTGATATGACTGTTACTTCAATACACTATTCGCTTCTATATTAATGGATGGTGGGCTTGTTTTGGAATTATGTCACAAATAACAGCAAATCAAACCTAAGTCAAGAAAAGTAATGCAGTTATAATTCTGGACACTCAAACTCTTAACTAATTTTAGTGCTATACTGCAGGAATTCAGTGGGAGTACATTGTACTGAAGCATTAGATTCTTTTCACTCTTACATACTGCTCTACAAAACACATGAAAAAGAAATTATTATCATAAATGATGTTTTTCCTGGAATACTTACCAGATCACATTAATATTAGGAATTTACATCAGCTACCTCCTAAATATAGCTCTCCCAGAAAGATGTAAAAACTTAATCTTACCTGTCTATATACCATATAGATATATAAACAGTATCTATGGAAAAAGCTATTCCAAGATACCATTATAATTACCTCTGCTTGCCACCAATAGGTGAATACTAATGTACTGGATGTTCCTCAGTTCAAGTTTAAGCAATACATCAAAGAAGATGCTCACATTTGCAGGAGGTGGGGCGACATTTATGTAATTGGGTATGTATTCATGAAGAAACTTAATTTACTAAAAAAAAATCCTTTCTTTTCGGATCACACAATTCGACTGCATTAATGTTAGGAGAATAAAGTGGAAGGTAAAATGCATGAGCATCCAACCTATACCTTGATAACTGTCCAAGGATGTTGTGATATGGATCCTCATGTGAATGGAAGAACCATTCCCCAAATGAGAGGCAGCTCAATAGAGGGATAACTGCTAGCAACACATAATTGCCAAGAAGACTTAGTCTAAGGGCCAGGAAAATGCAGTACCCTTGCTAATGAAAATTCCATGCAAATCCAGAAAAAGCTTTAAACCAATGCCCATGATGAGGTTGTTATGGTATCAGTAAGGTCTGGTGGACATATGGGCAACTGCCCACTCTATTCAGTTCTCTTCTTTGCGAAGTTAAATTTCAAATATAAAATCTGGTGAGTCAACTGTGCATGCCAGCTGACAGCCTCAATAATGTCTTGAATTCTGCAGCTACATTTAAATGCAAGGCTCACAAAGATAGCTTAATCTCATTTGCTAATATTTTCGTGAAGAGTATCTGATCCTGTGAGATCTCAGAATACACTCTACACAAATCACCCATCTGAGCAAAGAGGCCAAAGCTTGCAGAGTAATGTCCTGTTTTTCCACTTCCAATGTGAAGAAAGTCTTTACTGACTGACATTTGCTTTCAATGCATTTTAAGGTATCACTTGAGAGGACAAACTGGGTCTTGAAATCTCGCCTCTCTCAAAGGATCTAGAGAGAAGAGGGAGCAAATGATTACTTTCTGAATCCCGGTTGTTTCATCAAACCATCCAAGCAGAACTGAACATAGTTTAGGTCAACTGAAAGAGCATCAATTCACTCACCCTGCAAACTGAAACCAAGGCTATTTGGGAGTACATCTTTTATTACAGCAGCTTTTGCAATGTTCTGGACAAAGGCTAAAACTTAGAGGAATTGAGCCATGAAGAACCCTTGACAGCCTTCAGGAACAATGTGCATAACCAGGGCTGGTTCATATCAAAGTTAGACTACAAATCAATACATCCTTGGCATGGCCAATATCCACTTTCCAATGCTCTCTGAGGATGCTGGAAATCACACAGCAGTAGCCTTTAATAGTAATCAGTGCTAATTTCTTTTCCTTGAAGAGCCAGAGATAGAAATCAGCGAGTTGCAGAATAGAGATCCACAGGGAAATGATGTCATGACTGCACCAGCATGTAAAGACATGCCACTTTCCCTCATATGCCATGCAAGTGGAGGATTTTCTAGCATGTGATCTTCTCCATAACTGAAGAGCTGAATATATTTATGCAGAAAATCCAGCAGATTTCAGGAAGTATTGCAACACAGTGTTGCCTCTAACGAGCGAGAACTTAAACTGAGAAATATGGGGTATATGGGTTAGCCACCTATTGGTGGCAAGGGGAGATAATTATAATGGTGAAGAGTTTCTTTCCATAGATATTATTTCTTTAGTCTATATGGTATACAGACAGGAAAGACATCTGGGAGGGCTGGATAAATTGAAGACACACATAATAAATACACAAAAAATTATGTATTACAAAAAAAATCAAAATTTTAATCAGCGTAGGTTTACAGCTTATTATTATTCATGAAATTCTGTAACTAAACAAAATACATTCCATACAAATCACTTGAGCAAGGTTTCTAACATATTCAGGAATCTGAAAAATGCTAAACAACTTATGATTGTATATAATAAGACACTGAAAACTCCACAAAGCCATATCTCTTACATTCAGAATAATGCTTTCAAATAGAATATTGTACAATGCACAGTTTTGCCTCAACAAATTGCATGCATACATTTACATTTAAGATCTGGCTTCATGAGGAATCCACAATGGTCAAGCCAAAAATGCATACATGTGAGTTCTTCTGGAACAGCCTTCAAGGAAATTTTGTCTATATGTCCTGGAGATTTTTACAAAATATATGGAATATATACAGAAATTCCTTATTAGCTTCTGAAATATTTCTCATTTTTCTCACATTTATGGCCATATTTAGAGTCTGAATCTGCAAGTTTTCTGGATGATTTGAGAGATTATCATATGTATGAAAATGCCTACAATCTTGTACTGTCTTAATCAGTCATTACAGAGTTCTAAAATATATTACGTTTTATGTCTGTACATACTAAATAGAAAAAGGGTCATAAGTCCAGCAAACTTTTCTCAAGAAAGGTAAAAATCTAACTCTATCGCCTATAATCCATTGTAAATAGTGTTGTAAAAATATGTACTGAAGTAAAATTTACCGTATATACTCATGTATAAGGCAGGTCCAAATGCAAACAACATAGACCCTGATCTGCCGTCGCATAATGCACTGGCAGATCAGTGTCTCTGTTGTTTCTTCTACTGATTAGTCCTTACAAACTGCCTAGACCCAGATCTGCTGGCGCATTATATGCTGGCAGATCTGGGTCTATGCAGTTTGCAACTGGTATTGCCTTTTAAGCGAATATATACGGTAATATGAGCAACAATACTGTCTACAAGATTTTAAAGGCAAACAGATTGATTTTCTTTTGTGACTAGATTTTTTTAAAAAAACTGCTATGTAACAATTTAAAACAAAGAGGCTTAAAAATGATTATGTTGCCAAGGATAGGAGCAGGTATCTTTTTTAGAGAATATCTGTATACAAGCATAGCACATCACTATGACTACCCAATTCTCAGCCTTCTCATTATTATTTTAAGTAGCTGGCTCAAATTCAAAAGTACAAAGCTTAGTCAATGCAACAATGTAAAAAAAAAAAGTTACACTATTATAAAAGCAGATAACTACAATGCTGTAATTTGTAATGGTAGAAGGTTTGTAACCTGGCTGTTAATGACAACACTGAATTCTTTCTATGGCCCATATACATGACATTTAAAAACTTGAGATATTTGTAATTGCACAGATAATGATGTACCTGTGGACAGGTGTGGGGTGTACGTAGCATGTCCCCTGGGATGGGACTGTACCATGCCCCTCCATCCCAGTCTGTTAACACCACCAGGGATTGACCCAAGCCTCTCAAATTAGATGTATCAACCTGCATATAAAATTACAATATTACCAATTAGTTCTTTTCAAAAGATGTTTATATTTTACAATTATTTTTAGTCAAATTCACCATGTATAAAATTCATTAACATTAATTGGCAGTTTGAAGCTTCATTTTTTCTTATCTGTTCAATCAAATCTGCTGTAGTCATAAATATAGGACTGTATGTATGTATGTATGTATGTATGTATGTATGTATGTATGTATGTATGTATGTATGTATGTATGTATGTATGTATGTATGTATGTATGTATGTATGTATGTATGTATGTATGTATGTATGTATGTATGTATGTATGTATGTATGTATGTATGTATGTATCAGATATCCTGAAATCATAGTATTTGCCAGACATGTCCGGCAGATCAGTGGTTTTGACCAGCACATACCCTGACCAATCAGACATCAGTCAAAGGATATCTCAGATACCATTATATTAATTTTTCTTTGATTTGTTTATCCATTAAGCTATCAAATAAACACCTTAATGAGATAACATTCAAAGGTCACTGGGTCTAGTTCAGATTTTGTTTCTTTGTTGGACAATCAATAAAGGTGTTGCCAACTAAGCTTAATTCAAAGGTGACTAGATCTAGTTTACATGTTGTTTCTTTGCTTGTTCATTATGTTTCCCCAACTGTTTAAACATTCTATAGCCACAAAGCACAAGACAAAAGAATTGTGAAAGCTCATCTCCTGGACTTATTAAAAAAAAAATAATTGAACAAATGCCTCAGGGTCTGTACTGTACATAAGTGGCTCACACCCTGTTTCTTAACTATATTCTGTTGCGGTTTGTCAGCACCCATCAAACCTTTAGAACAAAATATGTGAAGCCTAGGCCCAAATTAAGAAAAGAAGATACCAGTAATAAAAATTAATGTTTATTATCATTCTCCAAAACTTATTTGGGGAACTGATCAAATAAAACGTCACCATTCGACTTTACCAAAAATGCCCATCAATTAGGTGTTACATATTTTAGAGGTAGTAAGTCAAATAATTATCAATTTTAAAAACAGCTGAGTGTAATGTAATAATGTTGTTGGGTTTGAAAGAAAAAATTATTTTTATAAAATAATTAGCTCGAGAGGTAGCAAATCTGGACACATTTTCTGGTACATTTAATAATTAGATATATTCATCTTTTTTACTTCTTACATCTCCTTGAATGCTTTTATGTTAAATTTCACAATTATATGGCTGCCATATTAATTTTGGGAGAAAAATGTCCAACAAGAACCATTAGAATTTCAGGATCCTTGTTATGTATGTCTTAAGGCTGCAATATTTATATGTGTAAATGGATTAGTTTAGTATACTGTCTGTAAACATTTATGAAATCGATGACTGTGTAAACAAACATGCACATGGTACATCAGGTGTTAGCTAATGCACATGTCCAAGCAGTATGGTTAGTTGCATTATCAATTTTTTCATAATGTACATATATGTAGCAGTCTGAATCAACATCATGATGATCCTAAGGATGTTTTACCTAAATTGTCAGATATATTCAAGAAAAGAGATGTTTTACAAACTGAATCATTTTATCATAAGAGGTAAGAGATGTATAGCAAATGAAACAATCCCAAGTTCATTAAGGTACTGCATGCATAATGTCAATGGTTTACATATAAATAGCTGCCACCTGTAAAGTCTAATGTACAGATCAGGGGAAAGGTTGAGTTTTAAATTAGTATGATTAAATGGCATTGTTTCTGTTATTCTATACTGTGCACTGGTTTAGAAATGTTTGTAAACTTTGCAGCCTTTGTAGGTAGGTAGGTAGGTATGTGGTTTAATGGCACATTAGCACAAACCTGGCCATATAGTGACAAGAAAAAATAAGGCTGTAAAAAATATAAAGATTAAAAACAAGGAACCAATCAAAGTGAATGCTGCTACATAATGAACCTTTGTCACTTTTTCATGAATTGATTTGAAATATGTTATGTGGATATAACTAGTGACAATGGCAGTTGAAGAAATTTCCACATAATGAAGAGTACGATATTAGGAATTTAGAAGCAAGAAGAACACACAGTCTAAGTAACCAGGATGCCAAACTTCTGTTTAATAATTCAGTAATTAATATTATTTTTTATATGCTGCCTTAAAATATGGTAACTGTACTTGATACACTACTTCAGAGCTGTATAGATCGAAAACCTTTCTTAGCGGTGTTAATTTTAACTCAACAAGATTTGATAAAACTTTGACCAGGACTAAAAATGCTATATTGCAAACTGCTTCTCAAATGTTTATATTTTGGGGTAAATGCCTTAAGATTTCCCACAACAGATTTAGAGCAACTTCAAGTACTATGGAATGAAAAGTGGTTAAGATTATTTCTTTAATTATGTTAATTCCAAATTGCAAAATTCAACTTAAAGGAAATTTTCAACTGTTTTTTTTTTTTGGGGGGGGGGGGCACCAATCATGACCTGGTAACTCAAATCAAACTTAAACTTCACATAAACTAAAAATATTAACAATTAAAACTTTATTCTGCAGAGGTAAATTTTAAATACAACCCATCATAAATCATGCCTAAAAGTAATACTTAATATAAATAGTTACAAATTTTCTAAATCAAAGAAATATGATCAAGAATGCTTAAATTTTCCCAAATATGGCAGACATCCAATCAATCCATATGAATTAGTTTGTACCTGTAGCTGGTTTTGGTTTCCAGGCAGAGAGTTGAGTGTTATTATGAGGTCAAAGCTGGCACAGTCTCCCTCCTTACCCACAAGCAAGGAGCCAATGTTGGGTATGGACTCAAGCTCCTTCTTCATCTCCTCCACCTCCAGGGTGATATTGATACCTGGAAACATACAACAAACTGTGAATACCAAGACAAAAAGACCTAATAACAATAAATGACATAACCAACCTACTCCTTGCTTCCAGGTGGTAATCAAACAGAGAACAATCTGTGAACACAAAGATTAATGGGTGTGAATGAATTAGCAAATATTCTCTTCCTACAAAAACTGTCAGCCTTTGAACTTGACCCCTAATAACTTTGTTTAAAATTTGATAATTGTATGTCTCCTGATAAATATACAAACCAAGTCTGATCTCAAGACCTATCCAGACAACAGAACCATGAAACAAAAAAGCCTGGACCTGCATGTCAACCCCAACTCTCAAATGAAAAACTTTAACCAAAAATCTAAAGTAACAGTGACCTTCCTTTGTTGTAAAGGTGTGGTACTAACAGAGATGAATACTATAATCAAGTTTCATGATTCTAGCATGAATAGTACCTAAGAAATGAACTTCAAACACAAAATGTAACCAGTCAATGAAGAATCAAATATGGGTAATAGTGACATACTATTGTAATAAGGGTTTAGTACTTATCAAGATGCAGCTCCTTACAATGTTCCAGGATTCTAGGAAGGACAGTATGTACATGACATGCAAAACACCATTGTGGTCATGAGCTAAACACAAAAACTTAATGAAAGCCAATAAAATGTGAAATATAGGTCACAATGACCTTCTTTCATTGCATGGATGTAATACTAATAGAGGTGCATACAATCATCTAGTTTAATGATTCTAGCATTACAAATGCTTGGGAAATAAACTTAAAACATACAATTTAATCAAAGTGAAGTATAGTGTGAAATATGGGTCACACTGACCTGCATTTGTGATAACTGTGTAGTACTTATCAAAATAAATCTGCTCAATAATTCTCATGATCCCACGTACAACATTATGTATACTGGGTGCAAAGATACCTGTAGTCATGAACTAAATCCAATAACTTAACCAAGAATGTACAAATAATGCATGTATATGTAAAAAGTTATCCCCTTGGCCCCCTCCACAAGAGGTAGGTACCATGAAACCCACTCCAAACTGTTGCCTATGACCTAGGAAGAAAGAAAACTAAGGGGTATGGGTACTAATGTATAATGTTCACCACCAGTTCATTACTGAGTGACTAATTAACACTGGTTAATTTCAAGCAATCCTTGAATTTAAGAAATCCTTGAATTTATTTGTAAATTTGTAATAAATTCCACTTATGGTATTTACCATATTGAGACATATTTATGACAGAAGTTTATGACAGAATATGGTGTACCTGACTTTGTTTTCCCATTGAAGGTTACGCTGATTGTTCCAGTGACAGGTGGTGATGCTGCCGATATCCGTGATATCACACTTGCCTATGAGAAATGAGAAATAAATGTGTGTTGACATCATGAATTTTATAATGTATATAAAATCACCTTCAACAATTATGCAAGATTATCCACATTACATGATTATGCATGATTTTCCCAGATTTTCTTAATGGTAGTTCTTACTGCAAATTTCATGAAAAATAAGAATTCAGCTACATTTTCCGTGCTCTGCCAAGGCATATTCCAAAACATCCAGCAAAGTCACTGCCTGTGATGAGTAGCAACCTCCATGATAATAAACCTATCAAATTCCATGACTGCATATGTAACAGTATCAGAGAAACCAAACTCAATGTAAGAACTTAACACTGATGCTTATACCAACAATAAAGACAATGCCGTTTGAAAATTGATATCTATGTCCCAACTATGCTTTGTAGGCGTATAATAAACAAACGAAAAAAAGAATAAGCCTGAACATTCAAATCCCATATATAAAAATGGCCTTCTGACCTGAACTGAACCCATGATCCCCAGCTTTATCACATCACAATTGGTAAGATCCATATACCCAAACATCTGTATATCCAAACTAAACAGGTGTCCTCCAAGCAGTTCAGATATATGGACTTTTATTGTTTGTTTTTTTTATAAACATTTGATGGATGGCATTCATAGTTATCAGGAGACAAGAATACATTATCAAGAACTTTAACATACCTGACTGTTGGTGAGTGTGAAGAGTCCAAAATTGTTGCCACAGTCAAAAGGTCTTAAAGCAATGGAGTAAACCCCAGATGTGGAGCTCGTCACTGTTACTGTATCAATAATGGCCCCATTTGGTTTAGCAACCTCAAGCCTCTGAAGGTTGATTTCAGCTGGAAAAAAAAACATGAATTTGTTTATTTCATACATCACATGTATTGCAATATTGGTAAAAATGCATACAAATTAAAACCTAAATGCATAAATGGAAACAATGACTCTTTAATGATGATGATCATGTAGGAAACCTACCATAGTCTGTAGTGGTTTCCTGCATGCTGATGGCCAACATGTCAATGAAGATGTCCGTTTTATCCGAGTCTCTCTCCACTGACACCTGCTCCAAGACAAAACTGAAGTCTCCATGTTTATTCTTCAGCCAGTTATACATGTTGAGACACTCATAATGCCAGCTGTACAAGAATGAAAATAAAATAACCACCAATTATATCCAATTCTTTCATTGTCTAAGTATCTTGAGATGATAATTATACTAATTTATGTAATATCTACAATAGAAAAGATCTTGTATTTGTTAAAGCAAAAAATATGACAATGCATCATAACTGCTTGAAAGGAAAAGAGATCAAAGGTTGACAATTGAGTAGATAGACAGATCAATAGATGGATATAGATCAAGAAATAGTCACAGACCATGAAATGGATAATTTTACCTGTGAACAGAAAATGGAATCCAAATGGAATGCAGAATGAATAAATATGAAATGCAGAATGCAGTTTGAAGGAAATGGAAAAATGAAAAACACAAATGCATTTCATGAATGGATTTGAAGACCTATTTACTTATATTTTAGCTGCCACTAAATTTGCAAGGTTGAAAGCCCTTTTGTATGAAAATCTGGAATCAGATTATTTACAATGACAATTTTTCACTACTTACAAGACGTGATATTGTTCTAACAACCACAACTGATGTGATGACATAATCACCAGTAGCTTTATCTGAACAGATTTTATTTGAACGAAAAGAAATAAGAAATAAAATTTGCTGACAAATACTCTACAACTATATTTTTTCATTTATTTCAATTGTGGTTATCAGGACTGTACACATTTTCTTTCCAGACACTTTTTGGAAAAGTGACTTGTCTGGACCTATCTTTTAACTGTCATTTTCTGACTTAATAATGTTGGTAGAATAGGTAAGATGAGGAGGAAATGCATGAGTATCCAACCTATACCCATGACACCCTGTAGGAGCATTATGATTGCTCTACTGAAAAGATGAACTTTTCCTGTGGTCCCACATCTGGCTATTGCCTTACCTGCAAAAGTTTCCCAGGCAATTCCAATGAAAGCTATAAGGTCATGCCCAAGATTGAGGTTGTGCTTGCATGAATTGGGCATGATAACTGCTTGGGCAGATACCAGTAGTCCAATGAGATTCTGCACTCTCCTTTGCATGGGCATGTCGCATAAACAGAAGCTGGAGAAAGCATACTTGGCACGCCAACCAAATGACTCCACTATGTCTCAAATTGAGACATTACGTTAGAGGGCCAGGCTCATGGAAATCACTCATATTTTGTGAGCCGAGAGATCTTGATTCATACCTGATCCTGCAAAAGTTCAGAGTGCGCTGATTTAATGACCCACTTTAGCCAACACTTGTGGGCCTACGTCTTGCTTTCCTATCTTAATCAGTAGGAAGAGCCTTAGATGGACACTATGGATGTTTTCCATGCACCTAAGATAGCATCTGAGAATGTGGACCTTGTCCAGCAGCTTCGCCTCTCGACGGGTCAATCAAGGAGAGAGAACGAATAGGGTTTTTTTTCTTGCATGTAGACGGTAGCCTGTTCCTTGAGACAAAATCAGGTTGCATCATTAGTACAACTCAGTCGTCAGAATAAAATTGCATGTTGTTCAGATACAATGACAGCGCATGCAGCTCACTCCCCCTGTATGCAGAAGCTAGTGCTATCAGGAAGGAAGTCTTGTATGATAACAGCTTCAGCGAGGTCAAGGATAGAGGCTCAAATGTGGACCACTTAAGCCATGTCAACACCCAGGAGAAGTTCCATTTTGGGAACAAGGGGAGCAAGCAGGGCATTGATATGTAGAAATTGGACAACATGTTGCAAAGATCCTTGTTGCTGCCAATATCATCCTTTCTATTGTGTCTGAACGTGTCTGAAATCATGGAATGGTATCTCTTGATTGTGATAGGGGCTAACTTTTTGTACTCAGACAGGAAAAGAAAGAAGTTAGCGAAGTGGTGGATGGAGGCTAAGAGTGGTGTGATGTCATTAACATGACACCAGTCGATGAAAATGTGCCACTTCCATTAATTCACCTTCAGAGTGGAGGGTCTTCTTGCCAAATAGCGTCTCTACATGCTTGAAGCACAGAACTCCTTTTCATGCAAGGCATCCCTGACCAGATCTAGGCATGAAGGAGGAGTGTCCCTGGACATGGAGGGAATACCAACAACCTCATCAGCTTGAGCAGCAATGGGAATTCTACGATTTTCCAGGGAACTTCTCTGTTGTGAGATTGAGTATATCGCTGACCCAGGATATGTCCTAGAGATGATAAGCAATCAGAACAATTTTGCAAGCTTTGCCCAATATCTTCTACATTATTTTCAGTATTAAAACAACTGTGGAAAACACACAGGCCTACATTTCCTCTCTGCTGATTGATACAGCATCAACAGCCCATGCCTCTGTGTCTGGGAATGGACAGACAAAGGTGGTTAATTTGTTGTTCCACTTTATCACAAAATGGTCTAGCATTGGTCAGCCCCATAGAGCATAAACTCGATGAAAGACAGACAGATGGAGAGACCACTCAGTATGAAACAGTTGACCTCTCCTCAATAATGAATCAGCCAGGATGTTGTGCCTGCAAAGGATGTGTCATACTTGTATGTGTATAAGTATTGGGCAAACCAATGAAGGCACTCCTATACCATATTGCAAAGCTCTATGATTTCTTTCCCCCCTTGTTTGAAGAGGCAGTACACCACAACCAAGCTGTCTGACATTATCAATTCATCTTCCCTTGGATGTGCTCCTCCAAGTGTGGAAGGGATGGAGAAGGCCTTCATTTCCAAGAGAATGATCTGAAGGGCATTCTTTTGCACCATTCACTTGCAACTAACCATCCACCTTCAACTGACCATCCACTTGCAACTAACCATTCACAAGCACAGCACCAAGTGCACAAACCCAACAAACTGTCGTTGATATTCCTGCCACCAGCAACTCCCTATCTTGCCAATGAAGCAGAAAGAGTTTGATTTCAGTTGAGAGCACAGCCCTGCCATCGCAATTTTGAATTCTGAAGCATAAAAATTCTGATGAAGCTAATTCAAGTCTATGACTTGGTCTCAATTTCCCATCGACTTTCCTGACCAGAAAGAGTCTAAGGTTTGCCAGTCCAAAATGACAGTCATGCCCACCACACCTTTACACTGGTCAGCTGGATGGCATGGTATATGGCTTGCGGGCCTGCCACTGCTGTTGGAACTGTTCACCAACATGTAGTTTGCCAGTCCAAAATGATAGAGTCACAACCCACAATACCCATACAGTGGTCAGCCTGACAGATGCACAGGTTGGTTGGCAGTCATGATGGCATTTGGCATCTGGCATAAGACTTGTGGGCCTAACCATCTGGCAAAGTCAGATTGTAATCCCACATACCTGGTTTCAAAGGCACTAAGGCATTGCATGGACAGTGGTGTGGACTTGTGCCCATTGGGCTACCAAAAAGGGGTCAAATCTGCTCCTGTTTCATCCAAATTGCTTGTTGACAACCTTGAGAACAGAGTTTCTTGTGTGATACATAGCATCCGCAATTCCAACAGAGTGTGTGTAGAATTACTTGCCATAGCTTCCATTGCATCAGAAGTGATCACCACTGTCAGTACAGTTCTGGGAATCTTTGCCTGTGGTTGGGGTGGCATCTCTACATCCACTGTAACATTTGCCATCAATTCTGAATTTGAATGAATACCGAATACATCATGTTGGAATGGATTTCAGAGGCACTGTAAACAGTCTTTCAGCAAAAGGTTAAACTGGTAAAAATCCAATATACAAGGAGCCACCTAGCAAAAGCAAGGGGAGTTAATCTGTAAGAATTACTTCCCTTTGTCTACATGATCTATAGATGCATCGGTTTGGTTTGGTTTTGTAGTGTTTAATGCCATTTTTCAGCATATGATAGGCTATGCATGGCTGCCAGTATATTTGGTGGAGGAAGAATCCAGAAGAACCACTGACCCACGGGAAGCTACTGGCAAGCTTTCTCACATACACACATTGGTTAAGCAGAGACTCGAACTGATGTGAACAGAAGTGAGATGTGTGAGTGATCTGTAAAGGTGAGCACCTTAGACCCCTCAGCCACCCAGGGCCCCTATTTAGATGGAAAGATGTTTCTCGTCTTCTGGGAGGGCTGGATTCAGAGGTAGCGAAAGTTATGAAATAAAGCTATACTTTGTCAGCATATGTGCCTAAATTTGCCATTGATTGGATCGTTACATTTCAGCATGCCATATTGTCACATACCAATAGTTAATTCCAGACTGTGTACTAATAATAACATGTTTAAGAGAGAAAAACATTATCCGGAAGAGGGCGATACCAAAAAAGGTTGTGTGTAAATCTTGCTAAAGAAATTGGGACTTTTAATTTTTGAAAAATTTTACTTGCCCAGGATTGAACTCCTGACATCAGGCACATGCCCAGCAGAAAATCTGACTAATCCCAGGTGTTGGGTTATCATATTTGTAAAGCCTTAGTTATATTTTATTTATTGTAAATTAAAATGCTGTCTTTTGAATTTTATGCATTTTCTATGTTACTAAAGTACAATTTTAATATGAAAAAATATGAAAGCAATAGTTCCCTCCACTAATACTATTGAAAATGGGAAATATCAACTTTGGTAAAAGCATTCCAAATGAATGAGAATGCAAGGAAACAATGAATAGAAATGATAAATGTAAAATCAGAATGCAGTTCTGAGTCTGTCAATAAAAAGCACAGAAATCATTGCTGAAATGCAAATGAAATGCAAAATGAATCAAAATGAAGCACAAATGAAATGAAAACAAAATGCAGATTTGGTAAAAACACCTATTTCAGGATCTGTAGATATAGATCAAAAGATAGACAGACAGACAGACAGACAGACAGATAGATAGATAGATAGATAGATAGATAGATAGATAGATAGATAGATAGATAGATAGATAGATAGATAGATAGATAGATAGATAGATAGATAGATAGATAGATTCTATAAACCAGTGCATCAAAGATTTATGTCATGTCCAGTTTTGGAAAAAAATTAATAGAGTCCTTGCTAGTGTACTGAGCTGAATCCAAGTAGAAACCATTTTAATTTGCCATCTGACATAGCTAATCCCCCTTCAAGGTTGAATTGAATTTTAAAAAGTCAAAAGTTTTAAAAAATTTTTAAAGAAGAGTTACTAACTTTGTCTGAAAGTAAGTCATGCAAGTAGCAACTTCATGCAGAAATGCTCTTCACCTATTTTAGCAAAGTACTGGCTAAGTTTATTAAATATGGTAAATAAGAAAAGAAACATTTGCTTAAAGCATATTACAAGGTTTAATATTAAAATGACAATTATATTTTTTTTAAAATGAGAATTCTTAAATGAAAAAATTTTTTAAAATTTAATACAGGACATCTTAGAGAATTGGATATTTGCACATTTTAGCTTAACAATTTGCTGTCAATAATTTGGAGACAATGTGATATGGTCCTTTGACTACACTCTACATACCCTGTGAATTCCTGAGCAAACTGATATTGAAATGTGTTAGTCATGGGACCCACTGTCACTCCAGATGCATCAGTAAAGGTGTAGGTCAGCTTCACCCAATTCTTTAGGTGGCCCCGGTAGGCAAAACACAGCTGGAATTAAATGAAAACAATCTGAATTGAGATGGAGTTTTAGGACATGATATGAATTATTGCACAGTTATCACCAACAGTATTCACAATGTGTGTGTTAACTGCAACCATTTTTTAACTGAAAACCATTTCTTAAATTCACTTTCATACAGAAACAGCAACAAAGTAACGGTATCAGTTTCACTGAACATCTAAAATTTCTACCTCAAATTTAGGATTTTAATATCTTTCTTATTGCTTGGTAGAAAAAAATAATTTTTCACAGACTATTCAACAGGCATCAAAGACTAAAATACAGTCATAATATCTTCAATGTTCCTGATAGAAGTCTTGCTTTATCTGTAAGAACATTCTGAGGATTTCCACAGTTTTGTGCATATCCTCAACCATTGTTTCAAGAATAAAATGTTTCCACATATTAAACTTTAAAACTAAAAAATGATTTTGAATCCTTTCCACTATCTCTACCTCTGAAAACAATACTGATATTGTCTGAAGTATTAAAAGCAAGATAATGTAAATCTGAATTTCAGGAGAAATTGTGAGAAATTTAGTGAAACTGGGCCTGGACTGTAAAATTAGAATCACAGAATTACTGACACTTAAAGTCTGCAGGATTTTTAATGTAGGTAAAGCAAAACTCTTATTAGGAAATTTGAGATGCAGATGGAAGAGCAAGAAATAGCTGGAATGGAGGACTTGTGAACTCTACGAGGAGAGAAAAGAACTTGGAAGAGAAATAAGAATGGATGGAATGACTAAAAATATTCATGGGACATATAGCAACCATGATCCTGGCATGATTCACTACATTTTTAAAAAGATTTTTGTCATTGACAAGCTGGGTGCTCAGCAGCTGCAGTCTGTGCTGGGCAAAAGAGAAGGTGTGGAGGGGTAAGAATGGATGAAGAAGACAAGAGGTAAACTGAACTATTAGCAATTGGTGCATTTGCAAAGGACCACACACACTAAAATCTGCACAGCAGAGCCTTAAACAGAGGAATTTGTGCTGGGAAACCAAAGTTAAAATACTGGGTGATCAGGGGACATAACTTCTCTAAATGATGATGTGGAATGCTGAAAATCCAACTCATACAAACACTCATCAGTATAAAACTGCATACCAAATTTTTCTGAAATCCAATATTCTTTACCAAATTTAGGCAGTGGATATTAAAAAATGACGGGCAATAAGGGGCCATAAATCTTGTAAATGATATTATGGAACAATGGAAATTGAGCTTAATCAAGGTATCATCAATACAGAGCTGCATGTCAAATTTGGTTGAAATTCATCAATCTTTGGTAAAGTAATGCTGCAGACACTAAAGCCAGAAGGACAGGTAAATGGGAAGGGGGCATAACTCCTATAAATGATGTTTTAGAAAGCTGGAAATCAAACTCATTTAAGATGTCATCAATAGAAAGCTGCATGTCCAAAGTCCAACAATCCTCAAGAAAATTAAGCTTCAGAAACTAAAGTTAGGAACATAGGCAATCAGGAAACAAAACTCATTCAACTCATTCAAGTTCTCATCAGTGTAAAGCACCATACTAAATTTGGCTGAAATCCAACAAACCTTGGGAAAGTTATGCTGCAGATACCAATGTCAGGAAGATGGACTATCAGGCCAATAACATCTTTGAATGATGTCAAGGAATACTGGAAATCAATATAATTCAAGGTTTCATCAATAGGAAGCTGCATACCAAATTTGGTTAAAAATCGAATAATTCCCAGGAATTACTGGGGTATCATAACAATTTCTAAACTGAGGCAGGTATTATGGAGGCAGTTTGTTGAATGAGCGGCAGCGACTAATATGTAAATTCATAATTCACAAAAATTTGAGGGTGACTATGGCTACCCAGTCACCCCAGTTATGATCCCAGTGATTTATAAAAGAAAACATACCCATTGATATTTAGTCTGTGTGACATAGGTCACACCCTGATCATCCTTCTTCTCAAAGATCACAGTTGGGTTCTTGATGGAATATTTCCCACAGAAAGCTTCCTCATCTTTCACCCACTCTCCATTTGATGATCCACTGCCCAATTCAAAATTTTCAGCCACCTTCACATTGGCTGGTTCAGTCAGTGATTTAGGACATCGGGCACCGAACATCGGATCCAGAGCTGCCTTAACCTGAGAAAGGATACATCATTTATTGATGATGTTACCTACCATCAAAATATGTAACATGGACACAAGGTTTACAGTTTATATAGTGATTCATGTATGCATTCAAATGATATGTAGGTTTGAATAAGTGTCATTGATAAATATAGGATATCTACATTTTTTTGAATAGATATATGGAAATATTTCTGAGTGAAGTGGAAACATTGTATTGTCACAAGTGGAAAAGCATGAAGTGACAAAATACGAAACGTTTCCACTTCACACATGAAATATTTTCCTATATCTACTCAAAAAGAGTAGACTGTCCTTTAATTAAATATTTTTTAAGGCAAAAGCTGTCAATATGCATGGATTTTTTTCTCCATTCTGTGCCAATGCAATAAATGCAGGGCTGTGAACAAGTTATTAAGAAGATAAAAGCAAATTGTAATATAATATATAAAGTTAATAGCTTTCTTTCTCTGTCAGAGTATATGTATGTTAACTATGACATTATTTACAAAAATATCAAGTTAGCTGTATTTGGAAGTGCTAGTATTGGGTTGATGAAGTGCTAGTATTGGATTGCTGAAGTGCTAGTATTGGGTTGATGAAGTGCTAGTATTGGGTTGCTGAAGTGCTTCAGGTTCATCACTGAAATGTTCAATAGCTTGTCAATGCTGTAGTTGGAGCATTTTTGCTTCAAAAGTGTCACATGTCTGGTTGATCGGACATGATCTTCAAATGCTACTGAACCACACTTACCATAATTAATTTGCTCACAAATTACACATTTCCTGTCCGGCTAAATTTTTCAGCAAGGAAAAGTTCACAGAACATGGCTGATTCATTGATGAACTTTATCACTGTCGATAAATCCTATCAGTCTCTCTATTTATCCATCATTTTCAGCCATGATTACAATTGTGATGAGAGTTAAAATCGCTACTTGAACAATTTTATTAGTATATTTAATCAAGAGTTTTTCCTTTAAAACTTGTACTGTTTGTTGCAGAGTGCAACTGGTATACAATACTGTATGGGTGACACTGAATATCAAACAGAAACAGGACAGTCACTGAAAACTATTTTTAAAAAAGTTAATACTTGAAGCCTAATTTTTGTTGCTTGGAGCTGAAGTTCGTTTTGTGGCATTTTTTTCTGGCATATCCTCATTGATTACATAAATGTATACTACAGTATTGACATTTTAAGATATATTCATCATGATGGAAAGAGAGAAAGAGGAAGGAAAGGAGAGAAAGAGGGAGCAGAAGAGAAAAATGAAGTGGGCCTAAATACAGAAACACAAGTTTCAATAACATACATAAGGGAAGATATATTTCCTAAATAAGAAAAGAAAGTGGTTCCAAAAGTGATATTGCCACTGTGGCAATAAAAGTGGTATCACCACTGTGGCAATACCAATTTTTCTCCCACTGATACATTTCAATTATCTCATTATGAAATATATAATAAATAGTGTGTTTCATTTAATCAATGATTATTTCCCCAAATTAAGCCACTCCAATCATGGTCTTTTTTGCCTTATACAGGCATATCAAAAAGATACTTATTCAAGAATTTAGTAACTGTGATAAGAAGAACATACACTTTATGGAAGTTTTAAAAGAGAAAATGAAACTTTTTTATCTATTTTATATTGCTTGTACAAAGTTCCCACAACTTATTCCATGTATATCTTCATAGCTCAGGTGCTAGCCTAAGCTAAAAATCCCTAAATCAGATATTATACTTAGGGTGCACCTACATTTTTCAAATTTGACAGTCAAGTTAAGGGACTCTATATAAGAAAAATCTTTAAGTCCTGTGATTCTAGATTTTTTCTTATTGAAGTTATAGACAGTAAAAGTTTTGGGATTTTGAGCTTCAGTTTCTTTCTCACAAAGTGTCAAGAATATGAGGCATGAGCTTACACCAGTACTTCTTGCTTCCAATGTAGAAATGGTTTCTTAAAGATAGACACCTATCATTTTTTGATAATATGAAAGAGTTGGTTACTTAAAGATACACACAAACACATATATATATATATATATATATATATTCTTTTTAATATGGAAGAGCTGCACAGAACACACTTCCATGCTTGTAGACATCCTATAATGTACTGCCTGTAGCTGGCCTTGGTTAAATCAAAGAACTGAGAATACTGGTGGTTTTGAGGGTTGAATACTAATTCACATAAGATCATATGGAAGAATATAACTCCAGAGATACCGCTATTTATTGTCCCTTTCACTACTGTAAGCATACTGCTCAAAACAATAATCTTTATAATATTTTTCAAAATTGTCTTTTCTTTATGTCGCTAGAGTATTTATTTTATCATTTTAAACATTGTTTGATAAATTATTGTATTTTCCTTTTAAAAGAATTTTTCATTATTGTTTTAAGTATTACGTTCAGTGGAACAATATCCAATGGAAATAACAACAATCAGATCCATTCATTTACCTAATTTTGAGTTGCCTCCCTTGACATACAAAACTGACATAAGGACCAGTGGATCTTTACTTTGTTACTGATTTTAGTAACACCATTGTTTGTTACTATTATAGTAATACAAAATATATTTGATAAAACAGAATGGAAACTGCAATAAGCATCAAGGGATTAAAATCCCTCCAAGCCAAATATTACATTAACTCAGAATGTTAACTCTGATGATGATGACAATGCAAGACATGGCAGCTCATCTGGTAGAATGGCAGACTTGTAATCCAGAGTTCCTTGGTGTGTCCTATGGAAAGGCACTTAGCTCCCATTTCCTCTGCAGTATATAGTCAAAAATGTAATGAAAGTGCTGTTAAACCAACAACAACAAAAATATTTTTAAAAATTTAAAAACAAAAATCACCCATGGGAATGTTATATCTATGTCTCACTATCTGCTATATGCAGGCTCCAGATTACAGAGTTAAATTAAGTCAATGTACCTGATCAGTGGTTGCATTGGTAAGGAAGATGCCAGATGGAATGCCCTCCATCGTAAGAGATATGGTGAACATGTCTGAGACTCCCTTTGTTACCTCAGCAACATTTGCTGTAACATTAGGGGTACCTGCCACTGTCCTGACTTCTATGTTATCAAAGTCTCCTGTAACACATGATTAGTATATAATGAAGAATATATGAGGTCATTATGATTAGATCATTAGGTCATAAGCAGGGCACTGGATACCAAATGTCTTCCCCACCAGACAGAGTTAGCTTGAATTTTACCCTGGGTTAGATAATTCTATTTACCCCTAGAGGTACATATACAGCAGATAAGGTCACATGCAAACTGCTGTCAATTACAGCTCCTATTACAGATACTTCACTGCAGCACATGCCACATTCTTATGACTACACCCTCCACTGAAATTAATACCCTTTAAGATGCAACTTTTGTCCCTTTAGAGGAAGCTGGTTATGAAAATTATAGTTTGTGACGGGTTAGAAAAATAATCCTCACCAAGTATGTTAGCAGGATAAAAAAATCCAACCCACATTCCAAATAACACAAGAACAGCTGCTTCTTTCAATGACTTTAAGAAATGTATCACAAGTTGAAATGACATTAAGTGCAAATGTGCAAACAGCTTTTTAGACTTAACTTAAATCTAACCCACATGGAATACGATTTGTGCCAGGGACTTGGCAAGTCTTGTACCTAGGTACAAAGATTTGTGCAGGGACTTGACACATCTCATGCCTGGACACACTTAAAATTTGTGCCAGGGACTTGGCAAGTTTTGTGCCTGGGCACAAATACTGGGACTTGGCAAGTCTTGTGCCCAGGCACAAAGCTTATTTCACTTGGTTTGGATTTTTGCAATCTTGTCCAAACACATGTGGAAGATTCTATCAGTCTTGTTCAATGAGACTTTAGTGGCTTCAATAACACTTAAATCATATTAATTTTTAATAATTTTAGAGAAGTTTTCAAAGTTATGACTTGTTATTATTCCACAAAGGTCTATATTTTAGCAAGCTGAAACTGAAATTGTTTCTTTAAAGAAAAATAATTAGAGGTAATCGCTTGAGCTAGGAATTATGTACCAAATGTCTGATATTTGATTACTTTACATTTAATTCAGAATTGTAATGAAAGTTATACATCAATGACAATATTGATGTTTCTATGAAAGTATTCAAAGCATTGTTTTGAAAATTTTGTACAAAAACTGCAGGGTTTCAGACTTCCACACAATGAGAAGAAGCATATGTACCTCCCTGACACCTAAAGTACACTACCACTGACATGCTGTCTGAGGCAACCATAATGCAATGATGCCTTATGAAGTTAACACGCCCCTGAAAGGTTAGAAAAACTTGAGAGGGCACTGCTTGTCCCTAAGTGGAAGGTCCAACTTGCTGTCAGGTGTTCTTCCTCCCTTGGGAGAGACCAAGGATCGATCCCTCACCGGTACTGATGGCATCGTGATAGATCTCCAAACTATGGAGGTCACAGAATGTTCTTGCCCCAGAGGGGCAGTAGTCTTCCCCAACACAGTAAGGGATCCAGACCCCTCCTGGAAATGGAGTGGGGCATCCACTGAAGATGATGAGGAAAAGGGGCCTTTCTTCCTCCCCCTGTAAGTGTAGCAACTTCCGTGAAGTCCCACACTGGTCAGACAAAAGACAACAAACTGGACAGCTGTCCAAGTGTGCACAACCTGTGTACTCTAAGCAGGTGTGGTGAGTGCCCACAGGGCCTTCCTGTGCCCACACATGCCCACACCTTGTGAAGATAGAAATTCTCACAAAACAAATCAGGAACCAAATTTTGACGAGCAATATAGCACACATGTAACACATACCTCATCCAAGGAAAAAAGATTATGGCATTCCATATGTTATCTAAGAAGTCAGACTGGGATCATGTTCTTTTCAATTCTTGCCCTCCAATACTAACTGGAGGAGGGAATAATTTGCTTGTACTGAGGACTAGAGTCCCGGAAAAAGAAAGCAATGCAATAGTAGCAGGTTTTGTACTGTAGCTATTAAAATCCCTATTTCATTATGAGCTAAATCCAAAAACTGAATATATGCCAGTAAAATGTGAAATGCTGGTCACAATGACATTCTTCTGTAGTACAGGTGTGGTATTAATAGAGATGCATACAATCATTCTAGCATAAACAAAGTTTGAGAAATAAACTGAAACTACTTAATCAAAGTCAGTGAAGTGTGAAATATAGGTCATGCTGACCTACTTTTGTAATGTGGGTGTAGTACTCATCAAGATACATCCACTCACCAAGTTTCATGAATCTAGGTATAACAGTATATATACAGAATGCAAAAAACCTATATGTCAAAAGCTATATGCAAAAACTTAACCTCAGCCAGTAAAATGTGAAATGAAGATCACAGTGACCTTACTTTGTGGTATGGTTGTGGTACTAAGAGAGATGCATATACTCATTCAGTTTGATAATTCTAGCATTAACAGAGATTAAGAAATATACTTAAAACACAAAATTTTTAACCAAAGTTGGTGAAGTGTGAAATGTATGTCACAGTATCCTACTTTTGTGGTGAGGGTTTAGAACTCATCAAGATGCATCCTCTCATCAAGTTTTATGACTCCAGGTATAACAGTATTTATACAGTGTGCAAAAAACCTGAGCTAAATACTTAACCAAGAATGTACAACTAATGTTCATGTACAAAGTTAGCCACCACGGCCCACTTCCCAGGGGTTAGCTGCTATGAAACCCACTCCAAACTGTTGCCTAGGACCTAGGAAAAAAGAATGGTTAAGATTCATTGAGGGTGTACATATGTATATGCCCTTCTATGTGTGGACACCAATGCTGAAGCTTGGGGTAATACAATAGCTTACCTCCACTTCATAGAGGTGAGCTAAAAAAATTGATATTGCTCCTTATATCTTGCCTAATTCTGGTATAAATAAAAATAAAATGTGTTGTTTTTATTAATTAGAATAATTGGTAAAAATGTATTGTCAGACTCTGACAGTGCATGTCCACTGAAACTGACTAGGCAGTGAAATATTTTTATTACAAAAATTGTGCATTGTGCCATTAACTGTAAGGACCCCTGTCTTGTGTGATAATTTTTGTCTCAAGAACTAAATATCTACCTGCATAAATCAAGAACTGAAAAAGATTGTACATATGAACTTACCTCTTTTGGAGTTGAAGGTGATCATGTATTTGACTCCATTAGTAACAGGGGTAGATACAACTGTCAAAGATTCAGTGCTATCCAGCCAGGGGAGACTGTTCAGGGCTGTCATCACATCCACATCACTTGTGGACCCGAGAGCAATTGGTCCTACATTGTAAAAGAAGAGGAACACAACAGATTTACTATTATTTACCAGGTACACATTTCCATGGATATTTTGGTTACAATAAATCATGAATTTAAGACCCCACATAAAATAATTCACTTGTAAAGAAAACAGGACCACTTCTCCCATCAGTCATTTCAAATAATTTAAGCACAGAAAAAATTATATTTTTGCAAGATGGCAATAAATGATACCCCCCTGAGATGATTCCAGCAATAAAATGTTGGTGCCTCTGTCAATAGAAGTGGGAATTTTGTATCATGAAACGATCATTTTGGGGAATTTTTAACACATTAGCTGGTGCCTGGTTTTTAAACTTCTGTCCTTCATCACTCATGTTGGAATTTTTTTCATGTGTCCCACTGTAACAGATAAATATCAGGCTTCTAAAGGACAACAATGTCTTTTAAACTGCAAAACTGTGAATACAATTGTAAAGTTACTTTAGCTGAATTAGCTCATTGTTTCATATCTACTACAATGTGTAAATTACACAATATTAATAAATTATATTCCAAAAAAAGTATTCAGTCTTGAATTAACTGCAGATTTCATGATCTTTTTCAATTTCCACCTGTGAATTTTGTGAAAGCTGCTCCAGAGTTTATTCATTCAGATTAAAATGACTTTCCAGAAGAGAAATTTCATACATTAATTATTTTTTAAAATTTAATTTCTAAATCACTGGAGATAAGCATTGTTTTTAAAATTATTATTATATGGGTTTGTATATAGAATAAATTTAAATTAGTTGTATAATTTTGTTGCTGTTTGGTAGATAAATTGCCTTGTTTGTAGTCGTAGTAGGAGTTCTTGTGTTCTTTGGTACAAAAAACTGTATTTTTAGCACATGTCTCTAATATGAGACTGGTTGCTATCAACAAATTTATGTTTCATTCATCCAAAATAATATAAATTTCGGCTGCATTAAAATATAATTGTTTGCTACTTACAAGTGTTGCTGTAATAAAAGTGCTCCCATACGTTTCCTTTGGTTACTTTCACATCGAATTATAGTTTTTTTCTAAAGGACAGGAACCTTTTGCGATGGATTTACCTATTCATATCAATAAAACTTTGATCTGATATTAATACTTGTGATCCCCCATCAGTATAAACAGCAGTTTAAAGTCTTATTTATAGGACTACATATTTACCAAGAAGACTCACTTCAGCAAACTAGAATAATGAATACTATATTCCATTATCAATAAAAATGCAAGAAATAAAATGTCATAAAAAATAAATTTAACATGGTTCAGTTTATTAGAGCAAAGTTGTCAAAAAAGTCACTTAGCATGGTATACATTTACCTTGACAGACAAATCACAGGCTTTTGTTCAATTTAATCAATTTCAAGCACATGCTGTGTTTATCCGTCTATACCAGTTCTGTATTGTCAACAATACAAACAGCTATGTAACAAAAATTAATCTAGTTAAGGAAGGAATATATACCTGTTGCTACCACAGTTAGGAAGCTGTCAGATCTTTGATGATGCACTTTATTTTGAAGAATCCAAATACCAATAAGCAATGCCATGCATTTTATGATCAAGATGACTTCTGGTAAGGATGACATGGTAAATTTATGGTTCTGATCTGTTAACATTTGTTAGAGATATGAATGGAAGGAGGGACAAATACCAGCAAGCAAGTTTTACTAACTTACGATTGGGATATTTTAAAATAAAAATATTGTGGCCCCCAACGGAAATTGGGGCCGCCAGGCAACCCTAATTAGTTTAGCAGAATCATCCCTGCCCCCAAAAATGAATCTTCAGTAATATTTTAGGCAAAACTAGTATTATGTACTTTAGTAAGGATATATATGCATTTTGGTATATGCAACAACAGTAAATCTCATACCTACTGGATATACTCACTCATACGTCGGGTCCAACTGCAAACATACAAACCCTGATCTGCCATCACATAATGTGCTGGTAGATCAGGGTCTATGTTGTTTGTTCCACTGATTACTCCTACCAAACTGCATAGACACAAATCTGGGTCTGTGCAGTTTACAGTTGGATCCCACTTATATGTGAGTATATACAGCATACTTTACCTATGACAAATAGTAAAGTGAATTCCCCTAGCATAAAATATGGTGGATGAAAGAAAAATCCAAACTGGTACATTTTATAAAGGATCTTTTAAACTTGATTCATAACACTCACTTTATAATCAATATGATTTAGGTTTCACTTCTAATTGAAAATGTAGTGAGAGTTGCAATTATTACCCAGTCCTTTCTTGCTAAGAGATGCTATGACCACACTTTCATTTTCAGGGTGAATTATGATAGTGTTTAAGGTTTCAGATCATTACAATAGTATTATATTTATTTCATTTGCAGTGGCAATATTAGATAGGAATTCTTTATTTCAGATGCCATGGTCCATATATATAACAACATACAGTCAAACCTGTCAATAGCAACAACCCATGGGAAAAAAACCAAACTGACCTTTGTACACAGGTGACCTATGAATGCAGATTCACCTTTCAAACATGATTCTTGAACATTGACCAAAATACCATTATTGTTATCATTATTATTATTATTACATATATTATTATTATTATTATTATTATTATTATTATTATTATTATTATTTCAGGCAACTGGTATAATTTCCTATTCAAAGAATTCACCGTACAAATTTATCATTAACAAATTCTGGTGGAAAAAGGTTTCATTCATAGATTTTTCAAGCTTTCCCTCTAATTAGCTGTTTTTGTTTGTTTTTTTTTACTTACAATACTTGCAAATCGACTTATCCAACAGAAATGAGCAGCATTTGAAACCTGAATTTGATTTTCACATTATAAGCAATCCATAGTAAGAGCTTACCATGATCTGGATCCCCAAACTATTATTATGCAGTTGAACACGGAAAACAGGTAACAGTTTCAACATTACTTTTATACAGGATATTTCCTGGAGAAAAATGGGAATGGCTGACAAGATCATGGTCACAGGCAACCATTAGGGCAGGTTTAACCATACATCCAAATTAAAATGTCAATGTATTTTAAACATGACAAGGAAATTCAGTAAATTTGTGTTCCCCTGCCTGGCATGGTCAGGTTATCATCCCTAATCTCAATATGCTATAAAATTATACAGTGGAAGGGAAAGTAAAAGACAGAAATTTAAAATATAGAGCTGTAACCTTGACCTTGAAGATAGCACCCCTCAATGTGGTACACAACACATCTTCTAATGATGATGTATCAGTATATCCAGTTTTATCCCTTAACCTCGTATGGCTTTAAAGTTCTAAAGCAAAAGGGAATGGGTAATGGAAAACTAAAAAAACATTGAGCTGTGACCTTGACCTTGAAGATATGCCCCCTATGTGGTATGCAACACACTTTCTAATAATGATGTACAAGCATACCAAGTTTCATCATTTAATCTCAAATGGTTTTAAAGTTATGGTGTGAAAGAGAAAGTGATGAAACAAAATATTTAGCCGCATAAAATATTGAGCTGTGACCTTGTCTTTGAAGATAGGATCCTCAATGTGGTATGTGACAAACCTTCTAGTGATGATGTATAAATATACCAAGTTTCACCCCTTAATCTCAAATGGCTTGAAAGTTATAGAACAAAAATGGACGGATGGTTGGAAATGCAGACAGATACTATGTACCCCAATTTTCTTCCAAAAGGTGAGGGACAAAAAGAAGGTGTCTTATGTACAAATATAGGACACATATACAACTAATGAGTGCTTCTCTCATTGTTAGGAATAAAATTAAACAAGAGAGTTAAAAAGTAATCTGTTCTAGCTATCAGTTGTCCAAGAATTAAAACAAATATCATAATTTTATTATTCCATAGTTTCATTATAATATAAATATCAATGCTATTTTTTCTGAAATATATCAAAGAATCTTAAAACTGTCTATCAAGTTTTCAAAAAACTAAATTTTCACATTTAAAAAATACCAGCATTGCACATCTTTGATCGTCAAGAATTAAGACATTAGGACACAATACAAGGTATATGTTACAAATCAATGTACCACAGCTATGAATGACAGTTTGAAATAAATTTTCCTGCACTGGTAATTTATCTCTGACCTACATGTGAACCATACCCTACCTCCCTCTCTCTCTCTCTCTCTCTGCCTCATGTATTTATGTATTTCTATTTGTTTAAAGTCAATAAAATATATTTAAACAAGTTAACTCACGTGTGAACACTCCAAAGAGACCTAAACGGACTCTGACATCACTGAAGCTTCCACCAGCACCCACCACAATCCGCACATCCTGAACCTCCTTAGTCTCAGCCCTCCTTGTGAAGCCCCTCAAATCTACACTCTACATGAACACAAAGGGAAAAATACAGCCCCTCAAATCTACACTCTACATGAACACAAAGGGAAAAATACAGTCCCTCAAATCTACACTCTACATGAACACAAAGGGAAAAATACAGTCCCTCAATCTACACTCTACATGAACACAAAGGGAAAAATACAGCCCCTCAAATCTACACTCTACATGAACACAAAGGGAAAAATACAGTCCCTCAAATCTACACTCTACATGAACACAAAGGGAAAAATACAGAGTTCTTTTATAATACAAACGAAATTGTAAATTTAGTCTCATCTATGATAAATATTATCCTTTAAGATCTTCATCCTACAGCAACCTTTACATTGGAATTGTCAGACTCCGATGTTGAAGTATCTCTGATAAAAAATCTACTGATGCAAAAAAAGACAATTACACCATTTTCAAATAAAACTAGAGGAATGGTGAGCAATTTGCTCATGTAAATATATACCCCACCTCCCCCGCATCCCATCCTACCAAAAATGGAGATGAATCAATGGTAAAAAAAAAAAGGCACATTACTCTTCTGAAAATAGCGTGTGTACAACAATTTCTCAATATGCATATCTTTTGATGATCATAATAGGTGCTACGTTTCACAGCAATCCACTAAAAACTGCAAGAATAGCTGCATTCACAAAATTATGTCATACTGTTGTAAATCAAAAGGGCAACAACTTTTACAAAAATCACCAGAACACAAAAATGTGTCCAAATGTGCATCTTTACATGATAACCATAATATGGTAAATGTACCAAGTTTGACAGCAGTGCATACAAACTGCAACACTAGTTGAGGCAGTGACTGTAATATTTACGAAGTTTCCATCAAAACTGTGGGACTAGCTGTGTTAACAAGATTGTCATACCTGCATTTGGCTGCAAATGACTGGAATAAAATCTGTGGGATCAAAGTGATCTGTCAATATGCACATCTTAAGATGATGAGCATAATATTTACCAAGTTTCATGGCAATCCATCCAAAACTATGGGAAGAGTTGTACTAACAAGTGCTGGATGAAAAGTCTGATGGAAAGATGGATGGATGGACTGATGGATGGAAGGATGGACAGACAGATAGACATGAAGCTTGCAATATACTTCTGCCTCTATAAAAATGGCCCCAAGGTTGAAACTGACTAAAGCTGGGCAAAAGACAATATTTTAACCACCAAGACATGCCCTTTTGTGAAATTTATTCCAAGATCACAAAACAAAGGGGGTGGGGGGTTCATTAAATTGGTCAGAACATGGACAAGTTTTGCCCTTACCTGGACCTCATTTAATACTGTGGAGCTGACCCGGAACCTCTGTCGCTCCTGCTGTGCATTGCTAGAGTATGCACTTGTCAAGGTGGTGTCAAAGAATTTGGCCCCGACCTGAACAGAGGCACCACCAGTGTATTCTAAGTGTAATACATCCAGGTAGTAGCTAGGAAAAAGAAAATATTTAGCTAAATGTTATATTTAGTGAAATATATTACACTAACTCACAATATCTCCAGAAGTACAAGTTTTATGAATTTAGCTAGAAATCTAGATTCACAAGATATTATGCACTGTATATTTAGTACACATATTGCTATTAAGAATTTCACAAATGTCTAATGTACAAAGATTGTGAATTTAAAACCTTTGTGCACATCTAATGGCATTTAAACACTGTACTTCACAATAGCCAGAAACAGCTGCAGGTTGGTTTTAAACTTGACAAAGACTAGAAATACATTCAAATAACGCAAATGCCCCATCAAGGTGCCTGAAACTGACGTGAACACAAAACTTAAGCAAACAGATGCACAGACAAGCATAACACTATATGCCCTACAACATTCATGATGGAGCATAAAAAATTAACCAAACAAGTACATCTAAAAGATTACTGTGTCCATTAAAGTCTCATATCATTCAATTTTGCAAAGTCTCTCTTTTTAAGACTTAATTTTTTTTTTAACAAAATAAAATGATAATACAAAGGGGTATGTTTTTTTTTTCATTTTGCATGCATAATATTACAGTAAAATCCTAATTCACAAAAAAGTTTTGTTGATTAATTTAAAGTAAGAAGTACATTTTACACATATGCATGTATATAAGTTTTGATTCAAAATAAAAATTAAAATTGTTTTAACATTCAAAATAGTCTCCAAAGTTACTTTAAAACTAGACCTACTAGTGATGAGAGCATCACAAAGGACTCTGGTCACTACAATTGGCTCAGCAGGGCTTTAAACAGAGGAATGGGCAATCAGGAGCCATAACTCATCTACATGATAATGTGGGATGCTGGAAATTAAACTCATGTAAGGTCTTGTCAGTATAAAGGCGCCTGCCAAATATAATTGAAATCCAACAATCCCTGGTAAAGTGATGCTGCAGAAACCCATGTCAGGAGGATAGTCAATCAAGGTCCATAACTCCTGTAAATGCTGTCATAGAACACTGGAAATCAAACTCATTCACGGTCTCATCAATATAAAGTCATATACAAAATTTACTTGAAATCTAACAAAACTTGGTAAAATTAGACTGTGGAAAGCTGGAAATCAAACCCATTCAAGGTCTCATCAAACTCCTCTAAATGATGAGAGAGAACAACAGAAACAACACTCTTTTGACGTCTCATCAATATAAAGCTGCATACCAGATCTGGTTAAAATCCAACAAATTGCCAGTAAAATTATTTTGTGGAAACCAATTGCTGCCAGATGGATGTATGTAATTTTTAACTGGGACCCTAATAAAATAAAAAGTCCTTTATGAAACAGTCACTTGATGTTGTACATGAAAACCATGTAAGATAATCCAATAATAATAATGATAATAGCAGCAGAATTGTAATTAATTTAATGCTGCCAATTTATGTTCTATTAGGGTTTTTCTGCCTTTCATACAATCTTCAGCACCTAACATACTTAAGCTCCAGAGTTTATTGTTAACTATAAGAATATGTCAAAAATATGAGAAATAAAATCATGAAACTAAAGGTTCATGGAAGCATAATAAATGAGCCTCACACATCTGAATGAGTACTGAGTAGTCTAGAGGAGGTACGCAACAAGTTCTGTCTTTCTAATAGTACCTTTTTCCTTTATTCAAAAGGAAGCGAGGGGAGCTTTGCTGACTGTATTTCCAATAATCTGCACTGTAACCTGGAGAACTTGCAATGAGAACCTGAGCAAATGAAAACAGTTTGCTATATTTTATGGAAAGTACATATATAACATGACTATGTTCTGCTGCCACATAATGCCATATAGAAAAAAGACATTGTGCTCTCAAATATTTTTGACCAAGAAACTCAAACTCAAAGCCCCAAAAAATTATAAGTTCTGTAACTTTGATTAGAATGAAGTTAGAATCATGGAAATCTCAGGATCTTTTTATCTTTGGCTTCTATATTAGCATGAAAAATTTAAATTACACAGATATAATAAAGTACAAACCATATAGACCAAGTACAAACCAGTATAGACCAAGTACAAACCATATAGACCAAGTACAAACCATATAGACCAAGTACAAACCATATAGACCAAGTACAAACTAGTATAGACCAAATACAAACCATATAGACCAAGTACAAAATCTATTTTCAGGTTTTTGAGCTTAAGCTTGAGTTTCGTGCTCAAAACGTTTTGAGAATATGGGCCCTGGGTCTACTATGTTCTTTTTTCAATGTTTTAAAGCTAACAGTGTAAACCCTGATCTGCCAGTACATTATGTGATGGCAGATCCAGGTCTACACTGCATTTGGGTGCCAGCTACACACACATTAATACAGAAGTAACATATCTAGAAATAAAAAGATGCAAGAACACAACAAAATTACCAGGAACAAAGTTTTTACATTATGCAGTTTCTGCTAATTCAGTATATTCAGTATATCAGCAACATACAATTTTTGCAAGATGCCCATTTGCATTACGTATTAAATGATAATAATAATAATCATCATCATCATCATTGACATCATTAGCGACATAAAATTTTCCCAATGTGCCCATTTACATTATACATAATAAATATATTATTTAACTATGCTGCCATTAACATTTATAAAATGTTCACAAATCTGAAGTCTCCCTACAATTGCAAACAATGTTATCCTTCCAAAATAGGTTAACAATTTACAGAAGGAAAGTGACTTTTAAGATAATATTCTCCATCATTTTTGCCACAGCATGAAGTTAACATTCAGCTTGCATTACAATCTTTCTAGAACAGTTTGGTGTTTGTAGGACACAGCAACACAAGTAGGTTATTTAGTGCCAAAGCAATTGGAGTTAAGTGCCTTGCACAAGAACACACCACAATAACCAAGTCAGGCTAATCCAATGGTAGGATCTGAACACACCCTTTCGGTTGCATGTCTGGCACACTGACCACTAGCCACTGTGGTTCTTTTCTAAAACAATAAATGTCTCAATCGAATTTAATTTTACAAAGTTCAATAAAGAATTTTCCTTAACAACTATAAGTCATCTGCAGATTATTATTTTGTCTTTAATTTTTATACCTATTTAAAAGGTTAGAATTCAAAGATAACCTGGACATAGGATTCCATTAAAGAAAAGGACTGACTACTGATTGATGAACTAAAAATTGGAAATTTGGGAGAATCAATTTCTTATATGCAAGAATACATACAATATTGTTCCAAGGCATCTTGAAGACATGAATTTTTTTACAGACCTTTCCGGTAGAAAGTGTATCAATATTTACCTCCCTTGGCCACTATGTGTCACTACATGCATCTGCCATCAAGATACTGATTATTGGTACTGATTACATATGTGCCTGACCAAAGACAGATTTTTAAAAAAAAATATTGCTGTATTACTATGAATGAACTTTATTTCTGCAGAAGGCTTGGAATATCTACTTTCAAACACTAAACAGTTACATCAGAATACTGGTAGAAGCCACCAATGACACTTTATTCATGACACTAATGTTTTGCTACACTGTCTTTAACCTGAATAGTCAGTGTGCAGAAAAATGTTTAAATAACCCAAATGTCTCACTAATATAAATGGAACCTGGAAATTTATTTTAACGACACTTTCAAAGTTTTCTTATAAAGGTGTTCTGAAATTTGAAATACGAGACCAAAGTTATCGGAAAATCACCCATTTGCAATATATGATGGTTTCATTTTGTACTTCTTAATATATCTTCATACTGTAATGACCATGGCTATAGTCACAATGACTCTGATACTATTTAAATCTTTTGCTCTTATCACTTTTGTTTTTATAAATATGGTACATATTAAATGAAAATGAATTATGTTTCATTTACAAAACATAGCAATTATAATTATCTCTGATTTCTAAGAACTGGCAAACCATCAGTCTATCACTACATTCGATCTTTACATGTGTAACCCATTTTTAAGGTACCGGTTCATTCAGTAAAAATTCTTTGAAAAGTTTGCTGTAAAGTTTTCTGAGTGCAATATTTTTGCTTACCTGCTACACATATTATATTTTTATGCTACTTCTGTAAGTAATTTATGTAAAATACAGCCAGAATCCTGAAGAGAAGCATCCATGTGTAGTCTTGTATCACGATGTCTGCCGATTTGGATTGGCATGAGAGATTTGTACTTGGAGACTCTACACTTTAAGTTTTGCTATTATTCTGTCCATTGATAGTAGGGTACTGATAAGTAAGTAACTTGCACGTTTTAGTAATAATATGGTTGCAATACTGTTGTAAAGGTGTATGCAATTCATGAGTCAATAGTGGTCTGCATCAATTGAATAACCCGCGTCTCCATGAATTGATTCAATTATTAAAGACTTAAATTATCATCATATAGTTTAAGTTCACATAAATTTGAGTTCATAAGATGTTCTTATTCTTTGTATAGGCAAGCCCTGCAATATTCAAATACTTGTAGTTACGTATTTTATGTATTTACAATGTTGACATTGTATACCATGCAAACTGTATTGTTTACAATGCAATACACAGCACAACACACAAGGCACTATATGGTTACATGGTTTTCTGTGCCTTCAGCGATGGGTCGAATTGTGTCATGTGGTGTCTGGGGAAGGTTATAAACAGGGGTGCGCTGTCATTGTCGGTCAGACAACTGATGAGTACGTACTGTTGGCGCCAGAATTCAAAATTACTGAGAAGCAAAGTGTCAAGTTAGTACATTCTGAATGTAGAGAAATAACACACTACAATATAAAATAAACAAGAATCCTAGATTTATTCCAAATTAGACTGGAAAAGTTGTCTCCCACCACACCCAACAGCTTCCCCTCCTCCCCCAATCCAGTAGACATTATCAGAATTACGGAAAATGAGTTGTAAACAATAATTGAAGCTTTTATTTATTTATTTTCAATTCATTCAATATTGTTACATTGTTCTCGACTCTGTGTTGATGATATAACCTCTCTACACCCCCAAAACACACATACAATCACACTTTTGCTCTTGTCTAACACAACACTCTCCCATCCTATGTACATGTACATGTAGGACCCCTAACGACCAATAGGGTTCTTACAATACTATAGACCACAAAAATATGCTAATAAAAACATGATTAGTTTTCTCCTTTCTTGAAAATTTATAAAAATGCACTTATTCTCTGAAATATTGGTTTATTTGTGCAATTTTAACATAATTTTGGGGAAGAAATAGTCTTTTCTATTATACTGTTTCTGAAAAATAAATTGTGAGCTTTACAATCACTAACTTATCTATGAATTTGATAAAAATATCAAAAAAAGAATTACATAGATGCTTTCATCATCTGTAGCATTTTTTTCCTTGCATTTTACTTTCGTCATATAGTAAACATATTTTAGATTGAACATGTTGAATTATGTTGAATATCATTCATGTTGGAAGGGAGAGTACTTATTTATTTATTTATTTCCTTGTGCAGTCAAATTATTCCTACATTATCATAAAAATACTGTGAATGAACTAAAACTTTTGATCTGCAAAGTCTCTTTGCATCTTTGAAAGTTTTCATTTCATTGGAACACTTACATTCACGGGTGTTATTAACAGAATTTTATTTTTTGATCAATTAATTAATGTAATCATATATTTCGTTCATTACTTATTTAATTAATTCATTTGTGTTTAATTATATATTCACTTATACACCTACTTACACGATATTTTCACAAAAACTTAAAAGAATTAGTAAACTAAAAATATATGAATGAAAGGGAAAGTCTGAAAATTATTACTTATTCTAGCTAACATGATCAATTAAGGCAAAAGTCTTTAAATTTTTTCCAAGGGTAATTTGATAAAATTAAATAATTACAAATTTAGAACTCTGATATAAACAACTGAGGAAACTAAATATCATCCATGAATTTCTCTCTCAGGTTTGAAAAGGAACTAATCGGTCAAACTTATGTGGGAAAAGGCCTAAAGCATAAAAGCAACGAAACTTTAAGGTACCCAATTAATCAAATACTGTTTCACAGCAATGCAGTGTTAACTTAAATACCTGTGCAAATAAATTAGACTTACAGTAAATGTGTATGAATACAGTTTCTAGTGCTGAGCACTGGGCAATATCGATAACATAATGGCAGAAAATGTAATGGAAAGGTCTATAAGAATGTCTTAAGAGGTAAACAGTAGCCATGAAACAAGACAGAATCCCTTCGGACAATATGACATCTAAAATAACTGACACTATATAATTTAATTTCTAGCATTGTAAATTTGTTGGAGGAGGCATCCAAACTATTTTATCACTCTTAAAATTAATGCTATTCTCCTGAAATAACCTTCAATGTATTCAGAAATAATTGCTTTTTTGAAACACACAAAATCTTAAAATATCAATTTTATTTCTGAAGGGAAGTTTTCTCATGTCATGGCTCATATAGAATAGCCATTCTCTGTGGAACAGAATGGAATATCATAAAACATCTGTCAATACTGTGAATTCACTTTCATTTGTGGGCTACAAATTTTCATTTATTTAGTGGTTTCTTCAAACAATACATTCAAAGATCCAACTTACAATGATCCTTGTATGATAGGACCCCCTTTCCCATCAGAGGCAAATCCAGAAAATGAAGTTCTGAGGAAAATATTTTTTTTGGAAATCGTAATATTTGTATTTATCACATGACAACTGTGTTATTTAGGTTCATAATTTTTCTAGGTGTAACTCATGTAACAGCACATGATGACATCATGTAAAGCAAAGGTGTAGTGATTGAGAAGTCTGAATAAATTTCAAAGTTATTTCACTACACTATTCTATGTTTTTACCAAATAAAATCTGCATTTTATATTGCCATATGATAAATAGAATCTTACATTTGTGGTCATTTCAAATGAAATTTATTAAACATTTACAATAATTTCAATCTGTTACTGGACTCATTTCATAAATTCACATGAAATGAATACTCATGTAAGATTCTCTATGCATGAATAGGATTTAACAGCATGCCACAAAATCCTAGCTATGTAGTGCCGATTAGAAGTTAACTTCTTAAAGTGTATCGATAAAAACTGCTGAATATTTGAGGAATATAAACCCTTCCAAAAAAATGTAAACATGCAGTCCTACAAGATATAAGATAATGTTAAAATTCTTTAAAATAATAGACAAAGGTAAAAATATAAAATAACCAATGAAAGAAATAAATTTCACATTAATATCTCTTTATATTAATATCTCTTAATATTAAAGTCAAACAATACCTTTCCATTAGACGGGCCAGTCGGACTAAAGTAAAGCTTGGCACGATCATCACCCTTGACAAAGAACTGATATTCTCCATCATGAGGAGGTATGAAATAGCCAGACAGATGAGACACAAAATTATCATAATTTGAATCCTCAAAATATGCCTCATCAGCAATACCAGAATGATAATCAGCAGCACTTGTGCTGAGGTTCCAGATTTCTTCCAAAGTCTCAAAAGTCTTCACGGTTGCATTCCAGTATTCTAATTTTAAGCCTCTACCTCCTGCAGTAAATAAAATGTATGCATATTATGTTATACAAGACTCACTAAACAAAGACAACAGTAAATAAAATTCATGCATATTATGTTATACAAGACTCAGTAAACAAAGACAACAGTAAATAAAATGTATGCATATTATGCTATACAAGACTCACTAAACAAAGACAACAGTAAATAAAATATATGCATATTATGTTATACAAGACTCAGTAAACAAAGACTACGGTAAATAAAACTTATGCATATTATGTTATACAAGACTCAATAAACAAAGACTACAGTAAATAAAATTCATGCATATTATGTTATACAAGACGCAGCAAACAAAGACTACAGTAAATAAAACTCATGCATAATATGCTATACAAGACTCAGTAAACAAAGACTACAGTAAATAAAATTTATGCATATATGCTATACAAGACTCAGTAAACAAAGACTACAGTAAATAAAATGTATGCATATTATGCTATACAAGACTCAGTAAACAAAGACTACAGTAAATAAAACTCATGTGCCTTTCTAAACCTGACTGTATACTTTTAGCAATATTAGTTAAATATACATTTTCCAAATTTGAATGATTTCCTAAGGCAAAGAGACAACAGAATCATCACATAAAAACAGTGTTTGAATAGTATTCTACCTGTAAAATCAGATCCTAGCACGGATTGTACTGCTGCCACTTCACAATTAAGGTAGGTGTCCTGCACCTCTTTGACTGTGCATACAGTTTCTGGAAAAAAGAAAGAAAACTAATTTAAGATTAGCAAAAAACTTGAGTTTAATCAGCTATATATTTTGTTTGTATTCTATTTGAACTGTTTAAACAAATGAGCTTACATTTCAAGTTTTACAAATATTCAAGTATTAAGTTATACTGTCATGAGCTCAGTCTAGCTGTCTGGCATGAAAACAAAAATGCTGAATAGAATCATATACTTAACGGTACTCAAATTGTCAAATATATTACATTAACAGTAAATAATGTAAATACTTAGCATTGCTTGCTTGCTTTTTGCAAGAATGACATTATTTAAATTTACATTTTGCATATAAACACTGCACATACCTCCAACATAGGCCCTGGCCTTGGTGTAGGGGAAACGCTCATCAAAGTACTTTCCATATATGGTCAGCAGCAGGCCCCCCTCTGTGCTACCTGATGTAGGAAAGATGGATGTGCTTTCTGAAATACAAATTACATAGTGGCATTCAGTCAGTTTGTATAATCTGCATAACGGGCCATCCTTGTTAAGGGTTCTCACACACTGAGCACCTACATCCATAATTTCCCTCTAACCCTCTAACTACATTTCTATTATCAAGTCAACTTTGAACTATCTCAAGAAGCTAATATACCAATTTATCCATTTCTGAAAGTTGGATATTAAACTGTAATGATATTATATATTGATTTTACTGAAATATAATTAAATTTTGACTAATGTAATAAGAAATTTTGTCTCTGAATCCAAATATCCAAACTCTCAATCATTCCATGCACCCTTTGATCTATAACCCTATTTATTTTCACATACATCTATACACAAAATGATAAAAAGATCTATCCATCCATCCATCCATCACTCTATCCCTCCCTCCCTCAATCTATATACCTCTCCATCCATCCACCCATCCATCCATCCATACATACATATATATGAATGAATCATATTCTTCCTGAAGATAATACCTGGTAAAAATGGCATGGCTTGATACCCCTGAATCAAGATATATGATCTCTGGAAAATAAATTTTTATTGAGACCTCTTAAAACTAAAACAAACTCCAAAAATGTACTTGATTTACCTGTGTAGGTTTGAAACATGGCAATCATGGCAATCATGTCACATCAAAAAGGTACTAGATTACCTATGTAAGCTTGAAACATGGCTATCATGTCACATCAAAAAGGTACTAAATCACCTATGTAGGCTTGAAACATGGCAATCATGTCACATCAAAAATGTACTTGATTTACCTGTGTAGGTTTGAAACATGGCAAGCATGTCACATCAAAAAGGTACTAAATTGACCTGTGTAGGCTTGAAACGTGGCTATCATGTCACATCAAAAAGGTACTAAATCACCTATGTAGGCTTGAAACATGGCAATCATGTCACATCAAAAATGTACTTGATTTACCTGTGTAGGTTGTAAACATGGCAATCATGTCACATCAAAAATGTACTTGGTTTACCTGTGTAGGCTTGAAACATGGAAATCATGTCAAATCAAAAAGGTACTAAATTACCTATGTAGGCTTGAAACATGGCATTCATGTCACATCAAAAATGTACTTGATTTACCTGTGTAGGTTGTAAACATGGCAATCATGTCACATCAAAAAGGTACTAGATTACCTGTGTAGGCTTGAAACATGGCAATTCTGTCACACCAAAAAGGTACTAGATTTACATGTGTAGGCTTGAAACATGGCAATTCTGTCACATCAAAATGGTACTAGATTTACCTGTGTAGGCTTGAAACATGGCAATTCTGTCACATCAAAAAGGTACTAAATTGACCTGTGTAGGCTTGAAACGTGGCAATCATGTCACATCAAAAAGGTACCAGATTTACCTGTGTAAGCTTGAAACATGGCAATTCTGTCACACCAAAATGGTACTAGATTTACCTGTGTAGGCTTGAAACATGGCAATCCTGTCATCACTGAAGATCTTCAATGTGCTGCTGTCTGGAAGAGATCTGTAATATAAACCTAGCATGCAGCAAAACTCACTACAGCAAACAATTGATCAGTCAAACCACCAAATATGAATCCAAATCCTCAGGAATAGTTGCATTTAGAAAAAAGAAAGTGTTGTTTGTATTCTTTTATTGCCACTGCCTTCTGCACTGCATATATTTTGAAATTATTACTGGGAACCTTTTCACTACATTAAACCTCTATTATTAAGGTTTCCTAGTATTTTTTGCATCATATTTGTTATTCTTCCGTCCCCATTTAATTAAATAACAACTGATAAAACAAACCATTTTGTACAAGAAAATTTGACGTGCATTACCTGACATCTGTCACATGCTCAGTCTCCAAGCCATTGTAAAATTCATCAAAGGTTGTCTGTGTTATAGTAGGTATCATATCATCATTATTTTTAACAAGGGAATAACTTTCACTTCATTTTCCATCATCATCAAGATGCCATTTAAATTACCATTATATACTTCATTTTCATTATGTAAAACAAAGTATTTTTCAAATGTATAATTTTACTATTGTAAACCTACTTTATCCAGCCCTCCCAAGCTAACAATTTAGCAACAAAAGCTAAAACTTGTCTGCCCTCAGAGGTGGGAGTCAGATAAGAATGATCTCCCCTAAGGTATGTGAGGCAGCTTCAACTCTTGAGATATAACTAGGCTGTAGTATTGACTCCATATGCCCGAGACACGGATATTGGAAAGCAAAATAAATTTCCCCACAAATCCAGCACCACGTCACTAAGCTGCCGAATGACCTGGGAAGGTAGCCTGTTGTGCTGCTGCTATATATTCCACCAGGCTGAACTTAGCCTTTCAGGATGTAAGATCTTGGAGATACAAGCTACAGCAAGTTGACTTGGACCTCCATCCCATGTCTTGTATAATATTGGTAAGGGAACAGTTGCTCACGTTTGCTGTGGCAACTTCCCTAACCTCATGAGCCAAAATGCGTGATGACTTCATTTGATCTTAGGTTAATTCTCTGTATGCAGAGTGAATAACTCAGTTTATCCAGGCCAATAGAGCCCAAGCCAAGATATCGACCTTTCCCTCTTTCAAAGGTACAAATAAATAGACAAGATCTCCCTCTTCACACAGGTTCCTTTCATTTTAGGCACCACTTCAAAGCCCTCGCTGGGTCCTCTAGACAGCCCTGATGCAAAGAGTCCAATGTGAAAAGAGATTTCACCACAAAAGACTGAATGCCCATGAGCAGGAGCCTGTTGTTGGCAATGAAGGCAGAGGCCATCACAAGTGAAACTGGACCATCCCGACAGAACTGTAGATAGTTCAGGTCGACCGAGAAGGCATGTATTTCTCTGAACATTCCTGCTGTAGCTAGGATGATTAGAAGGATCAGTAAAATTCAGCAGTCACTAATCCCTTGAGGCAGTGAAGATTACCGCAGTCACCTATCATAACAGTTAATAACTTAAGAAGTGGTCATGAGTCTGCATTCTCTTTAATGGCTAACTGATCTGTTTATTGCTTTAATTGAGTACCTACCAACATCCTGCAATTGACATGGTACAATAAATGCTCACAGCAAAAATGGACAGGTTTTCAACCACTCATCTACTCATCAAGTAAATTAGTGTGATTATTGTCAAAACAGTCTTCAAGCTCGTGGAATTAGCCTGGTGTACTGCCCCAAGCACTGATCTCATTACTGATGATCACAAAATGTATAGGGTCTCAGGCTAGTATTGACCAATTGGAAAAGATTGTGTTCACCAACTCAACAAATAATCCAGAATTACACCGAACAATGAGTTTTAATAAACATTCAATATATTGTGCAGTGACAACTGTAAACATGTGGCAGTATTTGCAAGGTGCACAGCCACCAACAAAATGGAAAAATAACAAGAGAGAGCACGATTGCAAATATGATCAAGAGAAGAAACTAAGAAAGTACCAGAAATGCTGGGCAAATGAATATAAATGGCTTAAGTACAACCTAGGAAAGGCTGTGATATTGTGCACTTTCTGCACCAAGTATTCAGAGAAATACCAAAGTGCACTGGGTGATTCATTCATTGATGGGCATACAAACTTTCATAAATCGTCCCTGGAGTCACACAATGCAAGCTCCCTACACATAATGCTAGAGGGATATGTGAAATCAAAACAGAAAGTTGGTTCCTCAGAAGCAGAGCAAATTGTGGCATCTTTGAAAAATAGCACCTTGAAGAAATTTTAACATGAACTTCAACATTTCGTGAATCTTGTTGGTGAAATACAGTTGTTATTGTTTTGAGTTGATGCTAATAAATAATAAATGTTGAATTAGAAACTGAACTGGCTTCTGTATGATTTTAGCAGGATCAGTACAATTTAGGCAGGATCAGGAAACAATTTATCCTGGTGATCCTGCAAGTTAGTGAAAAAAAAGTCATAATTTCAACCCCTGCTTGCTTTATAACTAATAAAGTGCACACTAATTGACTATTATACTGTCTACAGAACACTTACCTGTAAATAGAGAAAGCATAAGTAATATCTGATACAGGTGAATTCCAAGGAGCATTGTTTATACTTACTCTAAGTGGACACTAATGAACAATTTAATTGTTTTCTATAGAACAATTACCTATACAACCTAAAGGTCTGTAATTTATACAGTCACTGACTGAAGAATACAAAAGTCAAGTACACATTACTGAATGCACATATACTAGTGACCAGGGCAGGTACACATAATGGGGCCAACAGATATAACATATGATGAAGTTAGAAAGTTTTATCTCAGACAGAAAAGAGCAAGAATTCATTCAAAAAATAGATGGAGTATACTTCCATTATATGAGAAACTCATCCAACTTGCTCCGTATTTTGTAAAAGTAACTCTTGATATCAGATTTTTGCAAGGTCTTTAACAAGCATGCTACCTAGCAGGAGTGGAAGTAGCAACCGAAGTATGGATGGGATTAGGCGCCAATAACTTTATCCAAGGGGAGATCACACTTGTCACAACTTTTAGCTTTCATAGCTAAAATTTTTATCTTGGGAACACTGGACTTGCGAGGTGGTGGTTGTATTCCTAAGGTATTATGATTGGGTAACGTATTTGAAGAAAATAAATAGCAAACAAGTAAAGCTATGTTTAAAGTTCAGATTTACACACTATTCAGTTCTTTACAAATATTTTTACCAGTCTGCATTCAATTTTGAAATCTGCATGAAAGAATACCTTCTGAGATTTCATGCACACAGAGTAAAGTGCATATCCCTCACTTAATCCTACAAATTCTAATTGACCCATAAAGTCTATACTCGCTTATAAGCCGATACCACATGCAAACTGCATAGACCCAGATCTGGGTCTATGTTGCTTGCATTTGGATGGGGATTATACGCGAGTATATACGGTAATAATCTCACAGAAGGGTCTATTCTACGTTGCATGATTGTGGATTTATTCTAATTTCATAAAAATTGTATAGAAAAATCACCAAAATGTGCAAAAATCATGCATCATATTTTCAAGTCTTACTTGTATGTCTTCATTAAATCTCTCTATATTTAGATTCCCACCTTTTAAAAAAAATGGCTGTTGTAATTTCCTCCCTTCATTATCAGCACAAGAATTATTTTTAGTCCTGTCAGTGTCCTCTAAAGTGCTTTACATGTTGCTGACAGCCTGATATTTCAGGGTTCAAGGAATGTTGTGCCAGTTACCCAGGGTCTACCAGAATGCTAGGTCTGGGCTATCATTAAGTTGAGTTCAGGTAGCCAAGTAATCAACAACATGACATCATGACTATTTCTTGATTTTTTTAAAAACATAACTTTAAAAGTATTTCAGAAAGGGAAATAAGTATTGCTGACTAATAATAAGGAAAAAGGGAAGTCTCAAAACTAACAGTTTCATATTAATGTACCTTCTCTAGGCTTCTGAAATTATGCTAGATTTTTTTTTATCTATCTGATTTTGAAATTTGTCAAACCCTTGTTGTGGATAAAAATCTATGCTACTAGGACTCATTTTTATGGTTAACATCTGCCACTTACACTGGAAGAAAACTCACACATTTTAACACAGAATTTTTTTTTACATTACCTTCCATAGGGTGCCTCAATTATGAAACTAGCATTCATGTTACCTGTTGAAAAAAGTTTTAAGAAAGTGATGAATCATGCATATCCTTGCAATTTTCAAATTTTAATATGTCAAGAAAAAACTTACATGGACAAATGTCACTGTGATTAAATATCCCCTCCCCCCAAGCTTTATAAAAAATGTTGGACTTAAAACACACCAACATTTTAATAAGTGTAAAATTCTGAATTAAAAAGTGAGAAGTTACTCCTACTTGTATCAGTTCAGAGCAAATTAACATTATTTTTGCTGTCTGGCAGACATATTCTTCGTACAATTCTGATTATTACAAACACACATAAAGATTGCATGTTATTTACATTGATTATGTTTACTATGCCAAATATCTGGCAACAAATTAAATGCTGAATGTATAAATAGTATCAGCTTTGTATTTTACAAAGTAAATCCCTCCATAAAGGTTTAAATTTAAACTCACCGACAGATGTTCCTCCCATTTTACACTTCATGTATCCCCATGTGCTGGTCTCCGAGTTCAACTGTATTCCATAGCTAGCAAAATAAATAATAAATATTCAAAACAAATAAACTTAATATTTACAACACAAACAGAAGGCTCTGATATTTTATATATATATATATATATATATATATATATATATATATATTGAAACCTGCTATAACATGCTTCATTATAACATGAACTCGGATATAACACTATAGAAGGCTCTGATATCCAACACACAATTAGCACAAAGTAAGCTACATGAATATAGATGAATATTTTGCTCTCAAGCATCCATCCATCCACACACACACACACACACTCTCACACACACACACATACATATTCTCATGTGCCATATTCTCAGATTTGGGGTTTTGGGGAGACTCAAAAAGTGTGCATGACCCAAAAAAGTGACATTGTCCAACTGAGAATAGGTTATCTTTCATATAAGCTTATAGAAAATTACTGGAAATTCAAATTTGATAAAAAAAAATTAAAAAACACGAAAAAGACATACCTGTTTTCTTTGAAGCATTTTAATACACTTTTAAATAAAAAATAGTTGGTAGACATAGTATTGTCCAATATCATCACCACACACATGTACCAACACTCACATAATCACAACCAGACAAATAATAATAAAAAAAACACAAAGTTTCTGTCTTTAAAATCCACTGGTCAGTGGAATATTGTCTTAATTAGACTCAGTCTTTGCTGCTCTCAGTAGTTCAGTAGGGGTGTTGAAGATAATGCAAGTGTCATTTGTGTTCATCTTTGCACCCGTTAGAGACTGCGTGGTACTGTTGTTCAAACTTCCCCAAAGATCTTCTTGAATTTTTCTCAGCAGAGAAAATGATCTTTCTGCATCTGCATTACTGTGAGGGAGTGTCAAATATGCTGGGTTGTGTTGCTATGTCAATGGATGTTGAACACTCCAGAATGACTAATGTTGATATGGTGTTTGCAGTGCATGCAACAAATAAGATGTTCCCCCTTGCTGCTGCACTTTACAAAGTGAAACTCTGTCCAGGAATTCTGAAATTTAGTTTTGCTGGACTTTGCTCACTTTGCAGATGGCTCATCTTTTCCTGAATCAGACACTTGCCTTCAAAAATAAATCACTCTTGTACACTATTCCGACTAACGAAATAATAGTGTTTAGTGTTTTATATATAGAGTGAAATCCGAGTTCAAAAAAACATTGCTGCTTATCATGAACTTGCCAGTAATCTTTACTAAAGTTGGCTTAATCATTCTCATTCAAGGCAATGATGTGTGGTAACTTTTGTTCTTCAACACGAATCTCTTTGATTTACCTATAACTTCAAACAAATTGAATTGTTCCATCTTACCTATGCAAATTGGCCTAATGGTCTCTTCCACAGCAGTCTTCACAGGATTTAACATGGCTTCACCATGGCTCTTTTCAGCCAATCAAGTAATCTGTGAAATGGTGGTTGCTTATGCATGTGCACATTACCTAATAATTGCCTCAATGATAAACAGCTGTATAAACTGTCCTGAGGATAGTTTTACATTGGGCTCAAAGCAGGACTGTTTACTGCTTATACAGACCACATGCTAGGAACATATATAGTGGTGGTAAAAATCTCTCTCTCTCTCTCTCTCTCTCTCTCTCTTTTTTCTCAGATTACTAAAAATTTTTGGTGGGTTTATTACGTTCTTGGATACAACATTTGCTCTGTTAGAACATTTTACTTTAATTTCCCCAGCCAAATTCCCAATTAATATGTATTCCAAAGGCTTTGTTATAACGTTACTTCGAGCTGTACTCAATTAGTCAACATACAGGTAGAGAATGATAGCTAAAAGATATTTCTAAATTATATAGTCAAAAAATTACAAAACAATATCATTTCTTCTCATGCTTTAATGCTTTAATTACATTAAACCAGCAACCCATGATTCTAAAGTACCAATTATGAATGAGGTGTGATATCCATGTCTCTGTTAACTGGTGCCTTTGTTAGGTCTTTGTTATTTACAGATTATGAATGACATGTGATTATCGCGCTTTTGTTTTCTGGTGCCTTTTTTTGTTTAAACGACTGCATCAGGTGATAAAATCGTTATAACTGAGCAAATTTTCTCAGGCGGACCACACAAATCAAACGCTATAACCAATTAAACATTATAAAAATGGAATGTTATAACAAAGCCTTTGGAATACATATTAGTTAGGAATTTGGCCAGGGAATTTAAACTCAAATGTTATAACAGAGGAAATGCTGTATCCAAGAACGCAATAAATAATCTTTACTGTATATATATAACTTTCCTAAACTGGGCACTGTCAGGACCAAAAATTCTGACTGCTTGATAAAGGTGGCCTAGATCAAGAGGTCAGAACAGTATTAGAACAGCTTTAATGGAACCAAGATATGTAGTCAGTCTGCAGGAAGCCACATTAGATAACGGTCAGTTTCAGTGTATTTTTATTGCCCATTACCACAGTGTATTCATTTGTATGAAATGACAAATTATAGTTTACCTCATTAATCCAGCCCTCCCAAAGATTGCTTTTATTAACAAATGTGTTAAAGTTGTCTGCCCACCTAAGTTTAAGTCAGACAAGAGTGATCACCCCTTGGAGAGCAGGATTGGTGCCAAATCCCTCCACAAGTCAGTTACTACTGGAATGGATGTGCACACATGTAACTGTGGGGAGGCTGGTAAGATATGCCCGTATTATTAGTGGGCAAGTATTATCGAAGGAACACAATTTACTCCAAAAATTGATTTCTTCTTCAAATACATTACACCCAATCATAATACATAAGAAGAATAGGTTAGAAGTGGAATGAGTTACATGGCCTTGCCCAGAAAAAGGCCCAATTTTCAGTCCCCTAATGTATGCAAAGCAGCTTCGAATCTCGTGAGAAATACAAGACAGAATTAGCATATAGATATGCATAGACACAGCTTGTAAAAAAATTTCAATCCCTCAAATTCAGTGGAAACAGAATGACTACATTATTGAGAATGACCTGGTAAGGTAGCCTGTTGTGCTGCTGCAATACTTCCCACCAGGTCAAACTGTGCTCTTTAGGATGAAAGGTCTCAGAGGTAAAAGCAAGAGGAAGTCGTCTCTGCCTTCCATCCCACAGCTTGGATATTGTCAGTTAGGAAACAGTTAAACTTGAATGCAATGCAAGTGGCTGCTGCCCTAACCACATTAGCCAATATGTGCAAGAAATGCATAGGTCCTGGGTTAGTTCCTCATAAGCAGATCATGTAACCCACTGTATTCAGGATGACAGAGTCTATGTCTATAATTCCTTCTTTTGAGTGGTAAGAACAAGCAAGATCTCCCTCTTCTGATCAGCACAGTTCACCTGTGTCCCACTTCAGATTCCTTACTGGGTCCTGCAAATGCTCTTTGAATAAAGGTTCCAAGGAAGATAGAGATTTCAAGACAAAGGACCAATTTCCCATGAATGGGAGCCTGTTCTTGGCAGTGAAAGCAGAGGCCATATGGAGTGAACTTGAACAGTCATGACAGAACTATCAATAGGTTGGATCAACCAACAAGACATGTATCTCACTGATACAAGCTGAATGACCAGGAAATAGGTCTGTACTAAAGGTGAGTCAAAAATGGAATGTTATAACAAAGCCTTTGGAATACATATTAGTTAGGAATTTGGCCAGGGAATTTAAACTCAAATGTTATAACAGAGGAAATGCTGTATCCAAGAACGCAATAAATAATCTTTACTGTATATATATAACTTTCCTAAACTGGGCACTGTCAGGACCAAAAATTCTGACTGCTTGATAAAGGTGGCCTAGATCAAGAGGTCAGAGCAGTATTAGAACAGCTTTAATGGAACCAAGATATGTAGTCAGTCTGCAGGAAGCCACATTAGATAACGGTCAGTTTCAGTGTATTTTTATTGCCCATTACCACAGTGTATTCATTTGTATGAAATGACAAATTATAGTTTACCTCATTAATCCAGCCCTCCCAAAGATTGCTTTTATTAACAAATGTGTTAAAGTTGTCTGCCCACCTAAGTTTAAGTCAGACAAGAGTGATCACCCCTTGGAGAGCAGGATTGGTGCCAAATCCCTCCACAAGTCAGTTACTACTGGAATGGATGTGCACACATGTAACTGTGGGGAGGCTGGTAAGATATGCCCGTATTATTAGTGGGCAAGTATTATCGAAGGAACACAATTTACTCCAAAAATTGATTTCTTCTTCAAATACATTACACCCAATCATAATACATAAGAAGAATAGGTTAGAAGTGGAATGAGTTACATGGCCTTGCCCAGAAAAAGGCCCAATTTTCAGTCCCCTAATGTATGCAAAGCAGCTTCGAATCTCGTGAGAAATACAAGACAGAATTAGCATATAGATATGCATAGACACAGCTTGTAAAAAAATTTCAATCCCTCAAATTCAGTGGAAACAGAATGACTACATTATTGAGAATGACCTGGTAAGGTAGCCTGTTGTGCTGCTGCAATACTTCCCACCAGGTCAAACTGTGCTCTTTAGGATGAAAGGTCTCAGAGGTAAAAGCAAGAGGAAGTCGTCTCTGCCTTCCATCCCACAGCTTGGATATTGTCAGTTAGGAAACAGTTAAACTTGAATGCAATGCAAGTGGCTGCTGCCCTAACCACATTAGCCAATATGTGCAAGAAATGCATAGGTCCTGGGTTAGTTCCTCATAAGCAGATCATGTAACCCACTGTATTCAGGATGACAGAGTCTATGTCTATAATTCCTTCTTTTGAGTGGTAAGAACAAGCAAGATCTCCCTCTTCTGATCAGCACAGTTCACCTGTGTCCCACTTCAGATTCCTTACTGGGTCCTGCAAATGCTCTTTGAATAAAGGTTCCAAGGAAGATAGAGATTTCAAGACAAAGGACCAATTTCCCATGAATGGGAGCCTGTTCTTGGCAGTGAAAGCAGAGGCCATATGGAGTGAACTTGAACAGTCATGACAGAACTATCAATAGGTTGGATCAACCAACAAGACATGTATCTCACTGATACAAGCTGAATGACCAGGAAATAGGTCTGTACTAAAGGTGAGTCAAGAAAGCTCTCGACTTTGGTTCAAAAGTTTGCGTTATTCATTTACATCCGAGCCCACAGAAGATTCCATTTTAGACAAAAGGGAAAAACTTTTAGCCAAGAAAAAGTAAAACTTTTGCAAGACGGTCAGAGAGGACTTTGTTCTGGCCTATATCCTCCCTTTAATGATGTTGGAATATATCAATATATATATAAATTGTGGAACAGTAGCCCACGAAGGTGATGAGAGCTAACTTCTTCTCTTCAGAGAACCCAAAGGAGGAAGTTAGCTAACTGTGGTACCAAGGCTTTTGAGGAAATGTTTTTCCACCACAACACTGGGAGAAAACTCTCCACTTCCCCACATGTGTTTTTTCTCTGTTAACCAATTGTTCTGAGAACCATTTTCTTCTACTGAGTTCTTGTTTGATGGGAGCCAAGCATGCAGGTTCAGCATCTGTGCAAATGGACAGAAGACCAACATTCACAATTGTTTCAGAAGGCAGGATTTCCCTGAGAATCGCTTTTGATAAGTTCAATAGATCACTGCTCTATGATTTTTCCCACTTTAGGGAAGCAAACAGACAAAATTCCAATTCCCTCACTTTTTGCAAGACCTGGAAATCAGAGGGAAGGGGGAAATGAGTATCCTGTAAGGCCATTCCATATGAATCAGCTGAATCCAATGGGACATTGAGTCTGCTAGGGCATTCAGCCTGCCTGAGATGTGGTGGATTTGGATGTGGATTTGTCCGTGATGACAGCACCTAAGAAAATTCTAAACCAGGAGGCAGAGGTCTAGGGACTTGTTTCCCCCTTGCCTTTTGATGTAATCAAAGAGAGCTGATATTTCAGACAGAATGAGACTGCTTTTTCCAGACAGCATCTCCAATCAGATTGAAAGGTATGCTCTATGACTTTCCTCTCCAATCCAACTGAAAGGTACACTCTATGACTTTCATCTCCAATCAGACTGAAAGGTATGCTCTATGGCTTTCATCTCCAGGAGATGAATGAATAATGAGCACTCGTAAGAGTGCCAGATCCCGCTCACTTCTAGAAGGGAGGACAGGAGATGGGCACCCCAGAATGTTGTGCTGGCATCTGAGCAGATTCACAGCAGTTGCTCCTGCAGTGGGATGCCCTCCATAAACCAAGTATGGTCGTCCCATTAACTGAGATGGGACCTTTACTGGGATGGGACATCATGTAGCAAGAAACTAGATAATTGATATAGAGGGCAAAGATCAGCTTCATCTGGTATAGAAAAATCATCTGCAGGGGACTCATGAACAAGCAGCCCAAAATGCGGGGATTCACTGTCATACTGAGAATACCCATGGGGTGCAGAAGTTCCCGGGCTGAAATTTGATTCTCTGAGCGAATGGTAAACACTAATGAGATGATTTCAAGATACATTCCCAAGAGCATTAGACTTGATTCAAGAGAGTTTAGAACTCCATGCCCAAATGACTGAAATGTTTGGATGGGATGAGCTCAGATCTGTCCTTGTTGACAAAAAAATGCAAAGCCACAATGAAACAAGCAAAGGTGATAGTAAGCCTCCTGTCACTAGTGCAATGACTGAGCTTGCAAAAAAGACTATGTGGGACAGTGAACAAATGCTGTGAATCTGTCCATGTTGGGACACATTTATCTCCAGGCATTCACCAAGTGTGTTGCCAGCAGTCTGGGACTGGTACTAGGTGTCCAGAAATGGTGTGTCACCATAGCTGGTGCTGGGTCAAAATGGAGCTGTGACCAGTGATGAACTGTCCAGTGCCAGAACACTATACTTCCAGGGATCCAGTACTGAGTAGCATGAGATGGTTCACCGATTCCAGTGCCAGATAGCTTATTTTGCTTGGCATCCAGGCTTGAGCTGTGCTGGAATTGTCATGGCTAGGTGCCAGGCGCTACCTTTATCTTTATGCCAGGAACGGACATATTGGAAAAATTGATCACCATACCCAATTCTGGTGCCAAATACTTAATGAAATTTGCGTCCGAGTCAGAGCTGGAACTTTAATGGCTGGGCCTGCAGGTACTATCTGTGCCTTGAAGCCTGGAATGGTTATACCAGGAAAATAAATCATGGAACCCATTTCTGGGATCACTTTTGGCAGTACCAGGGTGTGTCTGTATTGATTGTATATTTACTACTGGTCTGGATGGACTACTGTGCCATGTTGGTCCTGGCCTGCTGTATTGTTGTAAAAATTGGAACTGCCTGTGACAACAGGGAGTTGAAGCATCAACAGAGGCAGTGTCAGTGGCAAAACTGATGGAGTCCTTGAGTGTGCATTTCCTCACTTTCTCATTGCTTGTAGAAAGCGGTAATGATCGTCGCTCATACCTTCTTAAGATAGAGTGAACACATATATGCCTTGTACGACTTGAATTGCAGCCCATCAAATTCATATACAGGTAGGGTGATTGATATCAGTTCTAACATGAAACCTTACATGTAATAGCAGACAACTGTTTGACAGTATTCATAGATAAGATCAAGTAATGTAGTTGAACTGACTTAAATACAATGAACCCAAAGCTGTGTTGCACCTTGAGTACGAAATCGCAGGTTTCCTGCAATATTTTGTCATTGGTCCCCCAAATCTTCACCCTGTGTGCCCTACTGGGCACACTTTATCATCAGTAAAATATCAAAAAATACACCAACAACTTTTCTTTAGTGGATGTCCATCCACATCTATATTGGCTCTAACAATGGCCAAAGTCACTAAAGGTGATAAAAACTGTAAGATGGCAATAAATATCCATTTTAAAACAATGTATTTGGCAATGAAAACACTCAAGATTTGTGGTAGACAGATGAGTTGTAATGTAAAGTCTTTGATTTACAGTCAAAACATACCCAGGTCAAAATGTACCCTGACCAAAACGCAATCAAGTCAAAACATACCTAAGCCAAAATGTACCCAAGCCAAAATGTACCCAAGTCAAAATGTACCCAAATCAAAACATACATATGAATGCCAAAATGTACCCAAGTCAACACATACTCATGAAGGAAAAAATATACCCAAGTCAAAACATTACCATACCAAAATGTACCTAATTTCTGCCATTTATTAAAAAATTAAAATATAAAGTTTTCAAACAATCACATTGCAATTCATTCAGCCATACTGGGATAAACTAAACCATGATAAATTTACACCAATATGGCTTTGGCCCAATGGTATATGCAGCTGATCAGTTTGAATCATCAGTGACACAGCTATGATTGGCCCAATGGTATATGCAGCTGATCAGTTTGAATCATCAGTGACACAGCTATGATTGGCCCAATGGTATATGCAGCTGATCAGTTTGAATCATCAGTGACACAGCTATGATTGGCCCAATGATATATGCAGCTGATCAGCTTGAATCATCAGTGACATAGCTATGATTGGCCCAATGGTATATGCAGCTGATCAGCTTGAATCATCAGTGACACAGCTATGATTGGCCCAATGGTATATGCAGCTGATCAGCTTGAATCATCAGTGACATAGCTATGATTGGCCCAATGGTATATGCAGCTGATCAGTTTGAATCATCAGTGACATAGCTATGATTGGCCCAATGGTATATGCAGCCGATCAGTTTGAATCATCAGTGACATAGCTACGAGACAAAAACAAATGGGGCACAAGCATTATCCAATTTAACCCATTAGATTCCAAAAAATTGACTTGTTTCAACAACAAAACTAGTAACTTGAACAGAGATTTTGACAGGAAATGTCAGGATTTTATTTTTGTGTTTGTTTTAATAGTTGTGTTATTGATAATTGGAAATTAATTTTGTGGAATATTATCTGTGCATGGATTTTGATGAATATTTTCTTCTTATTGGTGCATGCAAGTACGTGCAGAAGCTTTCTTAATCATTTAGCTGAATATAAACAATAAACATTTTTATAAGCAGATGATTCAATGTAAACCAAAAATGCAGTGTCATATATTCCTGTTATAAAACTAGACCATGTATTACAATTCTTTTTTTTCTCACTCTTTCGAATTTGCAGATTGTAATTTTCAAATGGATGCTAAGGTTTTAAAAAATAAAGTTATTGTATAAAAAGACATCAAAGCCATTGTATTTTCTAATATTTTGTTTTTGATTATTTAATGCATCTCTCTCTCTCTCTCTCTGTCTAAATGTATTCGTTTTGATCAATTATTACAAGGAGGCTGTTAGAGTTAGGATTATTCATTAATGAAATGTGTTTATAGTTGATATTCTGGATGAATTACAGCTTTCCATGTAGTTTTAATCTCAACTCTTTCGTCCCCCATCCCATCTGTATTTAGTGTCATTGACCTTGCCTAGGTGAAAGAACACTTGCACTGTGTTGAATAACTGGAGATGGGGGTGAAGCTTAGTTGTACTCTAATTTTCAAACTTAGTGTACAGTTTTTAGGCTCTGCCTCCAGAGTTATCTGAAGTAAGTGATTCAAATGTGTCTCATCATCAAAGGAAAATATCACAGAGATTAGGTTCCTATGTCATTGATCCACTTACACTCTTAAATAAATTTCTAAAGATGATCAATGAAATTGATTTAAAACCAGCCATGCCTATTTACAACTTATAGAGAAGTATCTACTGATATATGGAACTTGCAACATATGAAACTAATGCAGTAAATGTCCAAACCTCAATGTGTTGGAACTTGCTTTAATTTGGGTACTTTTTGATTTGGGTACGTTTTAGCTTGGGTACATTTTGGCATGAGTATGTTTTGATTTTAATATATTTCAGTTTAGGTACATTTTGACCAGTTACCTAGTCTTTGACGGCCACTAGTGTAACGTATTTTTTTTTTTTTAAATCACACCTACAGCAAGGAAGATTTAATTTATTTTGAGGCTGAATTACTGACAAAAGAGACTGAATTTATGCAAATACACAATTTATTATTTTATTGTTGATTTAATAATTTGAAAAGAAAATTAATTAAGAACACATGGATATTTATTATAATAAATGCTGGTAGTAATGAATGCACACTAAAGTTAAATGAGAGCAAGATCTGGAATGAAACCTTCCATGGTGCAGCTCATTTCAGGTTAACTTAATCAGATATTCAAACATGTTAATGTTTTCATGAGTTACATGAGCACATGATAAAACGTTTATTACAACAATGTAAATGTCCAAGGAAAATATAACAGTACAGTGCTAAGTTAATGTGGCACAACTGTCGAAGCAAGTTAAGATTATCTCATTTCATTTTAGCACTACTAGAGTATTATGTACTACAATTTTCCTTTGTCCCTTTAAAATGTTGTGTGTTCCCGCAAATTTTAAGTGTTGGGGACAAACTGTCCCCTGCCCTTGAGATCCAAGGTGCAGCACTGTCAAGAGCAGGCTTTTTAATTGACACTGACAAACTTATTGTAAGAGGAAGTTAGACAAATGTGATGTGAAATATTCATCTATGATGAAGACAGAGCAAGAAATAGACAAAATCATAGCTGGAGTACACTTCCCTGTTTGAGAAATAGATAGAAATACAGCTGGTGTATACTTCCCTGTGTGAGAAATAGACAGAAATATAGATGGAGTATACTTCCCTGTGTGGGAAAAGACAAAAATATAGCTGGAGTATACTTCCCTGTGTGGGAAAAGACAAAAATATAGATGGAGTATACTCCCTGTGTGGGAAAAGACAAAAATATAGCTGGAGTATACTTTACTTTGTGAGAAATAAACAATTATAATATAGTTGGAGTATACTCCCTGTGTGAAATAGACAGAAATATAGCTGGTTTATACTTCTCTGTGTGAGAAATAGATAATAATATAGATGGAGTATACTTCCTTGTGTGAGAAAAAGACAAAAATATAGATGGAGTATACCTGCCCTTGCAAGAAATAAACAAAAATATAGCTGGAGTATACTCCATGTGTGAGAAATAGACAGAAATATAGCTAAGAAACTCGCAAGAATCACTCAAATGGTGAAAAGGTGCAAGATACCAGTTTTGCTAGGTCTCGCGAAAGAACATGCTTCCTAGTACATGTGAAAGTAGTAACAGACATATGGACAGGATTTGGCACCAAACCCTTTTTCCAAGAGGAGATCACTCTTTTCTAACTTCCACCTAGGTGGGCAGATGATTTTTTTTAAAAACATTTTTGTTGCTAAAAACAAACTTAGGAGGGCTGGATTTGTGAGGTAGTGGTAATATATTTCAAGAAGAAATTTTATCATTCAATGCCTGACTTAACTGAAAAGTTGGGAAATTTAAAACAAAAATAGAATGTTGCTTATGTTGGGACATTAATCTACCATATATAATCACATGTAAGTCAGATGCAACTGCAAACTGCATAGACCCAGATTTGCAATTGCATAATGTGCCTGCAGATATGGGTCTATGCAGTTTGTTGGGATTAATCAGTAGAACAAATATAGACCCTGATCTACCAAGGCATTATGTGATGGCAGATTATGGTCTATGTTGTTGGAACTAACTTATATGCAAGTATATATGGTACTTATTAATTAGGACATTGTTACTTACAAGGTGTCAGCAATGGCATCTGTGTCTCTCAAGTTACACAACTGTGGTCCTGTATAGACCCTAGATAAAAATATGACATGTACATTAAATTAGTCCAGGAATAAATAATGGTAATATTCAATAAGAATATGAACAACTGATGTAATAAAGATCAATAAAAACTATTAATTGTTCTTTAGATGTTACAAAGATCAAGACAAACATATTAATTGTTCTTTAGATGTTACAATGATCATGACAAATATATTAATTTTCTCTATTATTGGTAAATATTACCATCTAGACAATAATTCAGTGGTTCATCTAAATGAGCCATTATGCATTAAATGCATTTCTTGCCTTTAATTGTCCAGATATTATGACAATAATTTTGAGAAATGTGACCATGTAACAAGAGATCCAAGAGGGCCTGAGGTTGTTCACCTAGCTGATGACCTAAAAACCAAATATAAGGTCAGGTGGCCAAGAAAACTGGTGTAGTATGATGCTTTTTGACATTATAAGTTTTTTTCCATTTCTTTTTTAGCAAGGACAGCTATACTTGATGTCGGATCAGCATCATTTGTGCAAACTTAAAAAGCGTTATGACGGGTTGCTTTCTGTCAAATGTGTTCAACTTCTATTTACGGATTTAAGAGAAAATGTTGCTTTTTTTAGTGACAGTGGTCATATTTGATCGCAGATCAGCATCATTTCTGTAACTTCAAAAGCCTTCAAGACAGGATGCTTTCTTATTTTGTCAAATTTTGTTAGCTTTTCTGATTTTACTAATGGTGGCCATATTTAATAATGGATCAGTGTTACTTACATAAACCTGAATGGGCTTTATGCCAGAATGTTTTTCAAATTTTGTAAAATTTTGCTCAGCAGACTTAGAAAAGTTGTTTATATCTTCTTCTTTTTTAAATAATAGCAGCCATATTTGATGGCAAATCCACATCATTTGCATAAACTAGAAACTTTTTGAGAAGATGTAATTAAAGTATCTATTTTTCACAATGGCAGCCATATCTGATGATGGATCAGCATAATTTGTACAAATCTGAAAGCCCTACATGCAAGAATGCTTTCTGTTCAGCGGTTTAAAGCAAAGGTTATTTAAAGTTTTTCTATATTTAGTAATGGCATCCATATCTGATGACAGATCAGAATGATCTGCACAAACTTAAAAGGAGCCACAGTGGCTCGGTGGTTAACGTGCCAGACTCACGACCGAAAGGGTGCGGTTCGAATCCTACCATTGGACCAGCCTGGATCAGCTACCGTGGTGTGTCCTTGGGCAAGGCACTTTACTCCTATTGCCTCGGCACTAAATAACCTACTTGTGTTGCTGTGCCGTAAAGCACCAAACAAACAAACTTAAAAAGCCTTTTTGCCAAGATACTTTCAGTCAAATTTTACTAAGCAGTTTTTGAAAAGTTATTTAAAGCTTCTTTCAAAAGGAGTAGCAATAACAAGATTTTCAAGCTGGCCACTGTGGGGGCCATATTGGACGTGCGAGCAGCACCATTTTCATCTAGGACCAACTAGACCATGGGATGAATGTGTATGTAAAGTTTCATGGGAATCCTCCAAATAGTTTAGGAGGAGTAGCAATAACAAACTTGTGCTAACAGATGGACAGACATCAGATGACAAATGACGGACAACAGACTATCCCATAAGCTCTTCTGGTCTATGACCAGTAGAGCTAAAAAAACAAGAAAGCAAACTGATCAGTAATGGTCACTGCTCCACATTAAGGCATGGAGTATATTAATTTCAGAAGGTATTTCAGTCATTTTGAGGCATATGTACCCAAAATCCATATAAGAAAGGATACATGATTGGCCAAAGTGACACACTGACATACCGGCAAAGCACTAAATTATTATTTCATGTCGGTGTAAATTGCAGATGAAATTCTAACATGTTTTGTACACACCTATAAGGCTTGTATGTTAGCATCCATATTTATGAGAACATGTGATGTCAATCTATGCCACATGATTCTTTATATAATTAGATTCACATAATCTGCATCAGAAGAACTGGGCAATATCTGAAGTGGCTAGGCAAAAGGCATGTAATGTTCATCAGATGTGTACAGGAGGCAACTTTTGATAGCATTAACCTGTTTAATTATAGGTCTCACACAACCATTTCAATTCAATCTATGTTTGTATATAAAATATTTCAAAAAAAAATTCAGGGGAAATTTTTTTAAAAAAAATTCTTCATGTACCTCAGTGTCCAGATTATTCTGACACACATAAAATGGCAAATAGAAAAATATGTTATGAAGTGCTTAAATGAAATTATAGCCGCTTGAAATGGTCCACCATCAAAATGCCTAAAATCATGTTACTAGGAGTGCCTGTTCACACTTCTCTTGGAAAAAAATCCACTCTCATAAGCTTGATAGTATGTAAGGTACTAGTCTGAGTTTCCTCTGACTTTTCCCTTCCTGTGTTATGTATTTGGACAGTTATGTTGGGTGGGAGGTCACAGCCCAACCACTATCAAAAACATGGAATTTGCTGAAAACACATGGCAAAAGGTATTTGCTTTATCTAGGGGCTACCAAAATTATATGACCCTGTATCAAACCCTACCTGCCTGAAATCAATCAGTAGAAAATTTAGTTACTCACTCATAACAGTTAAAACATATTTCATCTCTTTAATAAGCCTACATATGAGCCAAAATTACTGTGTTTACAAACTGGACCTTGTACAAGGCCATTTCTCACATTGCATAAACGCATGGTCCAAGTCTCGCAACCTACATTTTTCTTAATGTCAAAGGTCAGACCATCATGTGATACATACAAATTATGCAGAGAATAGGTCAACGATAACTCCATTACTTAAGATTACTTAAGCCATGAGATTTGGTAATTATGTGACTAAACAATGCTGCATCGACATTAGAATCTGTTAATAAGTACTGAATATCAGCTAAAATGTCATCTTATTAAAGTTACAAATTATGTTTCAATTAATGTGTCTGTTATTTTGTCCAAATATCTAACATGGGTGGGCAAGGTCAGTGGAAACTTGGACTAATCAGGTACCAGTGACACAGTAAAGTGGTATAGTAGAAAAAATATCTGCCAATGCATGAATTTGTTTTTAAAGCACTTAGCATTATTCTGGGTTTAGCATGCTATACAAACATATTCAAAGAAGCTAGGTACTGTTTCTATAAGTCATGTTTTGAGGGTCACCAAGAAACCACATCGCATTAATCACATCATAGTGCATTATGTGACTAGAGTTAGGCTACATGTACTTTACACAGTTTTCTTATTGAGAGGAAATACAATCTGTGGACTGATGTTTTACGATAAAGAGATTTCCTTACTCCTAGAAATCTACAGCTTAAAAGTTATCCCACACCTGCTTAGCACGAAAAAGAATATTCTTGCTTCAAATAGACTACCTTGCCCCACTTCTCTTGCACCCAGCAAATAATTTTATTTTACAAGTTTTTTTATTTCCAAATCCAACAATGAACTGAATATAGCAGATCCTTCAAGTTCCTTGGAAAGCAAATACTTGTGTAGGTGTCAAGTTAGTCCCATCATTAACAGGGAATGAATTCAGCTGGGAATAGCCTTTCTTGGGAATAACCTCCCTTGACCTTGATCTATGTTATGATCAATGCATGATATGTATTTGTTATCACTGAAACATGCATGCACAGAATAATGTACATGCATCACTTATAGTAATCATAAATCATCATTTCTAATAAATAACCATATATCCCTTTTCTGATCCATGAGTGTGTTTTGAATGGATCCAGTAATCAAATACTGAAAAATCACAAAAGTTCATCAGAACAAAATTTTGTGAAAATTTAGCAAGGAAAATAAATTTGTGATATATTAATGATGCTAAATAGTATGACATGATTAAATGTATAGTCCCTCATTAATCTGCAACCAAATTAATGTAACAAGAATGTCAAATGTACAAGATCTGCTAAATTTGACACTGCCTAAAAATAATTCTTTATCATTTTTATATTTATATTCATATGTTGGTACCCACTTTAAAATTACTTCCCGTTAGTACAATGCAAGTAAAGCAGTTGTTTTTACAACCTAATAATACTTGCTCTATTTCATTTTCAGCCATAAAATATTAATGCAATGTCTGCAAATTATTTCAAGTAAATTGACAGCGATCAAGAAGAATGAGCTAGTCTGAATCTTACCGGAGAATTTTTTCTTCTTTTCCATTTGTGCTCTGGTCAATATTGCTTCCAAATCTATCTGTGAAGATTTGTCCATACATCTTCAGGATGGTTCCTGAAATAATTTGAATAAATCTATCACACTGCAGGTAATGTTGTATGAAATAAGGAAAATTGTCAAATACATGTGCAAGTATTTTATAAATGAGTTCCAGTGTCTTTCTCTTTCTACAGCCACCCTCAAAACAGTGCAATATTATAAAGAAGAGTCCATAGAAGGGTCTGATGCTCTACTATCTGAAAAGAATTTCCAGGAATTCAAGATAAGACCAATTCTTCTTTTCAACTGCTGAGTGCTGAAACCATCTCTGATATTCTTGAGTGACAAGATTTTCAAATTAGTCACTGTGTCAACCATACTGGATGTAAGTTATATAAGCACCATTTTCATTTAGGACAAAGTAGACACCATTAGAAGACTTTTGGTGAAAACCCCATGTTAATGTGACCTTCCATTCAGGAGGATTAGTGACAAGATCAATATATTCATTGTGGCAGCCATATTTGAGGTAAAATTGGCACTATTTTCATTCAGGACCAACTAGATATCAAAATTAGTCTTCTGGTGAAAAATTCCATGTTGATATGACTTTCCATTTAGAATCAGTAGCAAAAACAAGATTTTTACAATGGATGCCATGGTGGCCACACTGGATATCAGATTGGCACCATTTTCATTTAATACCAACTAAACATCATAAGAATTCTGGTGAAAACCCAATGTTGATATGACTTTCCATCCATGAGGAGTAGCGGTAAGATTTTCAAGATGGCAGCTTTGTTGGCCATATTGGATATCAGATCAACATAATTTTTAATTATGACCAACTGAGACATTATAAAAAGTCTTCTGGTGAAAACCACATCCTGATATAACTTTCCGTTCAGGAGTAACAATAACAAGATATGCAAGATGGTTGCTACGGTGGCAATACTGGATGTCTGATGGGTACCATTTTAATTTAGGACCAACTTGAAGATCATAAGTCTTTTAGTGAAAATGTTGATATGACTATCCATTCAGATGGAGTAACAATAACAGGATTTTCAATGTGGCCACTGTAGTGATTTCCAGGCAGCACCATATTCATTTAAGACCAACCAGACATCATAATAAGTTTCTGCTGGAGATTCCATGCTGATATGACTTTCTGATCAGAAGGAGTAGCAATAGCAAGATTTTAGAAATAGCTGCCATGGCAGCCATACTGGACATCAGATCAGCACCATTTCCAAAAGGAATCAACCAGATATCATAAAAGTCTTTCAGTGAAAAACCCATGTTGATATGACCGTCCATTCAGGAGGAGCAGCAATAACAAGATTTTCAAGATGGCCACTGTGTCAGCCATATTGGATGTCTGAGCAGCACCATTTTCATTTAGGACCACATAGACCTTGGGATGAATGTGTGTGAAAAGTTTCATGGCAATCCTCCAAGTAGCTTAGGATGATTAGAGATAACAATCTTATGCTAACAGTCGGACTTATCTCGGACGACGGACAACAGGCTATCCCATTAGCTTTTCTGGTCTATGGCCAGTACAGCTAACAAGTCCAATTTCTCAATGTAAAATATATTAAAGGTTGTACAAATACCTGGCACCTCAGATTAATGAACCATAAAATCATAATAATTACAAATACTTTGAAACACTTTATTGTCATGGTTTGGGTAAAAAATACACATTAGTGGGTACCTAATTACCAACATTCATTTCCATACATTTGCTAACAAACAGGTTTAATCCATACTGCAGTAATTAAGTTGATTAATTAAATTATTCTTTGCTAACATCTAGTGTAAATGTGGAAATCTTATAGAAAATGCCAACTTCTTTTTTCACATATGCCTGAGCTAACACATATAATACCTCTATTGTAATCTTAAGTAATTAGCTTCTCTGGTGTTATTAAAGACTGCTATCAAAGCATAAAGTTCTCAACAATTAGGAATTAGGTACTTGTACAAAGCCAATGCCTGTAAATCTCTTTTTTTTTAAACATCTTCCCAAGTGACTGGGACATGACATTTACAGAAACTCACTAGAGCAACGAGGATTCCGTGACTCAGTTTGTTGACCTATGTGAACTCAGTACGTGACTTGCTTCCCCTTACTCAGTATAAGTAAAAGGTGGTAGTAATATTTGATGTTTTCAAAGCGCATCGCGGAGAAAGGCTGATGTCTCACTTAAAGGAAAATGGGATTATACCAATGTGTGTGCCAGGCACATGTATGGATAAGTTGCAACCCCTAGATTTAACTGTTAACAACTTTTAGAAGGAGGAAATCAAATCGTGATTTCATGAGTGGTATTCCACACAGGTGATTGATTAGTTAAATGAACTGGAGGACAGTGGAGATGTACATTCAGATCAGATCTCAGTTGACCTGAAAACATCTACCCTTAAAGCCAATTTTCACAAAGTGTCTTATCTGCACACATGACAAAGTAGCACTTCCAAGAGACCTGATTTCAAATGGGCTTTGAGAAAGCGGGACTAATCTGCTGATTGTTTACTTAGCAGTTAGTTGATAATGTGCAAAAATATATTTATAAAGGGGAATAATATGTGTTTTGGGAAATAAAGGACACAGACAGAGAGTAAATCTACAATTATTACTATAAATCACTTACAGTCATTACAATCTTACACAAGTTTTCATGTTCATGAAATTTTGCATCCAAATTAAATTGTAATCAATCAGTTTCATTTTTCCTTATCATTCATGTACTTATCCTAATGTATATTTCACATTTTCAGCACTATAGATATCTGTGGTATTAAAACAAAGAAAGAAACAAATAATGCCTTTCCATTGCATATGATGGGGGGGGGGGGGCGAATGTTGGCTTGGTTGATATTTCATTGTGACTTTGTGGTCTAGTTCACCCACAAAAATCAGAACTCCACGAATTTAAAGTGTTTCACAGTATATTGCAAAACAAAAGTCTCAATTTGATTTTATACCAGGATCATTTGACGACCAAACTTCTTTGAAACAAATATCTTATATTCACTGTAATCAATCAAGAAATGTGGCTTTCTTGTATTGAAAAACAGGACTATTCTTGCCTCAATTTTTTAAATGTAGTTTCTTTAGGTACAAATTTTTTCCTAATTGATACACTCTTAATCTTCAAAAGACACAGAATGTCCAACAGATATCCATTTGCCATAGCTTTAATAAGTGTGTTGGGTGTATGTTTCATGTCTAGTTCACCTGGAGGTCCTGAGGTCGGCTGGATGCTTTGTATCAAAGGTGTGTACGAAAACCTGGGCTGGAAAAGAAATATAATGAAGTCTAGAAAGTACGAACCATGTAGATTACTGTAATTATATACCTAAAACACATAAACAACCTGCTTGTCAAAGAGAATGTTAGATTACAAGGCTGTCATTTAATGGCACTTTTGAAGCCAATTGACATTCCACAAAAAAATCACTGCAACAATTTGAAGCAATACTATTTTTAAAGACCTGTTTTCACTGGCTGAAGTACACATAAATTTAGCTCAGATTGGTTCTGCTAATAATAAATGCTACCTTAAATTAATATCCCTGATAACATTGACATGTGAAAACAATTAGACGAGAAGTTGTGACGAGGATTCATAATGCATATCATGAAAACTTTACTTAAAATTTCACTACCTAAGGACAGGGAAAAAGACTATTGCACTTGCATGTAGAGTTGTGTAGCTCAGAGAGTGTACAAATTTCAGAGATAGGTTTATGCTCTGTTGGTGCTAATGATCACTAAAATCACAAAATATTATCAAATTTTCTGACAGTATTTCATTACAACTCAGATACTGACTGTATATACAGTAAGTGATGTTGTTTACGGGAGGTGACTGTCATTGGAGTTGTTGCTGCATTGCCTACAGTGACTAACTTTTTAGATTTCACATCTGATGTACATCACAATTTTATGACTGTTAAAGAAAAAAGTCAAGAAAACATCCCCAGAAACCAGCACATATGTATTTTCCACCCAATCCCTACCACAAAAAATATGGCATTAAAGCAGCAAGCATGTAGCTTACAAAGTACAGGCAGTTCCAGGAGAACTTGTTTCCATTACAGTAATTACTATCTTTGACTGGTAGTCCATCTACAGTCACCGCAAGGTGAAAGTTGTCTTCTGGCATCCCCCTGACAAAAGGAAAGACGGTTAAAAAGGTGTCAGGATGTTACAAAGAAACTAATCAGAGACTAAGCTACCATATGTACAAGGATGTGTAAAGATATCAGTCCCTAAATCCAAATGGTACCCTTTCTCTTCTCATATTCTAAGTCAAGAGTTCTTTATTTTTCTTCCTAGTGTACCACTTTATAATAGAACATTTAGCATTTGTAACAGTTTTACAAATTTTGGTATATATATGAGTCACTCAAAGTACCTAATGTGCTACTGTACACAAAGTATTTCCAGGAATCAAAAATATGACCATTTCTTCTTTTTAACTTGTGAGTGTTGAAACCATTTCTGATATTATTAAGGGATAAGAAGATTTTCAAAATGACTGCTGTGGTGGCCATATTAGATGTCAGATCCACATCCACACCATTTTAATTTACGACAAACTACACATCATTAAAAGTCTTTTGGTGAGAAGCTAATGTCTATTTGGCAATCCATTCAGGAGGAATAGTGATCACAAGTTTTTTAAGATGGGCATCATGGCAGCCATATTGGCAGTAAGATTGGAACCAATTTAATTTAGAACCAACTAAATATCATAAGTCTTCTGGTGAAAACTCCATGTCGATATGGCCATCCATTCAGAAGGAGTTGCAATGCCAAGATTTTCAAGATGGCCACTTTGGTGGCCATATTGAATTTCAGATCAACATCATTTTCTTTTAGGACCAATGAGACACCATAAGAAGTTTTCTGGTGAAAACCACATGTCAATATGACCATCCATCAAGGAGAAGCAGCAATAACAAGATTTTCAATTATCAATTAAGACCAACCAGACACCATCAAAAGTCTTTTAGTGAAAACTCCATGTCAATATGATCATCCATCAAGGAGGAATAATGATAAGATTTTCAAAATGACCACTATTTGAGATCAGATAAGCATAATTTTCATTTAGGACAAACTAGATATCATAAGAAGTCTTCTGGTGAAAAAGACCAATTTATATGACCATCCATAAAAGACGAACAGCAACAACAAGATTTTCAAGATGGTTGCTATGGTGGCTATAATAGATGTCAGACTGGCACCCTTTTCACTTTGGACCAATTTGACATCATGTTGATATGACTTTCCAGTTAGGAGGAATAGTGATAACAATAATTTAACGATGGCTGCTAAGGTGGCCATACTGGATGTCAGATTGGCACCATTTTCTTTTAGGATCAACGAGATATCATAGGAAATCTTTCATTTAGGACCAACTAGACAACATTAGAAGTTTTCTGGTGAATTCAGGAGGAGGAGTGATAACAAGATTTTCAAGATGGCTGCCATGGTGATCATACTGAATGTCAAATCCACATCATTTTCATTTAGGACCAGCTAGATATCATACAAAGTCTTTTAGTGAAAACCCCCATGTTGATATGACCATCCATTCATGTGGAGTTGCAATAATTGATTTTTTCAAGATGGCTGCTGTGGCAGCCATATCGGATATCCGACCAGAACCATTTTTATTTAGGACCAATTAGAACTTGGAATCAATGTGTGTGTAAAGTTTCATGGCAATCCTCCAAGTAGTTTAGGTGGAGTAGTGATATCAAACTTGTGCCAATGTTGGATGGACAATAGACAAAAGGCCACCTCATAGCTCTTTTGGTCTATGACCAGTAGAGCTAACTACCATAATCTTCGATGAAGCAAGCCAATATGTATTAAATTTTAGTTAAACATCATGTCTAAAAATATCTTGTAATACATTTGATAAGTTGATCACAGACAACAATAATTATAACATCTACGAGGTACATTTCCAAATTACGCATTTTATGACATACTTTTTCCAAATTAGGTTTAAATGTGGCCACTCATAGTTTAATCTCTGCTGAAACACAATGTTCCCTAATTAATGCATTATCAGACACAGAGTTAAATATATAAGTATCATCTCAACAATGTGTGCTCCCAGGGATTCAAATGCCTAGTATATGATTAAGCTATATTTCCTCCCTATAGATTAAGAAATCATTAGTATCGTTCAAGTCACCATCCTTTGGGAATGTAATAAATCCTTTTTGTCTCAAAATAACTCACTTGATATTGTTACCTATGGACTAGGCTTCTGCCTCTTTAAGTACTCACTTGGGAGTGTAACACATCTGAGTCTCCATGTTATGATACTCACTTAGGTGTTACACGTGATCTGGTTCTCAATGTTACAACAATCACTTGTGAGTGTAACATAATCCAGTTTAAATGTTGCAATACTCAGCTGGAAGCATGATGCATAATACTGGTCTCAATATTAAAATACTTACATAGGAGCATTGCCAATGATACAACATTCAATTTATGGTACATATCAAAATACTCACATAGGGGCATTGCCAATGATACAACATTCAATTTATGGTACATATTAAAATACTCACATAGGAGCATTGCCAATGATACAACATTCAATTTATGGTACATATTAAAATACTCACATAGGAGCATTGCCAATGATACAACATTCAATTTATGGTACATATTAAAATACTCACACAGAAGCATTGCCAATGATACAACACTCAATTCATGGTATATATAAAATACTTGCATAGGAGCATTGCCAATGATACAACACTCACTTTAAGTATCATCTCAACAATGATAAAATATATAAAATACTCGAAAAAAAATTAGCAGAAAAATCAACTGAATGCAGGAAAATCAGGCATCATATTTGCAAACTCTATCTTTCTATTATCATTAAATCCTGCCTATATTCAGAAAATTGCCTTTATTCGGAAAATGGAGGAGGTGAGAGGGAATTTCAACAAAAAAAAAATAAAGTTCTAGAATAGATCCTGCCTTTGTAATAAAAGTATGTCAACAAAAACTCACTTAGGAGTGTAACACATGACCTGGGTCTCCAAGGTACCATCAACATGAACTCTGCACTCATACTCTGCTGTGCCTGAGACCAGGGAAACTTTGTTTCCAAGGTGGGAATTTCCATCTCCAAAGTTGAACTGATTAGCAGCAAATCCTGCAACATATTTTTCCAATGTGTAAAGCTACAGTTGTATGCAAATATAATTTTAAAACCATAATTTTCTTGTCTTAATCTGTTCACATGATCTCTCATAGTATTTTCATAGTCTCTTTTTTTTTTTCTCCATCAAATCGTTCTTTCTTGCAAATGTGGTTTACCTTATTTTAAAAAAATATTTATTATATACTTTAGTGTGAAATATAGAAACTTATTGGCGAAATAATTTTCATATTTTTTCATTCCTATATTTTCACATGTGAAAAATATATCCTTATATTTTCACATGTGCAAATATAAGATTTCCCATTATGCCTTGCGACGCTGGATTGTGTGTGCTTACAGAAGTTATACCTGCAGAAACAAAAACGAGCATTTTGTGAGCTAGAACAAATAAATAGAAACTGCATTACATTTCAGACATGGAAATTAACTTTTGCAGACAAAATTTTAGTCGACGCCGTTCACATCTCTATGAAGTTATTTCCCCTTACTTCCTTGACAACAATGATAAACCCGCTGTGATGCATTGATGAATAGAACTTGCTTCGTGGTCAAATATAATCAAATAGTTTACAAAATGTCAAAAATATAAATTACTGCGACAGATTAGGTCAACCCAATCATACCGCTATCTTAAGTCACTGATATTTATATGACCAGCTTATGAAAGTGAGGTGAATTACGAAAAAAGGGGTGGGTGGGGGTGGAGTGTGGTGCTGAATAGTGAGTTTAATCTTCTAAGCTTCAATTCTGGAGCAACTTTGGTATATAATAAAAAGAAAATTTTCTTTTCCTGCATTAATGCCAGATATATTTCATCTTGTGGTACCAAAAACGGCATATTTTAACTCGTGGCTTCGCCACTCGTTAAAGTATCATGTTTTTTGTACCACACGATGAAATATATCTGGTATTAACATAGGAAAAGAAAATATCCTCTCTCTCTCTCTCTCTCTCTATATATATATATATATATATATATATATATATATATATATATATATATATATATATATATCTTACAGAATTTTCATATATCTGCACACACAAAAATCTTTGTTTCCTCCAAGCAGATTTTTGTTCTAATTTTAAGACTGATTATCCCAGAGGTGAAAACAATTAAGATAGTGAACATAAATTTAAATCAGGATTGTATCATTTGAATCATCACAACTGAATTTTTTTTAAAAAACTTAAATTTTATCCTAATATATATTATGATCATTTTTTATATAATGAAAATAGTTTTTTTAAATCCAAACTGGTATGATCAGCATGAGCCCTATGCAAAATGACAAAATTCTGGCCTGAACTTGACCTAATCTACAAATCACACAGAACGTTTTTTCTTACCTGTTCCATAGATGGTGAGCCTTGTCTCTCCATTCAAACTTCCAAAGTGGGGTGTTACTCCTGTTACTGTAGGCTCTGCTGGAACAATATGTATATATATATATATATATATATATATATATATATATATATATATATATATATATATATATATATATATATATATATATATATATATATAACTTGTCTAGAATAGTAAACAAACCATGCAAGAATGCTGACATTTGATTGAATTTGTTGAAGTAAAAATTATGAAAGAATTTAAGGCTTGTCTAATAATAATAATAGTTCAGTAGCAAGGCATCTGCAATGATCATCTGTGCTAAAGAATTAAAATGTGATGAAGTTAAACACTCAAAGACGTCAACATTTTACTTGCTTCAACTGCAATACCAGGGATTTAAAAAAATTATACACAATCCCTGTACAAGTACCAATCAAATTTAAGAGATTAGTTATTTAATATGAAGTAATCACAGTTTCATCATTTAACTTAATAGACCACAGGTCTGATAACTTAATGACAAATGTACTGCAAAGCTTACTCTGATTAATTCTTGTAAAGTTAAACCACCTTTTTTGATTACCATGATAAAAGAATGTGTCCCTCTTAGAACCTCACAGGCAACTTATCACAAATTTGTCAACAGTGTAGCATTACTTTCTAGAGAAACAAAACTGGATTCATTTGTCTACAGACTCCACCTGTGAACAGATTTTACCATGTGATAGTAATATAAAATAGTGTGCACATTATGTTGAAATTTTAATGGAACATGAAGTACTAGAAAATAGGATATTCTGTGCTACAGTCACAACTGATAATTACAGGTAAAGGCAGTCAAAGACAAATTTTTTAAATCAATGGTTGTCCCTAGGCAATTTTTTCTGGTTGTTCAGTAAACTACTGCAGTTGCCTCTAAGACTGCAGTAATAAATGATACCAAAAATGTATGATTTAATCTCAATCAGGATTTTAATTTTAATGATTCATCAATTTCCCTATTTGCTCTTGGAACATAAAAAACTCTAACATTGATATAAAAAAAAAAATTCAAATTTTTAAAATATATATCATTGTGCCTGATATGGATATAAAAGTTTATGCCAAATACATTTTTTTTAGTCTTTACAAAAACAAACAAAAAATTCTTTCACTAAAAAAATTTCTTTTTCATTGTATACATTATTTGACTTCATTTCATGATAGGGAAGTTTTTTCTTCCCTCTAATACTGCACATCAATGTATCATTTGAGTTACCAGAGATATCTCTTAAGGTTAGATTGTCGATATCTCATACTTTGCAAAAAAAAAAAAAAGATCATAATCATAATTTGCACAGAGTTAAGTATTTATCAATTTAATATATCTGCATTTAATTATGAAACTGAGATTACATTTTGAAGGTATCTATATTATAGCACAAAGATATAAGTGCTCTGCATGATGTAGAGGTTTTTGAAAACAACTACAATCTCAGCATATGGCAGTGTAAGATTGGTGGCAAAAGAAGACATGATTATTTTGAGCAAATATTTGTTCCTGGTGTCTCCTCTTTGAGTAATTGTTGTTTTGCAATACCCTAAAAAGTTCCAGAAAATAAACATGCCTCTTCCAGTGAGCTTAACATCTGGCCTAAGCCCTGAACCAGGCAGAAATTGGGATTATTACACATGATTGACTCTGCCAGGAAGGCACAAAGTCTTTAGTAAACATCAACATCTGGCATAAATAACAACTAGCGAACCCATAGGTTACCAATACAAATTGATTTTCCATCAAAGTAATCCAACTCATTATAAACCATAGCCATCAAAGTCTAGTTGCCCCACCCAGCTATGACTGTGATACACTTGGTTGCCCAAAAGTTAAATTTAGTTGCCCCAGCTGCCGATCAATGGATTTTTCTACCCCTGTAACGTGGCAATTACTAAAAGAACACAATTATTGTGCTTACTGCAAAAATAGGCTGGGTGCAGGCTGATTTAGACCATGGCTGATTTGGACCAGGCATATTCGGACCAAAGTACGGGCTGATTCGGACCAAAAGCCAGGCTGATTCAGACCATGTTACAGGCTGATTTGGACCACATGAAATATTATTAACTTTGGTCTTCGACTTAAATGTGACATTTACAATTGTTTCAAATATGATATTTCTCATTATTCCCAGGTAAGTTGAGCGGTGCTAAAACTGCATTTAAGGAAACAAAACCCCGATTTTATGAGAGATAATGGTGCTGTTCTGTATACAAATAAAATGAAATAATGTAAAACCGTTTATTTGCATTGCCAATTTAATGGTGAAATATTTTCAAAGCAGCTAATTCAACTTTGTGCAAAATTGAAATAGCCGACTTATTTTATTGAAGAAAAAAGAAAATTACTAATACTGAACAAAATCATGAAAACTGGGCCAATGCAGTAAAAAAAATTAGTCTATATATATTGCTTTTGTTAGATTTATGTCGAATTTATCTTTATTCTGTATATTGTTCAATATACTAATAGTGCTAAAATAAAACTTATATACTAAAAATTAATCTCTGTTCCTCTCATATTTATGATTTAATTCAATGCAGTATCATACGTTAATATCATACATCCATATTTAATTTTATGCAAATTACTCAGTGAAAAAAAAATCATGAAAAAAATGTATTATATTATATATGTGTTAATATAATAAAATCTTCATTGAGAAATTAAACTTTAATGGATTTAATATGTGCTTTAAATGGAATATTTACGTTCAATAATATTTGCAACATTTTCAAAGGTTAGGATGAAAATAAAATAAGTTGGTTTACAGGTTCGAGATCTCTATCTCTCTCTCTCTACATTGATGCAGTCACACATAACTATTACAACTGGTGGTGCTTGGTAAAGAAAATAATAAATAAGTCAAGAAAATAGTAAATAAGGTATAGTGGTAGGACAGGTAGAAGAGTGATAATAGGAAAGGTAGAAATAAGTGAAATAGTGTCAATCTATGTTTTCGTCCTTTCATACTCAGACCAATCCAGCTACCATGGTGGCCAAGAGATAAATAAACCTCAACTGGCACAGACCTGAGAATCACTAAGTCTTACTTGTAGCTGACGATTGTATTAGAAGGTGATGGTAGAAAGCTCCTGCTTGTAAGATACCAAGTCAGGAGCTTCTGCAACTGTTGCCAGTAATTTGTTCCATGTCCCTATGGAAAGAATCTGAACTTCAAAGAGTTTGTCCCTATTAACTTCTATATGAATTTCTTGGTGTGATTTCCCTGGTTCATCTAGATCCAAGGCTCAGATATTTGTCTGCGGTTATGTCCACTAGGTTGTTCGCTATCTTGAATATCATGGTCAGCTGGGCCTTGGTTCGCCTGGACAGAAGTGATTCCAACTCACTGGAGATGATTCAGCATGGCACCGACACTGCTAATATTTTCTATATGTTTGTGGTGTATCTAGCAGCCCTCCTCTGAACCATCTCTATCTTGTTTATTATATCTCTGTTATATGGGTTCCACATGGCTGAGCAGTACTCAAGGCCAGGTCGCACAAGTGAGAAATATGCTCAGCTTCTGACTTCCTTATTGCTGATTCTGAGGTTGCAGCACAGGGAAAAATGGGTGCTGTTCACTTTTTTCACCATCCTGTCTATGTGGTGTTTCCAAGAGAAGTCTTTAGAGAATTCCACCCCAAGATATTTTGTTGCATACTCAGTGGCTAGCTTGTGCCCCTTAAGGGTGTAGATGGCCATGATCGGAGATTTCTTCCTGCAAACTCTAAGGATGCTACATTTTTCTGGGTGGAAAGACATACTCCAAGTTCTTTCCCAGAGAGCCAGTTGGTTCAGGTCTTCTTGTAGGATTGTGCAGTCTTTGGGGGAGTTGATTACCTGGTAGACGATATAACTGTCTGCAAATAGCCTTGTGTTGGATTTGACGCTTGATGGTAGATCATTGATGAAGACCAGGAAGAGGACTGGATCCAAAACACTACCTTGAGGTATTCCGCTAACAACCGGTGAGGACTGGATCCAAAGCACTCCCTTGTGATACTCCACTAACAACAAGTGCTGGGTCTGATGTTGTTCTGTCCATGATAACCCTCTGGGATCTGTCTGTTAGAAAATCTCTGATCCATTTCAGAGCATTACCCCTGATGCCATAGTGGTCCAGCTTACAAAGGAGTCATTCATGGGGGACATGATCGAAAGCTTTACTAAAGTCAAGGACCACAAGGTCATACTGCTTCCCTCTGTCTAAGGATTTGGCAAGCTCATCTACATTGGTTAAGAGTAGCGTTTCTGGCACAGAAACTGTGTTGGCAGTCTGTTATGATGCTGAAGTGATCCAGCTGGCACATCATGTTGCTGACTATGATGTGTTCAAGCATTTTGCAGCAGATACATGTATGGGAGACAGGTCAATAGTTGCTGGCCTTGAATCTTTCTCCATTTTTGAAGATAGCCATGATATTTGCTGTTTTCCACGTATCAGGGATTGAACCTGTTGAGAGGCACTTATAATAAATATGATGCACACTCTTCTGCTAGATCTTTCATGATCCTTGCTGGAATCATGTCTGGTCCAGTGGCCTTCTGTGGGTTAAACTTTTGCAATAAGCTGTATACACCTTCTGTGGTAACCTGAGAGTCTGACATAGATGGGTGAGGTTCTCCACGTTGGTTGGGGAGATCACTCTTGTCCTATCATATGAAGAGAGACTGGCATTGTCGATTCAGTATGTTGGCCTTGTCAGATGCCTCTGAATGTAGTTTCCAGTGTTCCTTGAGGGGGGCCACACCACAGTTGTCTCTCCATATGGACTTAATGTAGTTCCAAAATCTATTCTGCTTGTTAGGTTGGTGGTCTTGATCTTCTATCAAGTTTTTCAACAGATCTCCAGTAGGCCTGCCATTCTATGCGTTGGGATCTTGATTTTGCTTCTTGGTAAAGTTTCCTATCTCTGGCCTTTCCTATTGTTTCCTGTCTTGCAAACAATTTGTTCCATCTTCTGTGTTGGGCTTTACTGGATCTGTCTATCCAAGGCTTGTTCGTCTTGTTTCCTGATATGGTCCTGAATAGTATGAATTCGTCCATTAGTCATTTGATCTTCTTCTCAAAAAGTTTCCACGTGTCGTTTGCAGAAAGGTTCTCTGTTTCATGTATGAATGACTCGTGCAAGGTTTAAAATTCTTCCTGTATCTGGCCACAGTCTGCCTTCCTGTATTGGAAAATTTTATGAGATGCTTTCTTCACTTTCATTGGTTGTCGGCTGGACTCTATGTAAACTGCTTCATGGTCAGCAATTCCTGGTATGACATCGTTGATTAATGATTGATCATTGATCGTTGATCATTGATTATCATTGATCATTGATCGTTGATCATTAATGATTGATCATTGATCGTTGATCATTGTTGATTAATGTTTTGTTGTTTGTGATGAACAGATCAAGCAGATTTGAGGAAAATTTAGTTACCCGTGTTTATGCATCTACAACCTGTTCCAGGAATTAGTCCTTTATGATAGTTAGTAGCTGTAGGCATTAGGCATTGTTTGTTGCTTGTGGCAGTGGACACTTGTTTTCCCAGTCAATATCTGCCAGGCTGAAGTCTCCTCCTAGCTATAGGTGCAGACCACGTGGGATTCTGGTAAGGCACGAGTGAAGGTGGTCTAGGTAGTTTGGATCGGTTATGGATGGAGGCTTGTAGAAGGCGCCGACGTATCGGTTTGTTGCCCCTTTAACCTTGATCTTGGCCCAAACTATCTCGGAGTTACTGTCTGCCTTAAGTTCTTCTGGCTCGCAGCTGGCATAATGGTCAGATACTAGGGCAAATATACCGCCCCGATGGGATCTATCTGGACGATCTTTGCGGTAAGACTTGAAGTTTGCTGGGAATACTTCAGCTGAATTTATGCTGCTGTCTAGGCATGATTCTGTACCAATAATAATGGTGGCTTGGGTATAGGAAATCATATTGCTAAAGTACTCTCTTATTCCCAGGCCCATTTATTGATTGGCAATTGATGACTAGGATTCTCATGGGTAAGTCAGGTCTAAGTCCGGTGGAACCATGTGTTGTGGAGGTGCTCTGCTGCTTGTGTGGAGATGAAGTAGTAGTTGGGTTGCTAAAGCTTATCTCACTGTCTGCTCGGGTGCAGTCACTAAGGCAGTGGTAGCTATTGCTGGTATCAAAGAGAAAAATGTTGAATATTCCAGTAGAGAATACATTCCCAGCTTACACTGGAGAGGGTTTTGAACATTGCATCTGGCATACCCATATACTCTTGATGATACCACACTTCACGAGTCACAAAACACATAAGTTGTTATTCATCTACAGGCTTTGTTGCAAACCCCACAAGGAAACTTGATGGTTCTTGAGCCCGGATTTGGTTCGGGTGCATATGATTCAGCTAACAATAGGCCACATAGATTGAGAAGAACGAGTTTGCTCCTACAAAAAGGTCCTTTTACTTTAAACATGGTTATTTTCAGGATGGTAATGAAGTGGGGGGAGAGCGGTAATCTTGGATGATCCTTAATCAGCAGTGGTTGTAGGTTATTACATTCATCTTCAGGAAATCCAGCGGTAAATGTTTTGCGTATGATGAGGGTAAGGGTGATAAAAAAAGGGAAGGCAAAGTGTTGGAACATGTTTTACCTTCTGTGATCTCTCAAATCAAATATGGAAGATGTTTACAAACTGGAGTTGCATTGTGGGATGTGCAGGTGAGTGACCTGCATTAGAGTAACAGAGTATCTTCAAGACTACAATGAAAAAAGTTTGGGCAAGGATACTTTGATAGCCTGATAGCCACCTTCAGCAGGTTTTCTCAACACCAGAGAACTACTTCGTTATGCAAAAGCTGGCCTGATATCGTGGATTAGTTGAAAAGAATCAAGAGCTAGAACAGGAAATGACCGACACACCACCATTTTTTGGGAACATTTTACTCTCAAGATAAAAATTAAACGATAACATTAACATACATTTTAATATTGTTACTGATCAATAACTCTTTACACAATACTTTTTTGGTACTTATAATGTTAAGAAAACATGATCTGCATGAGAAATCAATGAAAGCCGTGGGTCAATTTATATACATTACTGTTTGATAGTGTTGACAATGGATCATACTGGCCAGAGTTATGAAAAGTTGTTGAAAAAAATTCAGAGATATTAATTCAACAAATAACTTTGTTTTCTTTATTGTAAACATTGAACAGTTCTTTTGGTTACAAAAATATCATGATGTGATAGCTCATATCTATTTCATTATGATTTCAGCTAGAAATTTATGAAGAACTTAATTTAAGAGCTGAAAATCAACCTTTTACATTCTCTAACTATGTTTGCAAAAAGAGTAATAACTACTAAAATAAATCAGGTACGTGTGTTCATTGTTTTTCTTAAAATTTTTCCCATGATCCGAATCAGCCTGGCATTTGGTCTGAATCAGCCCGTAATTTGGTCTGAATCAGCCAGCATTCAATAGGCTGTCCTGGGATGTGCTCTTATTATCGACGATTTCAAACATTAAGAAATGACATAGTGACATCAGATTTAGTGATAAAGTCTTCTACTGATTTTTAATTACGCGTAAATATTTTATCATGTAAAGCGAAATAAGCATTTAAATTTCAAAAGTTTATTATTGGATTCGACTGTAGCTCATTAACATATTAAAGCTATCGCGGGATTCATCAAGAGTCAGCAATGTTCATCTTGATTTGTGTGTGCACCCTGAGGCTGAGCATTCAAATGCCTCAAGCTCTTTCTGAATTCTGAGTACATGGAGAATTTTACAATTATTTCTTAAGTGAACTAACATTTTATATCGTTCTGTTCTAATGCTCTTTAAAGCACATGCGAAGTGTGAAGGATAGCATTTGAGGAGTTCCGATTTTAGGCTAATGTCGCGTGTAAGATAGGAGTCAGATCCATGATTAATACAAGCCTGTACGGAGTAGTCAATTGAAAATAGTTTATATTTAGAAGACGACTCGTTGTTTTTCTAAACAGATACATTTTTATTTGGAGTGTAATATTTTTTTTTAATGATGTCACAGATATTTTATGTTTCTGATGCTAATTCTAATCATTAAGTAAAATATATGGATATATCTCTTGTCAAACTTAATTAGCCCGATTAGATTATGAGCTAGTAAAATGCAACAAATGCTGACTATTTAACTGTTTCAGACAGACGGACGGACATCCAGGCAAATAAAGGTTCTTAGTATCTATTAAATCTACTGTGACTGGCCTAAAACGTGTTAACAGCATGTTATAAACGTCGCTGTTTAAACCGCTCTGCTGTAATAGATGCGCTTTCTTTCCTGTGGAAATCCATACATTTCAATGAATATAAAAGTTGTATGGAAATGATTTTAATATAATTATTTATCTCTTTCAAGTTCAAATTAATATTTTCACATTAGATAGAATATCTTTAAAGCTTGTCAGGTTGACAACATGAGATAAAACTACTTTTATACGCTTATATGGGTTAATGTTACCTGATGGTAATGAGTACTATAATGTTTATTTTTAAACTGAGTTGAACGGAGAAGCAAAGTCATACAAGATTAAGTGACAGAATACCAATTCTAGTAGAAATAACGCAAGCATGTAACATTTCCATTTTTGTTTTCGCATTTCGTTGCATTTTTATATATTTATATGCAGTATATTTTATTGGTTAAATATATCTCTAACTTTTATCCATTTTTTTTTTCTTTTCTCCTCCTCTGTCCTCTTTATTCTTCTTCTTTTGATAGGCACGGATCAGATTTTAATCGATATTTGGTTTAATACTGTGATTTGTAAGATGAATAGAGTTTTATAAATGCAAGCTGACATTAAACGTACAATTAGTTTTCTTCTAACACGCAATCTGCCGCACAATAATTAAGGAATTATGAATTTGTCTTAAATGCAACACTGAACACCTGCGGGGATATATATTGGATACAGATAGTTATGTTATATTTCTTCAAAGAATAAATAAAAACATGCGAGCTTTGCAATACATACTATTAACAAAATTAATCGACAATATTTTTTTTTTTTTATACTCTTTTCATCCTTTCGTAACAAGATGATCGATCAATTGATTGGCCATAGCGAAGAATTTTTATTTCTGCTACATCGATCATTTATTTCTATTTAAGTTCACGATTCCAAAATATTTTGTTTGAATCTATGCTTACCTAATTTAATAACGAATTATTTACGAGCCAATCGTGAGTCGGCACAATTCAAGATCCAGCAGTCTTGGTGTTGTCGATAGAAGAAGTACAAATTTGTTTGAAAATTATAATAATACACGACATCCCCGGAAAGGTTTTAAATTAATGATTTATCATAAATCAATCGAAATATAGTTAAGTTTAACTGTCCTTATTTAACCAGAGTTTTCGCTCTCAAACAATGAGCTTCCTCGTCAGAATGGCGTCTCTGGAACTTTTATTTTAATTACAGTTATTGACATGCGAATCACGTCTGCTTCATGTGAGATTATTGCAAGTTATTTTATTTCAGAATCATGTGAGTATGTGTTTTGAACTTAATTTTATCCCCACCCCACCCCTGCCCCAAATATGACAAAAAGCGTGCTTACTGTGTACCTGATTGAACATACAAGGAGAGGATAACAAAGTTTGGTAAGAAGCGACGTTCCCCCCTCCCCTCCCCTCCCCCCCCCCCAATGTTTGCAGCACGGAGGACTTTTTTTATCTTACTTTATTGCATGCTTCTATCATTTTTCTTTCTGTCAAATGTGGATGAGCAATTGATTAAGAAATCTGGTCGTAAAAAAAAATCTTACTACCGTGGAAATGTTGTATGCAGGGTAGAGGTATGCTGTCCTTCCAAGCATGCGTGTGTGCTTTATTCATTTGAAAATTCACTTAAGTGTTCTCTCTTCCTCAACCGTTTCAGAATAGAGAGTTGAATATATGATACCTTATTTGAGCTCCCCCACCCCACCCCTTGTAATCTTGGACAAAAAAGGTCCGTAAGAAATGCAAGTATGAATGTTGATCATATGAATATATTATATATGTGATCTAGACTCAAATATATTATTTTTAAAAAAAAGTATTTGACATGTTCGCTCACTATTATGCTTTTCTTTTGAAAAACAACAAACTTAAAAAAGAAGCTGATAGTGGTGGTGATGAATGTAGTGGTGCGGGCGATAACAATGAGATAAGGCGGAGGATGGAGAGAGGAAAGAAAGAACAGAACAAAGTTAATAACTAGCAAGCTATATTACCATTTGGAGCATCGTTAGTTATTTGTACAACTCTTTGTGTATCGTTGAGATAGGAAATAAACCCAGCACTTTTTGAGCATGAACAAGTATGTAGCTCTTACGCTGTGACAGGAACTTAGTGCATCAATGAACACTCTGAACTTGTGACGGAGTTTGACAAGTATACAGGAAAAAGAATACTTTATGAAGACAACTAGATGAACTTTGAATTCGTGTTTCTGGACACTTCGAATCAATACAAATAATCTATTTTCTTTTCGCTTCTTTAGCTTTGTGTTCTGAACATTTGGCGCCAAATGCAATCAACCGACGTAGTGCTAATATGGTTTCAACTTATCGGTCAGCAGAGTACTAATGCCTTAGAATGAAATAAACTCTCTCTCTCTCTCTCTCTCTCTCTCTCTCTCTCTCTCTCTCTCTCTCTCTCTCTCTTCGGTCAAGATAGTTTTGATCTGTAATTCTACAGAAAACTACAGTGCATAAGCAAGACCGAGTTAAAGTTAATTGATTTGTCTTCTGGTTCACGCGTTCAGTTGATAATACGATTGTGACATGACTAAGATGATTCCCACTTACACTTGCCGGATCACCAATAATTCAAAGGGTTTCAAACTAATACTAGTATTCGTCAAATATTTCGGGAAAGCTATATTCGATATATTGTACGTAATTTTAATTTATCACAGTATTCCCTACTAAAGGTTAGGAAAATAACTTATCTTCAATACTGAGATCTGTCTGTTCGATTTTTGTTTAAATCATAAACCGCAAGGCTATTAATATAACAGTGTATTACCTAACGAAAAAGATGGGACATCGAATAATCTTCTCTTACGTAGTTAGTTGTTCGGTGCGCTTTATACACGAGAAAATGAGGTAAATGTTTTGCTGCTGATGTAAAGATAATCAGTTCTGTCGTGAATTCATACGCCACAGTTCATTGTTTCTTTAACAGATTCGGACCTTATTCGTACTGCTCTCCCATGCTTTTAAAAGCAAAGCTATGCATGTTCGATTAAAAAACTAACAGCTATAAAAATATATATGTATTATTTCATCAACATTTGTAATGAATTTTATTTTATTAGAAACCGCTCTGTGATCGATTTCATAATCATAAACTTTTTTCTTTCTTTTTTTTCTTGACCCCAGAATCATAACGGTGCCAATGTTGGGGGCCTTGGAATAAAAATACATATACAATATGCATGACTAACATAAAATTTGAAAGTTACAGTATTTGATGCGTCATGATGATCTAGTAAATATGGAACCTTACTATGTTTACTACTTGTTGGGCTGTTGTAATTTTATACATATAGAAGCATACAATTTCTATTAACTAGTGATGTACATTTTCGCAAGTTTACATCTTTTGTCATAAATACAGACCTTTTAACAAAATCCATGTAGAAAATTTATGGGCTGTATTATTAATAAAAACAACCAAGGAAAAAGCCAAGAAAAGAAATAGTGATAGAAAAGGGAAACAGGTGTAGGCAAGTATATATGTATAACGGAGCATGTCATGCTTCTTATTCATGATGATTCAAGTGTGATACAGTTTTGAACTTGATCCAGGTAACACTTGCACAAAAAAATACGTGGAAAATATCATGTCATATAAGGTAGAAGGTTAAGAATAAAAAGCTATGATGACAATTAACATGCATTTTTCTTCACACACTTTGGGAACATAAAATTATTAAATAAATTGTTTGTATAATAGCCTTTTACTATCAAACGTTTCCTATTTACAATTTCTGTATGCATTGTATTTTCCGATATTGAAATAAAATTTAAGGAGCTTTTTAAGATACGACAAATTAGATATATCTGTATAATATCTACATTTCTAAATAAATTGTTTTGCTAAGAAGATAAGTAAATTTATGACATGATGAGCCTGGAGTCTCTATTTGATTCCAAATATTACATTTTTTTTCGAGCAAACTAAGTTGCTGGTATGTCTGCACTTACTCTTGATATATTGTAACACGTCATATAAAAATGCATGTGATATGTGACAATTCCAGAACAGATGGGATATTATTTCAGCATGTGATGTACACATAGAACAAAGATCATTTGTGATAATTTTTACTATTTTAAGTAAAGTATTGGTAGCTAAGGTACTATGTGAAATTATATATTGTACCGTTTTTTTTCAGTTAGTTGCTGAGAAAGCCACACTACTGCTAGGGAAGCCACCCAGACAAAGTTTGTAGAGCATGTCCTAATAGACATTTCTACCAGATTTTATTATAACTGGCTCAGTGGTTCTATAGAAATTAAAACAGGTTTTCTGTGGTTGGTATGGAAGCCACACCGTTGATAGGGCAACCACCCCAGACAGAAGTTTGATAGAGAATGTCCAATCAAGCATTCCTACCAAGATTGATAGAAATTGGTTCAGCCGTTGTTGAGAAGTCGAAAATAGATTTTCCATTAAGTTGCTATGGAAGCCACACCGTTGCTAGGTGAGCTATCTCGGACGAAATTGTGATAAAACATGGCCTAAAACCTCATTTCTGTAAAAGTCTTATTGAATTGGCTCAGCCGTTCTAGAGAAGTAAAAAATAGCTTTTCACGCAAATGCTACGGAAGACACAGAGAGGAAGTCGAAAATAAGTTTTCAACTTTGATTACTATGGAAGCCACATCGTTGCTAGTGAAGCCACCCAGAACACCATTTTGGTTGACCATGTCCTACGAAACATTATTAACAAGCCACAATTGAGAAGAAGTCGATAATGACATTGTTGACGGGAAACGGACGAAGCACACACGACGTAGAACAATACCATAAGGTCACTTGGCCTTATCTCCTGGGGAACTCGTTAAATATTAATCGTGTTACATGCTGAAAAAAGCAAATAATGACAAGGAACAACTGCGAACAGTATATATTGGTGTGTTATCATTTATACATAAGGTTCTAAAAGACCAGATAATGAGAACAAAATCAATTCAGCATAGTTCTTATTTCGCTGGACCACTGATCATTTGGAACGGAGATTGCATTTTTGATGCATCCTATTGATGCTCAAGCATCTTCGTCATCTATCATTTTTCCAATAATCGATTAAGCGAATGTTAGGAATTAATTTGACATATTGTATAAATGAGAGAGAGAGAGAGAGAGAGAGAGAGAGAGAGAGAGAGAGAGAGAGAGAGAGAGAGAGAGAGAGAGAGAGAGAGAGAGAGAGAGAATGAAGATCTTTGACACTTTGTTCCTTGAGAAGCAGAAAAGCCCTCAATATCGATATACAAATCACACATTTTCATTTGGTAATTTAAAAGGGATGTCATGAATAAGACCAAGCTTTCCATTTGCAGCTTTCTTTTTATTTATAATTATCTATTCCAGGTTTCCGGAGCTAATTCCTATATTAATTACGACTTGTATTAACTTAGTAGCAAATCATTCAGATTCTTTTTTTCGCGCATCGTCTCCAACTATTTAACATTTAGGGCCATAATTTGTATATCCTCCATACACGCGACTCTTTACAAATGAACTATGTGTTTGCTCCTGTTGGATTATTTTATTGTATTTTTATTCTTTATTATACACAGATGGGAGAAGGGAGGTCAAGAAACATACCTTAGGATCACATTTCATAACTCTTAACATGTAAGTATTGCATATCCATTTGTACCATCCCGAAAATTTAACCGTATTTTCCCGTGTATTACGCACTCTCAAACGTAAACAATGAAGGCCCATAATTGTCGGAGCATTACACGATGGGTCTAATCTGTTCGCTGTTGAGTGCGTATTAAATACACATTTAATTCTGGATCAAAGTTACTTTATATTTCCTTTATTTTAGTCCAGGTTATGGGAACATTTCCCACATCTTGTCCCACATTATGTAACATGATGAAACTACTCACACAAGGCATAAGCTGATTGTCCGTAGTTAATTAGATAAGGAGGTGCTAAGCATGATTGATTGACATGTAGGAAAGGTTTATTAGGGTGGCCTCTAAGGCGATCTTTCGAATAGGTAAATCGATTTCGAAGGTGCCGCCCAAATTGTGTTTGAATATCGATGCAATTACGAGGAGTTGTGTTGAATAATTAATAGAATACACAGATAACTTTCTTCCGGTCGGACTTCCTCATTACGAGTGTGATAAGTATTATTTGTGTGGGTTATATTCATTTATATATATCTTTGAATTCTGAAAATGAATTCTACCCTCAAATCAAGCCATTTTACTGAATGTCATCTGGGTATGCTAGTCCCAGATGCCATTGTTCTTGAGAGAGAGAGAGAGAGGTGGTGGGGGGGGGGGGGGGTAGTCGACAATGTAATCCGACCAGTTTGTTTATCATTGCATTAGTAAATGTCTAATGTCGGTTTATTATATATTAGGGATTAGGGATCAATGATGCTAATATCTGTTTAATTTCTTTACTATTTTAATCACGACTGTAGACAAAAATTACAATATTTCTGATCACTACGAGTTTTGTTGAATCGTCAAGTTCTTAATTTATTTTTATTACATTTAATAGTAACGCGTTACTTTTGCTATTTATTACATTGAACGGCCGCATATACACATAATCCACATATTTCACTGGCAATACAATCAGATATTTCATGCCATTAATATGTGGGTCAACTGAACATACTAAAATAATTTCATATGTGCTGTCATAAATTGAGGGAAAATGACTTCAACTCCCATAAGGTATAAAGGAAATGTAAACTTTTGCGTCCATTACTAGTTACATGGAATATTTTGTCGATAAAAGATTCATGCAAAAAGCTATTGTAGTATATTTGTATATAATTGCTCTCACTCTCTCGTCAATCTGTTTCAATGCCACTTTTTATCCTACATTTATTGTTTGAAGAAAATAATGACTGGCACATTCCTAATATTAAATGAATGTGGTGATTATCAGCTCAAGCAATATAAAAAAAATATCGTTATATATTAGTCTCCAAATTTTCATAGGTGTAAAGAAAATATTTCGCTCTAAAATACTTTCTTTCGTGTATTTCATTAACCTTAATACACGATTTTGGACATAATTAGCTAGACGTCTGGAAACTTTACCTTCAACGGCATTAACATAACTGACAAAAGAATCGGTGTTTCTTCTTTCTTTCTTTATTCATTTAATTGCACACGCACTGTTGATTTACTGTAAACAATTAATTACTAACTGACGCGGTACGAAATTTAAGCCACAAGGTCTACATGGGCCAAGCATTGTGTAATCCATATAAATTAGTTAAGATCTGGCGATTTGATAAAGTGGTACCATATTTGAAGAATTCCCCGTGCATATATTTTGTTACGGAGATTAGATATTTGAAACGTATTTGAAATAGAATGTTGTGACCCAAACACAGTCTCTTAGGTCAAACTGTTCTTCTCATTTCATATATGTATATATGGATTTATTTCATTTCACAGGCATGTTAGGTTTCTTCAGTAAAAATCTTCAAATAGGTGAATTTTCAAAGAGCGACTGAATATACATCTAAATGTACTTCCAGTTTATCGGTATTTATGTAATATCGAATTAAGATTAGAGGAAAAAGATGAAAAGACGACGATGATGATGGTGATGATGTGGTGAGGATGATAACGAAGATAATAATGAGTGTGATGATAACTGTGATGATGATGATGAACTTCTACTACCACTACTACGACTAAACTTGATTATGGCTCGATTGCATACAGATCAGCTTGCAAATCTAACCAATGCTTGAACCGATATATGATCAGAGACTTTCGATTGAGAAAGCCTCTATGAAAATGAACCATCGCTTTATCTCAGACGAACGAAACTGGCCCTTCACTATACTACCAAATTATTTTCCAATCCATCTAATCATGTATATGATGTAGTGTTTATGCCCAAATATTAAACCTTGTATGCTCAGAAATAAAATTTCATTCCACATTTTGGCATACGAATTCGTCCTCGTGTAACGCTCACCTAAAAGCAGATACGTTTAGATAAGCAAATAGAGGAGTTTCACAATCGCTGATAATTTCGCTGATCGAAAGTGATGCTTCGGGTGTATGTCTGATGTTGATGTTCTACATTTGATTGTATGGTTGCTTTTTGTACTATGTCATGTCATGTCAAGGATATGAAAGCTAAAGGCCCATTCCCAAAGAAACACCAAAGCAGCGCACCCAGGCTGGCCTTGGCGGGCATCGAATCTGCGACCCTTTGATTACGAGTCCGATGATCTACCAATTGAGCTACCGCGTTTGAGTATTACAGACAACGGTACACTATTATATCCGAAAACAGCCCACATAACTCTCTTATAGAACACAATGGTCCTTGTTTGAGAGAAAGCCTTTCAGACTGACTGAAAAATACAAATAATAAAATGAGTTCTAAGAATAAATACAAGGTCCTGAGAATAAATACTGTAATAGCTAGATGATATTATGCTCTTCATCCCATCTCCGAGGACAACGACTTAAGTGTGACATGCATCATCAAAACAAGCGCGCAAGCCAGTTGGATTTTACAAAATTAAATTACCTGTAATGACCTTTGAAGGTTCATAATTACGTTAGATAATCACCGTAAATTATTTCCTCGTTGTAACTTTCATCAGCTGTTTGACTTATTATTAGTGAGTACATGGAAAAACGGTTTAAAAAAAATCAATGGTGTTTGCTGGGAGACACTGAGATTTTCTATCAGTTATTTCAGGAAGAATATACATCAACTAATGTGGAATAAGGAAGGAATATCAAAATAAAATTCTTTAAAAATGAAAAGTGATTGCCTCAAGAAAATATGCCAAATACAGAGAGGAAAACAGCAGATAAAAAGAAAATAAAAAAAAAATATTTGTCCATTCCTGGATTTGAACCCGGTTCGCCTGGATGCTCCGATCGGAGTTTGTAAAAAGGGTTTATTTGAAAGGTTTGTATATTAACTGCAATTGATTAGCATACTAAACGGCATCCGCAAGCTTTGAATTATGTTCAACATATTTGTTACGTACCGGAGAGGTTAATACAAGTATATCAATCAGTAAATCCCTGATTTATAGTGGTATGAGCATAATTCAAATTCCCGAAGTTGCGAGAAAAGCGATGTCTGTTTGAAGCGGTGTGGATCAGAAGTCAATATAAATATCAATCAATTTCTCATAAATAAATATTAATTTGCACGCACAATCTTGATTATATTTTCCGATTGAAAAGATACGCAGCTACACCCATGCAGGTATGATGACCTTTTATTTTGTCATCTTTATCTTGTTGAATGTATTTGTGGCTAATTATATACGTTTTTTCATATTGTTTACAAGATCATCATCTTTATTTTTCTGTCCGTAGAAGATTACATGATATAATGATAAAGTATTATAAATCACTTGATTAGAATCAGAAAACTTTCATAAGGTTTAAAAAAACAAAACACTATTATATATAAATAATGATATATGTAGGCAATCCCTGACCTCATATGGAGAAAGCCAAGAATAGGCCTAAGAAACGACAGAAATTATTTTGTACATATACAAATGTAAATAAACATATAGTAGGACTGTCATGACAAAAATTAATCTATGCCATAAAATAGCATTTTAGGCTTCAAAATGCTTACATTATATCATTAAAAAGTTTTTATGATCTACGGAAGTAACAAGTTACAAAACCTCTATATGTAGAACATAGCTGCACCCGGCATGACAAAGTATGCTGCATACCGCACAAATAACTTCCATTTTATTTCATTTTTTTTTTTTCAATTACATCCGCTGGTAACCTTTTACCGAGAACATGCTGCAGTTGCAGCTCATCTTCTGCGTTAAATAAAGCCACATGTTGGCTTTGTAAAAACTTATCAGTCAGGAAATCCCAAAAAGAGTTTCTGAAACATGACGTATATGGGAATGCAACACAGATGTGACGTATCAAGTCAGTAGAAACATCCCCACAACGAATACAAATATCGAGCTGTGTTTGAGGAACAGCAGTCCGTAGACTAGCTATATAAGTAAATACCTTACTGTTTTGTATTATTTTATCAGTTTGCCATACTGAGACAGGTCGCAAGGATTCATGTATCGAAGAGAACTTATAAAAAATATGTTTCACTAGACATTCGAACTCTCCAAGGCTATTTTCAAAACCAACAATTTTTGGCCTTACAATTTAATTCCAATTTTTTTTATCTGGAATGTTGGAATGCTGCAAATAATCAGTTAGATACTGAAGCAAATTAAACTTATTTAACGTATTATATTGTACTTCGCATGTACTTTAATTACATGATGTTTTTCTTTCTTTTCTTCACCACAAACTGAACTATGGCAGAATTACAAAGCCTTAAATAAAAAATTATTAAAAAGGTAGCTTGTATAAACGTCTAAGAATCCATAACTACAGCGGACACTGCCCACAACACAACCTTCTGACCTGTTCAGGTCAACTCAATTAGGAAGTTTTTGATGTGTCACCAGAGAAAATCTATGATGTTTTTCTTAAAAGATACAGTTTATATAAGAAGTATTCAACACTTTTGCAAGGACTTTACTTTTTTTTACCTGTATCTTTTAAGAGTGTATACATCATCTTAACCTTTTATCTTTTATCTTGTACATATGTTTACTTTTATTCGGAAGGGTTTTATCTCCTAAAGATTTTAAAATTGTTGTTTCTCTTTTAACTTTTACCATTTTGGCTGTGTAAATGTACTCAGCACTATTTAGTCAGGATTCTACTGATGTGCCGTTAAATTCAATACATACATGCATACGAATTTCCTTTATGACAGGGAAACAAGTATAAATGCACAAACTCCATGCAGTTACTGCGGCCACGTAAACCGTCTGTAAATTTCGCCCCGTTAAGTGTGACTGCGTGTGAGATACAGACTGGTTTTCAAAAGAACAGTTATCAAGTATTAGCATACACCATTACCAATGTATTTCAGATAGACATCAGGAGTTATGCGAATGTGACAGTTGGATTAAATCTGAGAAACAACAGAAATATTTAAATGAACTATTTCAGTGTTAAATACATTTATTGGTATTAACATCGTGTCATTGTTGACTTTCTGTTTTGACACTGGAAGACACATGACCCGAGGGTTTGGGGGCATACACTTGCATCTCGTCTTTGGTAACCCCAGGACAGCAGGCCCCGTAGTAACGAATCTGGACACAAAAATTAAAATTCACACTCAAAACATCCAAAACTAGAAACCTTACTTACAGTCTCAGCATTACTGACATTAAACATGCGTCTAGAGATACCCACAGGAAGATACTATTTTAATTTTCGTGATTCTACCCTCACTTCGAGCACATGCGTCTAGAGATACCCACAGGAAGATACTATTTTAATTTTCGTGATTCTACCCTCACTTCGAGCACATGCGTCTAGAGATACCCACAGGAAGATACTATTTTAATTTTTGTGATTCTACCCTCACTTCGAGCAAAGTTCTAAAGGATCAAAATTTTTAAGCTTCGATCTTTGTGCCCAGAAAGGTTCGTAACTATGGGACTAGCTATTTTCAAGGCACGTCAAAACCGAGAAGCTTTTGGCACTCAATTTCTGCTACATGGGGCAGAACTATATTTGCGCATAATGGCCGAAAGGTTGGTAAACACCGTATTCAAAGATGAAAAAAAGTTAAATTTGTTTCTATTCATTCAGGTATTACTGATACTATCTTATACAGATACAAATTCAATGAATACGCAATAATCGACCTACATAGTACATACTATATTACTTATGCTATAAATGGTATAGGATGATAGCAGTTTGGAGAACGGAATCTTTTCAGCTCAATATATGAATCATATTGGTACCGTTATAAACATAGATGTGCGATATAGAACCGAATCAATATCGATACCTCTTTCCTTACCGTGAGTAAATTAATAGATCTAAATGGCGAACTGTATAATTCGTATTTACTAAATCTATCATTGCTTCTTAAATTATCAAATTATACTGCATCTCGTAAGATCACGAGAAAAAAGGCGTGCGAGATTTATTGATTAATTTTTTTTTTTTTTTTACGTAAGAATGGAAAATTTGCATTATAGTGGTCCTGAAACAAAGACTTTTTGGATGAATGCATGGTAAGGTGGTGGGTATTGTGCACTCGCACATATAACTAGTATTAATTTCATATCACGCGACTTCGGATTCAATTCAGCATATGTGCGTGACCAAAACTGAGCAGGTATGCATATTTTTACTGGACCGTTCTAAATAGAGTTAAATTTTATAAAAGACATTTGATGGAACAAATATTACCGGAGTTCGGTCCATTATTCTGTTTAATAAAAGTTATTTACAGTCAAAAGAAAATCAACAGTCAAACTGTAACAGGAAACCGAGCGGCGAAATGATCCGCATTCAAAGGTGATATAAATCTATGTGTAGTGTACCTATTTTTTTTAATATTTTTTTTTCTTAAAAGAAAAAAGTGAGTCCTCGAGTGGATATGACATACTTTTATTATTATATTTTCGTAACAAAAGCTTTCGCGAAAGACTTAATTGCTAACAACACCCTGACTTAGGCTATTGTTAAGTCAAATAAGTCATCTCTAGCTGTTTGCATGCTAAAACCATTGAACTAAAAGACATTCTGTGTAACTATATTCATAATAAAATAATAAACATATGCCGGGCAAAGAAAGAAAGGTTGTATAACTATATGACTTTTCATAACATGTATCTAGATATATACGCTTTTTTCTCGTCGACGTCACCGTCAGTGAAGTTGATATCTCTGTATTTTCTAAGATTTAAAAAAAGGTATATCACATCATCTTTACATTGTTTCCAAACACGCGGACGCTGACCCCGACGCCGTCGCAGCAATTAAAGTAATGCCTATGCATTACTATTTCTAACGATGGCGAGACAAAAATGACGACCGATTTAAATCTTTCCATAAGTCATTTAGATAATCAAGTTCTTTTATTCAAATTACTTTTTTCCAAGGCCGGATTAAGGTGGTAGGAGGCCCACGAGGAGTTTCAAAAAGCGCCCCCCCCCCTCCCCGGAGGGGCTCAGGGGCCCTGGAATAACTGATCCATATGTTTTAATCCGGGGTTGCTTTTTTCACTTATTAATACGAGATGTAGTCCCTTTTAACAGCTGCATTTAAAACGCCTCAGAATATTGGCACATGAATGCTGATAATGCCCTATTGTCTTTATTATCTTGAATCTCTTTCTATTTGTTAGCAGATGATATGCAGAGATAATCATTTGCTCGTGAATTTGACAATGTTCGTGATATACCAGATATAAACTATGTAAATTAGGTGTTTGTGACAGTAACATATTCAGACAGTAATACCTTCTACTATACTGGCGACCTATTCTCTATATGTGTTGAAATTTCCCACGTTTTTTTTCTTCCTCCTTTTTGTCTCATTGGTATTTTTATTTAGTTCGTACGTCGCGTCATTTCAGGGAACTAGCATTACGGCGGAGCAAAATTCGTACAATATTTCTGTCCACTGATTCGGTTCTTATATATGGATCCAATTATTTAAAAATCATTTTAAAAAATGAAAAGACGAAATAGAAACAAATCAGTTGGTATACGTGTTCTTACTTCTGTTGTCCAAATTATACAGAAATAATTATCCAAAATGTTAATTTTTGATTACTGGTAAATTTAAAATTTCATTTTGAAAACATTACTATTACATGTATAAAAAAAATTGGCAATATCTCTAGCTCAAACTCAAACAATTGTCCTACCTGTTGCGCACCCTGTCCATGCAGAAACAATCAATAGTACCCAGAACGATATGTGCGTTCCTCCATCCATTTCGTTCAGCAAATTATGCTGATTATACACACGCGCTACCCGTATTTAAGCCACCGTTGACAAAAGGAACATAATACATGTATATGAATTCATACCTGACTAAACAAACAGGCCTTAAACTGTTATAAAAGCTGTTAACGGCCATAGGTTGACAGGTCGGAGAAGAAACAACCAACGGAGGATGAGATGAATCAATTATTTAACATAGTGTAACGTTCCACTTGAATCATCTGGTGCAATTCGCTTTTGATGATTTTGCGACATGCTGCCTTTCGAATTTCACAAATGTCCAGTGAATCTTAACTAACATTTATGACTTTTGTTGGATGTAATAATACATTAAATTATTTTCGTTCCTCAAGACATTTCACATTCCTTGTGAAGCAACAATAGGATAGATATGCGGAACAAGGCACTGAGGTAGAAAATCAAGACCTGAGATGACCCATGGAAATCGATCTACAAACCATCAGGTCAATAAACGTACTGTCTTATCCACGTATGCGATCTGCCGTCCGATTTTGCGCCGCTTGATCAAAGTCTACTAGCTTTTAAACTTTTTAACTTAGTTAATTTTTTAAAATTATTTTTTACATTTTCTTGAGTGATTGAACATAAAAAAACTTGTCTTCAAGGTTTTGACTCTTTTGTTTTGGTGTGTCAAGTCCTATTTTTCTAACATTATCGAGTTACAGGACATTGTTACCTCAGTTGCCTGGCGTCCTAAAAAACGTCGTACTTTAAATATAGGCATCTTTTGTCTTGCATTCCTTGGTTAGTTCTTTATATCACTTTATTCAGACTCAGACTGTACAGTTTCTCGTTGATTTATTAATAATTAATACAGATATGAAACACGTGAAGAGTGAAACATCAAAAACCAAGAAACATAATCGTATGTGTATGAATACTCCTATAATATGATAGATGTATGGAGTATTATGTGGGGATGAACTTTACAAAAAGAAGAGTACATTAATGCAATGAGTTTATAGAAATAACAGATTTCAAACATATATTAACTATAATAGAGCCAGTTTTAACACAATATTTCTTTGTTTAACTTGCATGAGTTCTATCAATTTTAAAACACTAGGTCTTGTGTAATAATATGAACATATACATTTCCTGCAAAGATGGTAATACACAGGACAAACAACACAATCAAATATGTTGGTTAAATGATGGAAGTTATGAACAAGAGTTAGGTTCGGTAAAAAATTTGAGTGCGGACGATAATGATTGAATACCAGGTAAGCGAGTCGAATGATGTACGAGCCAAATTGTCGTTTGTGTTGGAAAGAAGCGATTGCCCCGATAAAACTATCAACATCATCAAAGCAGCATGTTCTTTGCTATTGAATTGATGTATTTAATATATGTTATTTGCATGAAGCAGACAGTTATACTTGTTCTAGTCTCTCCTTTTTAAATCTCCATCTCATGAACTTAGGCATTCGCAACTTCGAGGTCAATCCTACGGATCATACCTCTAATGTATGTCAATAGCTGTCATTCGGACCACTTCGGCTATTTACGAAACAAGGATTGACCGAGGAGTTGCGAATGCATCGAACTATTTTTTCATTCGCAACTTCTCGGTCAATCCTACGGTCAATACAATCGTAGAAATAGCATGGTCCGAATAGATTGCGATTTCATTTTTGAGAAAAACATTTCCGGCAAACAAAATGTATGATTTTTCTGCAAATTACTGCGCCTACATACATCCGATGCATATTGTTCTCGCGCAGAAATAGTAGAGGAAGTTCCGATTGAAACTTGGGGTAAGATATCTTGTAGTGTATTCCGGATGATAACTACTGATAGTCCAGTGGCCAAATGACCAGCAGGAATAACATTTGAAAAATCACTAATTCTGATATAAATAGCTACATAAATACTTGCGTTATTACCAACTTTAATTTAAATACAAATGTTTATACTACTTAATTACTGACACTAACAACAAAAGTCACTACATTCAGGCAAAAGTTGTTCCTCTTATCTTAATAGATGCTATTTATCATTTGAAGGCAAATGTACCAATATCCATGTAGACATATGTATGTATGTAGTAGCGTTTTACGGCACTTAAGTACAAAAGAGGCTAAGCTATATGGTGCCAACTAAAGGTAACGTTCTGATTGTACAAATAATTTCGGAAGATAAACCCTTCCAAAAAATGTAAACGTGAAGGACAACAATATAAAATACAAAAGCTAAAGATGTTAAGATTCTGTACAAGGTATATAATATAAAAGATAACGGTGAAACATGTAATATATAAACCGCATTCCCGTAAAAACCATGCAGACAGACAGAGGAAAGACCAACCAATCGACTGACTGACCAACTGACAGACATATAGACGAACAGATAGATAGATAAGAAAGTAAGGAGATAGATAGGTAAGTAAATAGTTATGTAGGTACGCAGGTCTGTCTATCTGGATAGATAGATAACAGGTAGGTAGGTAGCTAGCTAACTATATTGATTGATGCGTAAGCAGGTAGCAAGCTAGATAGATAGATAGTGCTATCGATCAATAGATAGATGGATAGGTAGGTAGATAGATAGATAGACTGGTAGATTTTCAAACTCTAACACCCTACAAGTCATGTAAATTAATATGGGACCATTCGTATAAAAAAATTTTTGTCCAGCAATATGCGCATAAAAGTTGATTGTTCTTTCAAACCTGGGAAAGTTTACTATTTTAACATTTATTATTTTCTTTCCTCAGGACTCCAGTTTAGACGAACAATAGTTTACATGCACTACTCACGTTATCTTTCATGATATTTTAATTACCTAACGAGTAGGATCAGCCTACAAGTACGTCTTGGCAAATATTTACATTTTCATATCTTGTGAAATAACACACAATAGTCTCGATCTAGCGTGAAAATTGTTTAAGACCATATGTAAAGCATATAGCAAGACTTAATAAAAGTTAATTCTTTTTTCAAAGGTAATGATAGAAATAGGTAATATGACCACATTGAGTTATGGGGTCAAAAACTGAGTGAAAGTTTTATATGAAAAGACACAGTCAAGTATTTAGTGTCAACTTCAGTAGATAGTTAAGACAATCTGATCTTATGGAAAACAAAGTTTGACCATTAGAGATTTATGACATTATTGACCGGGCTCATCCTGCACTTTTCGATCATCGGTGAAGTCATTGTGCACGGATCAGCGTCCGCCTGCATAAAATAAAAGTTCTTAAGTTTCTGTACACTTAAAAAAAATGTCTAAAGTCTGACACTATCAATGTCTATAAAAGTGCTTTGTTAAACAAGCTGTACAGTTAAATAAATGGGGAAAAAAGCGTAAATTCAATTTTAGTATTGGATCAAATTAAAGCTGGAACGCTTTGTGTAGGGAATATATGAATCATGATCAATTCCCTAAGTTCAGATGCTCGCCTGGCCCCGAAATCATGAAACTCCTCCACTTTAGTGCACACTCAAGCTTAATATTGTTTCTTTGGATTATATAATATTTGTTATATTGCACACACAAAAAAAACAGAATACTCTCAACATTCAACATTCAACAACATTCATCGACTAAATAAATTGTTGTTTTCTAATTTCTTGTATGTGAATCGGTTTGTTTGTATCAACTATCGAAAACTAAGTTTGAAAGGGTACTAAGGGTGAGGAGTTTTGTGAATACCTGACCAGAATCCCATGAAAGAAAGATATTGAACCCGAGGGCATGGCCCATTAGCCTGGTACTCTGGGCAACTATACTATTATTAGTAGCTTACTGACGATTGGAAAGTGGGGCAGAGTAGCAAGCTACTTTCCCCAATGTGTTCCAATAAACTTTTGAATCTGACAAAACCGTTTAAACCGTTGCTACTGCACAATCAGTCTCGATGTTAAATAAATTATTTCATTAGTTACCTTCAAAAGAAGTTTAATTCCAAAGCCGTGTTCACTCAAGGCGTCAAATTCTCAGGCAGCTGACTTCACGTAATCATGCACTTAAAACCAGTTGGACCCGCTTTGATTATGTAAGAATTAAGGGATTGTACAGTTTCTAATGCAATGGAAAATATGTTGCAGCAATGTAAGGAGCAAGCGACAAACTAGCTGGAACTGGCAGAATTATGTATCGACTACATTTTTACGCACATCCTGTCATGAGGGCAGTGTACTCTAATTTGTCACGTATATAGATAAGAGTGACAATTTCAAATTGTCAAGTCATGTTCATATTATTTTAGTATTCAAGATAATGATTTTAAAATCATATTATTAAATACCAATACAAAAAGCTTTTAAAATAATTGACTGAGTAATGAGAAACCCTTGGCCCGAGATCATGTGGAAAAGAATGCCCCAGCTGGTGAGGGTACTATGCGCCATGACTCAGGGCGCGGTATTTCTCAAAACTTAGTCAGCAGTCTTGTATTATATACTTTAGAAAAACGCCTGTAAATTAAAATTTTATTTCATAATGGAAAATGTGGCAAAATTGCTCGTTGGATGTTGTATGTAAAATCAACATTTATTTTATGAATGAAAGCTTAGCACAACACCATCATATCCGTTACTATTTTTCCATGGTATCGGGATGTGCGAGTGTAACCAGTTTTTCAACAATCCACACCACAGTTCTATCTATGTCGCTGTCTTTGATGTCATTGGTGAAGTGGTATTAAATCAATAATTAACATATGTTGATATACAGAAGCTACAAGAGCGGCAATAATTTAATGTACAGTTATGTTCATTAACTATGACGCTTTTAATTTACCGCTCGTTGTAACATCCGCGATGTTGATTTCGAAGTGGACGTAAGTCGTTCTCCATATATGGAAATGTATCTATATCAAGAGGCGGTGGATAGCAACTGAGCTACAGTCAATATGTCTAGATATTGCATATAAACAACAATCGTTAGCTAATGTTCATACAGTTTAGGAGCTGACTTTCTAAACAACACTGTTCAGATGATGAGAAATAATAATAATAATAATAGTAACTGCAGCAGTTAATAAGGGAAAAACTGAAGGAGATGGGTGTTATTTGTTATCCCACGATTGGACAAACTTTATATGCAATATATCCTGACATCGGTTTCAAAAAAGAAAAAAGTCACTCGCCCTGACCGGCCTATAAGTGTGTTATGTCCAAACTTGTAATGTGAGCAGTTAGCATAAGCTTGTGCTAACATAATAGGTCTAAGGTCTAAGTGTTTGTTTTAAATATTTTGTGATGATCGACGACAAAAAAATATATGCATAATAACTCTTTATAGTACTAAAGTGTATGTCCAGAGGTAAGCGACTGACTTTTGATGATCATAACGCAATGACAAACAACATTTTTTTTTGGGAGAAAAAGTCTAGCCACAATGTGACATAATTAGCAAGCGCTTTTACAAAGATCGATAATTGCGAGCTGAATGTTATACATGGATTAAATCTTACACTTCTAGCTGCACATCTTTCAGCTAATGGCTATTTAAGAAAGGAACTGCGTTATCAACTCTTGCTCCTTTCACCTCTGTCCTTTTTTTTTTTTTTTTTTGCCAGAATACTCGTGGTCCTTTTAGCGCGGTCTCTTTAATAAATATAAAATGCCAAGATAAATTATAATAATTTTTTTCTTCCCACTAGTATTTATGGTATTAATCTTAAATATTAAACTAAAAAGAAAAGAAAAAACAAAAAAGGGGGGAGGGGCTTATGGTGAAATCAGACCGTGTTAAATAGGAAAAGAAATGATTCCAACCTCTGCTAACGCCTTTGTACAGTGGTCAATATTGCTTTAGTCCAGGGGTCTCCAAACTTTATAAGACGAGGGCCATGTTAGATTTTTGAAAGGGGGTTGCGGGCCGAAGCGACTGTGAAAAATTTAAATATATGCAAAATCGTTTTAAAAAGAACAACACTTTGCGGGCGGGACAAATCGAAGCCGGATCCGGCCCGCAGGCCGTAGTTTGGAGACCCCTGCTTAAGTCGATGAAAGTCATGAATCTTATTAACCTTATTTATGAAAACAGAGAGCCGGCAATTACCTCAAAATCACATACACACCCACACACACGCACTCACACTCACACACATATATCTAATCATAGAAGAGATAAAAGTTGTAAATACTTATCGAATTTGAACAAAATAACAATTACGCTGTAACAACCCCGCCCTCATCCCCCTCTTCCAACACAAACAAGGATTCAATACATCAATACGCGGACACAGCAATTTATCACATGATTCCTTCAACAACACGAGCATGAGACTCGGTTGAATGTTAATGCATATTACAGAAAGAAATCAAGCTAATTTAATGTATACAAAAAAATATATTCGACGGGAGAATTAGTTAACAATCCATAAACGGACAATAAGAAGAAATTAGTGAAAAAATTCTTCTAATAAAATTAACACAATTTTGCAGTCATAACAAAAACAAATTTTATGTGGCGAGGGGGTTGGAAATGAATTGCTATTGAGAGAGAGAGAGAGAGAGAGAGAGAGAGAGAGAGAGAGAGAGAGAGAGAGAGAGAGAGAGAGAGAGAGTTTATTATGGTGAGTCTATATGTAGTAGAGAACTAAATAAAATAAAAACAGCTTGGTGCAGATGAAGATTAAAATTAATAGAAACAAAAACACTCCACTTATAAAAAAACTAGTCAAATCTAAAGTCTTTGAAACTTTTTGAGTACATCATAAAATAAAGGTGACTTATTGTATATTTTTTTCAAGCAGGCACAGAAGGGTACAGTGCTGTTGATGACTGTGCACTACTTTTTTTTTAGAGTGATTAATATCAAATTGATTCTCGTATATATTTGATTGAAAGGGGGGGGGGAAGCCGCTTCACGCTCCCATTTGAAGTAAATGAAGACATGAATTTAAGGGTCTTTTCTTTGGCCCGCAAACTGGAGCAAGGTGATTGTGTGGGTATGTCACATGGAGCGCAGCATGTACGCTTGTTGTACTATCTGTATCGTTTGAACTTAGTCGTTTGTAAAAGGATTCACTGACAAAGATGAGTCGTTTGTAAAAGGATTCACTGACAAAGATGAGTCGTTTGTAAAAGGATTCACTGACAAAGGTGAGTCGTTTGTAAAAGGATTCACTGACAAAGATGAGTCGTTTGTAAAAGGATTCGCTGACAAAGGTGAGTCGTTTGTAAAAGGATTCGCTGACAAAGGTGATTCGTTTGTAAAGGATTCACTGACAAAGGTGAGTCGTTTGTAAAAGGATTCGCTGACAAAGATGAGTCGTTTGTAAAAGGATTCACTGACAAAGATGAGTCGTTTGTAAAAGGATTCGCTGACAAAGATGAGTCGTTTGTAAAAGGATTCGCTGACAAAGGTGAGTCGTTTGTAAAAGGATTCACTGACAAAGGTGATTCGTTTGTAAAGGATTCACTGACAAAGGTGAGTCGTTTGTAAAAGGATTTGCTGACAAAGATGAGTCGTTTGTAAAAGGATTCGCTGACAAAGATGAGTCGTTTGTAAAAGGATTCGCTGACAAAGATGAGTCGTTTGTAAAAGGATTCGCTGACAAAGATGAGTCGTTTGTAAAAGGATTCACTGACAAAGATGAGTCGTTTGTAAAAGGATTCACTGACAAAGATGAGTCGTTTGTAAAAGGATTCACTGACAAAGATGAGTCGTTTGTAAAAGGATTCACTGACAAAGATGAGTCGTTTGTAAAAGGATTCGCTGACAAAGGTGAGTCGTTTGTAAAAGGATTCACTGACAAAGATGAGTCGTTTGTAAAAGGATTCGCGGACAAAGATGAGTCGTTTGTAAAAGGATTTGCTGACAAAGATGAGTCGTTTGTAAAAGGATTCGCTGACAAAGGTGAGTCGTTTGTAAAAGGATTCCCTGACAAAGATGAGTCGTTTGTAAAAGGATTCGCTGACAAAGATGAGTCGTTTGTAAAAGGATTCACTGACAAAGGTGAGTCGTTTGTAAAAGGATTCACTGACAAAGGTGAGTCGTTTGTAAAAGGATTCACTGACAAAGGTGAGTCGTTTGTAAAAGGATTCACTGACAAAGGTGAGTCGTTTGTAAAAGGATTCACTGACAAAGGTGAGTCGTTTGTAAAGGATTCACTGACAAAGGTGAGTCGTTTGTAAAAGGATTCACTGACAAAGGTGAGTCATTTGTAAAAGGATTCACTGACAAAGGTGAGTCGTTTGTAAAAGGATTCACTGACAAAGGTGAGGAGCTAACTTACACACATTGTAGGAAAAACAGAGGCTATTTCATAGGGTATATCAAGAAAAGTATCATCAGCTTTCCGTCTCACAGTATGCATTCTTCCGAATTTATTCATTCATTGTTTCTTACTTTCTTCTCCAGTATGTATGTATGTATGTATGTATGTATGTATGTATGTATGTATGTATGTATGTATGTATGTATGTATGTATGCATGCATGCATGCATGCATGCATGCATGCATGCATGTATGTATGTATGTATGTATGTATGTATGTATGTATGTATGTATGTATGTATGTATGTATGTATGTATGTATGTATGTATGTATGTATGTATGTATGCATGTATGCAGACACTTTTTCCATTTCGCTTCACATCTTTTAAAGTTATTGTGCCTGAGGTCCATCTTGGAAATATGTGTGTCACTGACAAATCTCCCCCACATAAAATTACAGGTAACAAAATAACACTTGTAGAATATAACTATGTTTATATAACTTTAAAATAATAGTCTGTGTAGTTTTACCAAATGCAATGTACAAACTGCGGACATTATCTCAGAGGCAGTATAAACGTCGTGTATGTATGTATGTATGTATGTATGTATGTATGTATGTATGTATGTATGTATGTATGTATGTATGTATGTATGTATGTATGTATGTATGTATGTATGTATGTATGTATGTATGTATGTATGTATGTATGTATGTATGTATGTATGTATGTATGTACAAGGTTTAACAGCCCATTAGCACAATCCTGGCTATATAGTGCTGAGTTAAAGTTACGCTGGAAAAATGGTGAAGGTACACAATTGCTGAAGTCTTTAGGAAGATATCCCTTCCGAATAAAAGTAAATACGTACTTCTGTTAGAGAAAAGATTAAGACAATGTAAAAAGTACTGAAAAGTTATAACAAATTAAAGATTAGGGTAAACGAGGTAAAATTCTTAATTATGGTGAAAACCTGTTCAATCCAAGTTTGTCTCCTTTGTCACATAGTCAAAAAACTTCTTTATATAAATCAGTTGTCTGATATGTTAATCCATATTTTGCAAATTATAGTATTCTAAATATATTCCAAACATGACCCCCTTTTTACACGCCGTTGATAAAGAACAATTCATTTAATGAATTTTCAAACCATAAAGGCTGCAACGTCGTTTGTGCTTTGTTTCGTGACAGAGAGACCTTTTAATAAACACCTACACACACATGTATCCACAATAGTTTCTGTATCCTGTTGCTGTGTTTACGATAAATAAAACAATGTTCAGTTATATTGCTAGCGATCTCAATACACAGCTATTCAGCTGTAACATTACAGCAAGCAATTAATAAGAATAATTTGAAGCGGGCGTGAGAAGTAATTGTGTTAGAGTAAGTTCAAGAACCAGGGATGACGTATCATTGGAATGATCTGCATCACGTACACAACTATGTTTATATATGGCACAAGAATTAAATATATAAAGCAAGCGGCTCTTTAAATCTTTACATTCTTTGTGGTGTAAAATTGCAAGAAATCAAGTTTTTAATTGCCATTTGAGACAAAATGTTTAAGAGAGGTCATGAAATATTTGTTTTTTTCTGACAAAAAGACAACAGTGTTAGCTATTTTTTGTCTGCTGCGAAATTAAAAGCTACGAAACTGAAAACATGCATACATTCAGGTACGTAGTAATAATTTGGGTAAAAATTCGGATTTAAACAAATTATTTTCTTATACTGAAATACAAATTTAAAAAAAAAAGAAATTTATTCCGGTGACTCTAACATCAACTGTTCAATATTGCTAATTAATATATAAAAATGCACGTATGAAATATCTAATTTTTTCGATAAATGTATGTACATGTTTGACCTATTACTCTGTTCGGCAAGTATCAAGAATTTTAGCAAATAAAAAAAAAAAACAAGTCTTAAATATTTAAAATGAAAATAAACACGGTTCAGTTTGGCTTTCCTAGTAAAGTTATTAGAAAATCATATTGATTTCTTGCCGTTTTGCCATCAAACGCTGATGTCAAGTGCGTTATTTGGCACATCTCTTAAACATCCGTTATAGTGTCCAAATTTCCCTCTAGTTCTTGACATGCACACGGAATTTTCTTCATCGCAACCGTATGTTTTGAATAAGTCACTGTTAAAATCGCATCCCTCTCCTCTGTCTGTCTGTCTGTCTCATCAATTCGAATAAAATAAAGTCTACAAAAACACTAACGAAGGCTTTATAATTGGAAATACCAGTATGTACTAGATTTTGACAGAGTTGAAAGTATGAACTGGGTCACCTTGATTCGACAATTGAACTAATTATCAAACAGATTCTTAAATGTCGGAAAAATAATCACCTAAATTTATTTGTATCACATGGCAACATCTGCAAGCACAATGACTATCTCCTAACAAATCTCGAAAAGTGGTCCTTTTATCATGTTCAATCAAGACACACTGATGTACAGCAGAAAAGAGGATAATGATATCAAAAATAGGAATCACTATTATCCTTTGATGGGACTCATTCAGTTATTAACAACTCTCGACAGAAATGTAATACAGTCAATATAATTAAGATAATTTTCCTTTTCTATACATTATGGATAAAGGAAAGAAAAATAAACAAAATAAAATAAAATAACAAAGAAGCAGAAGATACATAAAGATCATTATCTGTCAATGTCTTCAATACAAGCATAACTTTTACGTGAGGCTCTGTCAATGTCTTCAATACAAGCATAACTTTTACGCGAGGCTCTGTCAATGTCTTCAATACAAGCATAACTTTTACGTGAGGCTCTGTCAATGTCTTCAATACAAGCATAACTTTTACGTGAGGCTCTGTCAATGTCTTCAATACAAGCATAACTTTTACGTGAGGCTCTGTCAATGTCTTCAATACAAGCATAACTTTTACGTGAGGCTCTGTCAATGTCTTCAATACAAGCATAACTTTTACGGATTTTTTCTCCGTCGAGTTAAGAGGTAGAAACTTCGTGATTTACAAAAAGAGCGAAAGACTTATATGCGTTTCTTTTTTCTTTCTAAGTTTGGTAGCACGTGAACATAGTTTAATATTCAAACTTAACGTGTTTAATGGCTCCACATCATTTTAATAAGATCGTTGACAAATGTTGGCGTCAACTAATGATAATAAATCCTTTGCGTTCAAAAATAAGTTTACACAGGGATTTACATATATTCAAAATGTTAATGTTACGTAACTTTTAAACTCTTTCTTATTCGTGTATAGGAATTCATATAAAAAAGAATGAAAATTGTGTTATTACTTTTTAAAAGATTCACATTAAATATACTCATTTACGAGAAAGATTTCAAATGAAGCATACAATACGTTCTATATATTAACATGGTTTTTCATCAATGGTTTTTTGTCTCAGAACAAAATGAATTATGCTGACAGAATTTGAGTGCCTATTTTATTTTTAATAATAATAATAATAATAATAATAATAATAATAATAATAATAAGCAGAAGAAGAAGATGATGATAATGAAAAAGAAAGAGAAAAAGAAGAAGAAGGAAGGGAAGAATAGTCCTCGACGTTAGCAGTAGCAGAAACAACAACAATAATAACACAGTCTGTACGCTGACAACGAGGCTGAACGAGATATGTATAGTTTATTAATAGCAGCGTAATTGTACACCGATCGCTTCCGCCACCACCATCATTATACATTCATAACTCTCATTTCATTCCTACAAGGACGGAATATTGTTGTAATAAAGAAAGCGATAGACTCTGCAACTTCAATGTACCTAAGTTTCAAAAAGTAATCTTTGAACTGACTTTTTGTAAAGCATGGTATCTCCATAAGAGTCCAAGATATTCGTTTATCTTGCCGGCTGGCCATTTGCTTCTTTTTTTAATTGCAAGTTTTGACCACTCAATTGGATTTATTTCTCATATTTTAATCAAAATTGGTTTAAAAGCTTATATCATCAAGGTCCTGGAATAATGTATTCAAAGGCAACATCTGCGCAGATTCATTCATAATTCTGGCATGATTGGCTGAGTTTGTTGTAATTCTAAAGGCTGACTTTGGGTCAGATGTCTGTAAAACTTTGCCAGTAAGCTTTTACCATCAAGATATTGGATGAGGTCAGCTATGATAAACATCTGTTTGCATATTAATGAGACGTTCTCAGGAGTGGGTCCAGGAAGGAGGCGGAGCCGGCGCCCCACCCCCCTCCAAAAAAAAAATGAGCGCGAAACAACCTAAACGTTTCAGTGAGTAAGTTTTATTTACAATTAGATGGCTAAAATTACGCCCTGGAAACGTTTACAATGCAGGAGCTTTCGGGGGCTTCGCCCACTGGGGGTTCCGTTACACAGACTCCTCGCCTACTTGTTTACGCCTCTCCCCTCCCCCCCCCCCTTCCCTATGATATTTTATATTTCTGGATCCACCTGACTGGATGAGTTTATTACACAACCTGTATTTCTGACCAGATTTTGATCAACTATGCTTTTATTTGTTGATAAATCTAGAGTGAGTTCATTACCTCTCTCCCTGAATATATGTTGTAATTAGCCCCATGTGATCAGTTCAATATATTGATAAGATACAAACATTCACAGGCAGTTTGCATGGATATACATATTTTTTTAAAACTACAAAAAATGCAAAATTACATGATAAGCTTCATGTGATCAGTTTTATATATTTTATATGGTCACTTTCATGTGATCAGTTCTATATATTTTACATGGTCAGTTTCATGTCATCAGTTCTATATATTTTACATGGTCAGTTTCATGTGATCAGTTCATATATTGATAAGATACAAACATTCCTAGATAGTTTGCATGGATATACATATTTTTGAAAACTACAAAAATGCAGAATTACATGGTCAGTTTCATGTGATCAGTTCTATATATTTTACATGGTCAGTTTCATTGATCAGTCCTATATATTTTACATGGTCAGTTTCATGCGATCAGTTCATATGTTGATAAGATGCAAACATTCCTAGATAGTTTGCATGGAAAAAATATATATTTTAAAAAAACTAAACTAATGCAAAATTACAGTCAATTTCATAAACAAAGCGAAGTGGGCGATCTTTTTATTTGTAGTCTAACATAAACTGATGATAGGTAAATTCTGATTCGCAAGCTTCGATAATATTGTAAAAAAAAAATTAAAAATAATACAACCATCTTGTTTATTCTAGGGCCTTTTGCGAGAGAAATAAAATACGTTTTTTCTCTTCTATACGCAATGGACGAAAGAGCCCACGTTTTTCGCACTTTACTGACACGAGTTCAACATGTCGCAATTCAAGTTAACAAAGCCGCTTTAACCCTGAAGATTCAATCTGAAGATATGAAAGACAAGGTGAACGAATTAATTTGATATCTGACGTAAAAATTTGAAATTAATCCTTTGCACGTACTGAAATGTTACTTAATTCAACTGTTAAAAAATCCACTCTGTGTTCAATATTTTCTGCTTAGTTTATGTACACAATCTTATAACAAGTGGATTAAGTAAATATATTCAGCTTTTCATCAACATTTTTTTATTTGATCAAGTAAGTTTTCAACATATAGTTTATCATACCAGGTATTTACATAATCTTGAAACTAAATTTGTTTTCAATAAACCGTTTACAATATGTTCCAAGTGGTACTTATATAAAAATTGACACACAGACACAGTTTTAAAAATCAATGACTGTAAAGTGTAAACCAAAGTTCTGACCTAAATTACAATGTATGAATAAATTCGACTCAATTACATGCTTGACAAAGAAGGATCCGAAATTGTAATTACTGTAACAATTGCGTGTTGGCCGCTTATTCGTGAGCACAACATCGAAATGATAATCAAAATTCCAACATTGTGCTCTTTGATACCTTTACTCAGAAGAAAACCCTAGAATTATCAAAATGTCAAATCAGCTACACATTTTTTCACAATATCAAAATATCTAAAGACTCTAGGTATGATATTTAATTTTAAAGTCTTGAGTTTCATATAGTCTTTTTGTACTTTGAAAGTTTCTTCAATACGAGACCTGGCTTCAGTCTAATATATTTTGTTCTTTTAAAGAACCACATCATTGAACAAAAAAGCCTGCTTTATGTCCAGCAGAAGAGCAAGTCAATATCGATAATACATCTTAAATGTGGATCAGAAACAGCTGAAATTCCTGATTTTACATATAATACAATTTATACATTGGAAGTTAATGCCATTTCCTTTGTAAGTTATATCTACTTATACAACATTGGTAGTAATCTTAAAAAAGCGATTTAATTGCTAATTTACTTGTGACTAGATTATTTTTACATGTACATTTTTTTACATCAAAAGACAGTAAAGTTTATTATAGTAAGTCAATTTGTATGTGTCAATGGCTATCATTTTTATTTATGAATCGCTCACTCTCTTTGTACATGAAATATTACTCTGTGTTGTTAACTCATATTGTGCACACTTTTTTCGGCCCCACCAAGGCAGAACCTAAAGTTATCCCCAGCTAGTGCCGGGCAATCTAGCTCCGTATTCTCTACACATTTTGAGCAAGGAACTCAGTCTCAAGCGCAAAAGCCCAAAATCAGTTGAGATATTTGGAGTATGTGAAAATAATGGAACCTATGCATGCAAGTAGAAAAACGAAAGTTAAGAAGATCCTGACAGTTATATGGTTCGAACTTCATTTAAAACTTACAAGACCGTCAAAGGTTTCGGACTTTGAGCTTGAGCTTGCGAGCCGTACTCAAGAAGTTTAAAAAATATGGGTTCTCGAGTCCGTGCACAATACATACAAGTTATGTTATATTTTATGTTGCTTCAAAGATTTAAATGAAATTCACGAATTCTTGTGAGAAATTACAACATATTCTCTAAATTCTTCTTATTTGTCCCATTCAGAGAAAATTCAGCGAAAACTCTATTTTCTGTGCTTGAAACTTGCAAAGAAAAGCTTCAAGAATTAATTGCATACAGATATATAGAAGATATCTACGTTTTTTGAGTAGATATACGGAAATATTTCACGAGTAAAGTGGAAACATTGTATTGTCACGAGTGGCGAAGAAGGAAAAAAGGCCTAAACATGGAAATACAGGTTTGAATAACATACATAAGGGCAGATATATTTCCGAAATGGGAAAAATGTAGTTCCAAAAATGATATCGCCACTGTGGCGATAAAAGTGGTATCGCCATGTGGCGATTTCATTTTTCTTCCACTGATATATTTCAATATCTCACTATGAAATATATAATAAAATTCCAATACCCGTCCAGACCAAGCGCAGACATTTTCAAAAAGGATGTAAAATTGTAAATGTTCTCGTGGTCTCTAGCTCGTACCAGGCCTAAATTGACATGCCAATATCATACGCCGGTAACTAGTAAAATGTTTGTCTCCAGATTAGTTAGTCTGTGACGTCATTCTCACAAAAGTGACGCCATTCCCTCGACTGGTTGTTTGGAAACTTCCCTTTGAACGTAAGTGGTTGGTTGATAGTTTAACATCGGTGCAGTGCAGCATGGGGAAAAACGTACGGAGATTACGCACTTTCACTCAGATATCTGCAATCTCACGAGCACCTCGTAGTCTCGGTTTCCCCAGACTGTATCTGAATAGATAATTTGCAGATATCGGTCTGGCAAAGTACGGCAAAAACTGCGCCACCTTGCAAATTGTTTAGGTCAAGCGGATACGTTTTGATTGCATCTCTTGAGAAGGCATTCACTTCATCTAGATTATGACGTCATAATGTGCATGACCCCAAACATTACTCAAGGCAAAACAGCAACTAAATTGATCTGACAGAATTCTTCCTGAATGACATACATTTCAGGTTTGTTTACCTTGAAGGTGTGAATTGACATGATTTGTTCCATTATTAAATGTACTTTTCCTTCTTCAACGCTCACGTCGCCGTCTAGAGAACCAAAATTTGTGACGCCTCAATTTCTTTTTCACTTTGTACTTTCCCCCCAGGTGCTGCATTCGCAACGTCGAGGTCAATCCTACGGATCATACCTCGAATGTCAACTGGAACATCCTCGGCTTTTTTCCATCGAAGGATTAGCATTACAAAAAAAAAAAAAAAAATCGGGTATTTCATTGATTGTTGAAACATTGTTCAGTCTTATTTTCAGCACCTGTCATTTCTGTAGAATCTGTTCTTCGCACATCTAGCCGGATGTTCGTCCCCAAAAAATTACCAATTCGCGAAGAACCACCTCAATTACCTCTGAGTCTCTTTCAGAGAGTTGAAGTTAGTCGACTCGCATCGGAAAGAGATGAGAATGTTTCGAATGCTTCGAATGTATACCACCTCAGTTATTTACGAAACAAGGATCGACCGAGAAGTTGCCAATGCTATTTTTTCATTCGCATGTTCTCGGTCAATCCTACAGGCAATAAAATTGTAGAAATAGCCGAGGAGGTCCGAATAAATTGTGGTTTCTTTTTTTGCGAAGAAATTTCCGGCGATAAATGTATAATTTTTCTGTTAAGTACTGCGCCAGCATACACCCGAGTCATATTTTAGTCTCACAGAAATAGCCGAAGACGTCCGCATTGGGTCATGATTTGGCTTTCCATAGCATTACGACGAAAACCGAAGCGAACCGGGTGACCCAGGTTACACTCCTCGTGTTACTTCGTCAGTTTTTAGTCCGACTTGGAATCATTACTGGAGAAAATATCCAGGATAGGATCTTAATTGGGAAATTAACGCTTCAACATTGCTAAACAATAACATTTGTGTAAATTGTGAAACAGTCTATTAATTAAGGGTGAAAATGGCTGAAAATTCAACCTTTCATATGTACATTTAACACTAGCTATACCAAGAAATTTGAAATTTACCTTGAAACAACACTGCTATGTGTCTATACTTTGAACCTCTCGAGTTTTGTACATACAAAGCGTTTAATGTTAACCAAAAATGTTTCATAATTTATTAAAAGAATTGTTAAACTTATTGTGCATGTATTATATATATTATTATTGTGTAGTATTCGGTCGGAGTACAGAGTTGCATTTCGCTGCCTTTTCACGGAGAATTAGCAGATGGGATGCAATTTATTTTATTTATATTTTCCTATATACACTCTATTACACAAACTTCGACGATTGTCGACATGATTTTGTTTGAGGTGTCGTAAACTTTTGCAACATTGTTACCGGATTGCCTATGTCACTTAACACCATCAGTCAGGTTTTCAATTGACTACTTTAGTATACTGAAATTTTGTACTAAGATCTGCACCAAATTTAGAGTTTTCTAAAAAATAGTTTATGGTGTGACCCCCCCCCCCTAAAAAAACCAAATGATTTTTCAAGACTTTTAATGAAGTTTAACTCAGTTTAATATTCATCCGATACTTCAATGCTTTGATCTGTTGAACACCGTTGTGTAGTCCCCCCACAATTTCAGGTCGTCCAATGTCTCTAGGCAAAGCATTTTATTCCCATTTCATCGGCACTAAACAGTAATACGATACATGCTTCTATGAGTATGCTTTGTCATGATGGACCAAAAAAATTTCCACCAGAGTTTCCTTAACATTCAAAACATAGGTATGTACATTGATGTTGGTTGGTTGGTTTTTAACGGCAATTTTAACAGCTATATAATGTGGAGGAAATGGGAGCTAAGTTTCTTTCCCAGGAACACACTAAGACCTGGGCTGCCCTGCGCGGGTATCAAACACGCGATCATTGGAATCCGACGCTCTACCAACTAAACTACCGCGGCTCCGTGCACGTACAGGGACATACATTTGATAAAAATACAAAAACAAGAACACAAAATAGAAAAAGCTGTTGTTCATTTCATTATTCTGCATTCTGCTCCGTCTATATATATATATATATATATATATATATATATATATATATATATATATATATATATATATATATATATATATATAAACGTACACACTCGCGTGCGAGGGAGCGTGTGTGAGCGTGTATGTGTATTTATGTAAATTGCAAAGTTTTTAATGATGGTGTGATCGTGGCGTGATCAACGGCCTTGTTTAATGCACTTAAACACTATAAACAATTTGTTATTCAGCGACTGCCGCAAGGGTAATCAGGTCGCCAATATCACATGACATGTATTGTTATTGTACATTGTACATAAATAAGGACACTATTGTTTCCATATTATGACCCACTTTTTGACCATAAGTACCATATCTTCTCCAGTATAGCACTCACCTAAACGCAAACGGCGTAGCCTCAAATCTTCCATCGCATCATGCTCCGGCAGATCACGCCTTACCCTGTTCGTGCTTTAATTGATTTAAAGTGAACAATATAGACCTGATCTGCCTGCGCATCACGTGACGGCAGATTTTGGGGCTAGGTTGTTTTCAGCTTGGTCGCGCATTTTGCACGGATATAACAGGAGTCAGTTTAGATAAGTTTATACAGTATGCACACTTAGATATCTGTCAGAAAGAGCAAAAAGAAAGTGTTCTCAACTAAACGGTAGTCTGAATGTTCTGTACGAATTAAAGAATTTAGACACTTATTGAACAAATGTTTAAGTTAAATAGAAAAAAATCACACTATGCTCCTATTTGCATTAAAAAGCACTGAAGGTGACCATTTTTCGTGTCTTTGTAATATTTTTAATGCTTTGTGGATCTGACAGTTGACATTATTCATAATTTTATCACTGATGTCATATATAAAGTTAACAAATCATAAACCGCCGTTTTTTAATTGGAAGAAATGTTGTTTACCGTTTAGGGAGAAATAATATCATTACAAGCAATAGCAACATTGAAGCTTTGTTGATTATTTTGGGTTTTATTTATTTTTTGTCTTTTGGTTTGTTGTTGTTTTTTTTTTGTTGTATTTCTTATTTTTTTTTTTTCTTCTTCCCCAAATATTCAGCAATAATTTAAAATTTAAAATTTAAAATGCTATGAAGGATAAGGACCGAGTAAATCGAAAGTTTTTTCCTGCTGAAAACAGGTTTCTGACCCGTAAGATGAATATATGGATATAAAAGCAATTATCACGGACAACGCTTCCAGTTGCAAGGGACAGTTTGTGTGCACAAATTTGATGTCGCCGCAGTCTGCCTAATATAAAAATTCAATAAAAATAGAGTACACCAGTGATGTAAAAAAAGTCCATATTTTTTTTTATAGCTATAAGAAATCAAAACATAAGAATATCATTCATTTGCCGTGACAAGTTAACAGCATCTCATAGCTAAAGAAGTGTATGCACCCCAGACCCAAATTTACACATGCAGTTTTCATCGCCGAAGGTCATTTTTGACACACACTGACGCTCACAGTGTAAATACAAGCCCTGTCCCTATGTGATAATTTTGAAGAAAAAAAAAACATTGTGTACTAAACAGCTTGATGCAATTCAAAAGACAATAAAAATGTTCAAAAGCTTTTTCAATTCTTCCCTAGTTTGCCACGAGGGAGAAACATTTTATTCAAGTAGACAGTATTTGCGAGTTTATATATATATATATATATATATATATATATATATATATATATATATATATATATATTGACTCCAACGCTTTCATATGGCGATACACCACTAAAATCTAAATAAAAAATGAAAAATTTCTATCAAGAGTATAATATCTTATTTCGTTAAAGGAACATTAAATAAAAAATTAAACATTCACAGCGAGTGTAAACTTTTTCACACCAATCTAATCGTACGACAACACTACCCCCCTCCCCAAATTTATAGAGAGTTTAAAGTACAAAAATCAATATTCACTGCCGCAGACCTACTATGTAATTGGCACTAAGCACAACATAAATATATATCTACACTAATCGAGTTTATTTTACAGACTAACCAATTAAGTTCAGGCAGAATATTAGCAAACAAGACACACAATACATTAGACCAATTAAAGCAATGCTGAAGCTAATGTCGTCTGCTAGTACACACGTAAAGCTTTAAAAAATTTATTTTACAGTGTGCTAGTAACCCATAAAGCTTGGTCCTGGCCTGGCATATAGAGCACGATTACTTATTTAAAGGTATGCCGTTCGACTCTCGGCAGACGTGAAACAAATTTCATAGTGCGGACTACATCAGCTTAAAACAAGGTAAAATTCATAAGAGGATTTCGACTTGAGTTCTACGTCAAAATACACAGAAACAGTGATGCAATACACAAGTTAAAATCATGAGATGATTTCACCTTGAGAGCTACATCACATTACACAGTGACGTAGTACTACACACAAAAAATTAAGTAAAAATAAATGCAAAATATTATATATATATATATATATATATATATATATATATATATATATATATATATATATATACATTTTGTTTCACATCTATGAAAAATAGTTAAATATATATTTAAATATTTCCAGGTAAATAAATTAAAATAAAAACTTTGATAGTTGATATACCAATACCAAAAACACGAGACAACAACATTGCAGCCACCTTAATAACATCTTCGAACCAGAACAGAATTAAAACGTATGAAATAGAACAATTTAAGTAGAATCATAACGAAAAGTCTGAGAGGTTCATATAACAAAATGTGGACAAGCATAGATTTTACGGCGGAGACAATTATCATTACAAATTTGTACCACAGAACAAAGCCTTTAAATTTTTTAAATAGGGATAAAATGGATAATGTCATTGAAAGTTTATTCAATATTTTACGTACCAAATTTGGACAGGAAATGTGCGAAAGTACATGATGGATGTTTGAAAGGATTTAATATTTAATATTGCATGTAGATAGGATTAAACACTCAGAGGAAGCTTATGCATATATTTTCTTCAATGGATTAATAACAAAAGAGCCCGTATTAACGTGAAAAAGGATAATATTTTTTTAATCCCGTGGACACAATTTTAGACCACCACCACCACCCCAAAAAAAGATAGCATCAAATACAATGTAATAAATGCGGTAATTGGTTTAAACGATGTTCTATACAAATAGAGGACATTACAAAATTTAAAAATAAATTTGATAGATCAGAATGTTGAACGATCGTACATCAAGCTGGTTCGAATAACTGAAATAGAGAGAGAAAGACATGTCGACATGCTAATCATATTTCAGTATAATGGTTCTAATGACTATAAGGATAGAAGACACAACTTCGTTGGAATAAAACAAATTCTCTGTTAAAAATTGATATCTTCACTGATAATGAGATATCACGGATAGAAATATAACTGTTAAAAATTATTACATTTTAATACACCGAAAAACTATTTTAATACAAATGACCATGTTGCAATATAGATAATTCTCTAGATATCATACATGAAGAAAGGGTTAGTTGTAAAACTAAAAAAAAAAAAATTAAAAAAATAACAGCATAAATTAAAAGTTTTTTATGTTATTTATTGTGCTTTTTAAAGTATCCTGCCAGAGGTGCAAAGCGTGCCGAAAGTACACGGAAACTTCGTGTCTGGCACGCACGGCGGAGCCTCATCGGCAGAGGTGGATATGGAATGTCTGGTGCAAACATATAAACGACAAAATTACGATGTTTCTTCTGAACACTTCGCCTTCGGCACACAGTCGCGTCGTGTCCAAGGAGGCCTACCGAATGCAGAATTACCTATGGTGATGAAATCTATTGGATAATCAAAGCAGCAAAATATATTCCACCAGGGTTTTATTTGTATCTTAAATCAATCCAAAAGAGATACAAATGAATAGTTTATAGAGGAACATATTGCATTAAAATATTTTTCGATGCGTTGGGTAAAATTGCTAACTAGTATATAAATACATAGGCCCGAAAAATGCAAAACATATGGTGCTCACAGAGATAAATGAACAACATTTTAATTTAAGAAGTATATGTTACGTATGTAAGGGAGAAATAATTGAAAACAAAGTTTGAGACTATGACCATTTAACAAGCAAGTGTAGAGGTCCAGCACCTAACGAATGAAATTCGAATTTAAAATATCCAAAATACATACCATTACCCAATAATAATGTGTCAGGTTGTGGCAGCCATCTGTTCATTAAAACATTGTTTAACAATGATCCAGATGAAAAGGTATAATTTCACCGAACAATGACGAAACATATATTTCATTTAGAAAGGATTTTATAGTAATTGGTTTATGAAAGAATTGGAAAGAATTAATTGTTTGAAAGGACAATTGAAGCAATGAAACAGTTTGCAAATTTGGGGTCTAAATATTTGAGAAAATACATCGTATTAATACATAGATAGCTTTGAGGTTTCGTTGCCTTTGAATGACTATTCCAAGGACTACCTATTAGCACCAGAGAAAGTTTTCAGATGAAAATAATTTATATTTGTTTCACTTTCTTTCTGTTACATATTTTTAAGACCTAGAGTTGTAACAATATGATGGCCAGTGAAAACAGGTCCAAAAATGCAAAGTTGACATCTAATAAAAAGATAGAAGAGTACCAAAAAAAAGTTGAATCATTCAAGATCACTGAGGAAATATTGAACAGTATTGTTCAGTCTGATTTTCATTATCGACTTAATCCCAACTTCGATGAAGACAAATATCCATTTGGTGCCATGTAATCATCTTTTACTTCATTTTGTAAACTGTCTCAATTGTCGATTGGAAGAAATCTGCGAATGAATGATGTCACAGTGCAGATTACATAATCTAATAGTGATTTGGAAATCAAAGAACAGTTACGTCATATACTGAATTACTATGCGCTGTTCTAAACCTGACTTTGTCCTCTATAAATTCTGTCTCTGATTTTCTTGAATCGTTGTAGATTGATCTTGTGAAGTTTACGAGATCTTCGAATTGCACCGTAAATTTTACCGTATACAAATTTGTGTATTTACCCACATTAAATACGTAATAAACTTCTTTTGATGCCACGTGCTTTTAACCATCTTGCCAATCAGTTTTAACCATCTTGCTATCAGGGTTGATGCCACGCGGTTTTAACCATCTTGCAATCAGGGTTGATGCCACGCGGTTTTAACAATTTTGCTATCAGGGTTGATGCCACGCGGTTTTAACCATCTTGCTATCAGGGTTGATGCCATGCGGTTTTAACCATCTTGCTATCAGGGTTGATGTCACGCGGTTTTAACCATCTTGCTATCAGGGTTGATACCACGTGGTTTTAACCATCTTGCTATCAGGGTTGATGTTACGTATCTCGATGTTATCATTATTGAAAGAAATCTGTAAATCTTCATCTTTTCTGAAATATTGAAGTATATCTTTTTAATGTTTGAAATAAACAAATCAACATTTTTCCTGTGAATGTTATTCTTGAACACAACTATCTTTGATCGTATTTTAAACGCGTCTAAACTTGTAAACAAATAGACATTATCTCTTGATACAGAGATTGCTGCTTTCATGTTAAAGTTATTAAATATTTCAATCACCTCTGTAAACTGCTTAATTCAATATGATGTAGCGTTGTGCCATTATTTTATGATAAATACAAAATTTCAAATTATTATTTGTATTCGCTCCGCAGTTGTGGCTTCGCAAAAAGGCTTGTTTCTCTTGTATAACGCCCTTTCGTTCCGCTATAAATTTTTATCTTAGTTTTGTCGTATCCTTGTACGAGTGAGTTGGTGCTAGCAAGTTATACTCGCAATAAATCTTTTCTTTTTATGTTAGTGTTGGTGCAAAAGAAAGAGACGTTTTATTATACTCTCGCAAGATATTTTTATTTTTTATGTTAGTATTTTCGTATCCACATACAAGCGGGTTGGGGTAAAAAATATATTGTATATTCGCCCTAGAACTCCCAAATACTAGTAATTTTTTCATCTTTAACTCATATCTATCTACTGCACCATAATCGCTGCTTTAAAATAATTTCAACACAAAAATTCCTACTTGCATAATTCATAATTCCTGACAGGTTTCAAAATGATCAAACCAGTAACCTAAAATCTTAATTATAAGGTTCAAGCAAAAGCAGCATGTTCCCGGATTTATTTCAGTTATACATTTCCACCTCTGATTCGCCACCCCAGTCCCTAGATCTGCACTTTCCTGGCGGACGACAATATTAAAACTGCTCTGCACATCTTTTTAATTCATATTAAAGTACTCCAGGGTTTTTTGTCTCCATTTTGATCGGTGTTGAGGAATTTTCTTTAGATCAGGTGTACACACGAGAACATGGGTACAAAGAGTGGCGGACATAAATTTCTTTTTCTTTAAAAAAACTGTAAAAACAGTAACTAAAGAATCAGTCATATTTATTATGTTTGCGTCACGTATCCTATTATGACAGTGATTTCTTCACATTTAATATTGAGAAAACTGATCAGATTAACAATTTTAAATTGTTGTCAGTAGTTAGGACTGACGTGAACAGGGAAAGATAATCCCAATATATGGTAGTTTTGCAAAGAATATGAGGTCAGTCTAATAAGTAACAGTATATTTGAACTTATGATAATGTTAAAGAAGGTCGTAAAATAATCTAAAATAAATCTTCTGGATTGACGTAAGTTTAATACTTTGCCCTAACATGCGTCACATTCTGAAAGCGATTAAATTATTTTCCCGTTGAAAATAAAACATAATTTATCGGACTTTTTATTTTCTGTTGTTTGCTATGTAAACGACCTCGCGATCTTATATCAAAGGTGATATTTCCTCTTCAGGACGACTTATTTAATCAAGTTAGAAAAGTCAACATAATGAACGTGTCTCAAGCAGTTTTTCACATATATTAGGTGAACGGTCTTTCAAATACATGACAATTGTTACAGCCTAACCTTCGGCGGTCAACGAAACTGAGAGTCCAACAATCAATTTAGGTAGAATTAAATTAGTTGAGTACGATGCGGATCTATTTATCTTTGGGATAAATATAACGATCTTAGACGCTGTTTGATCAATATTGACCACACTTGTTATGTTTCAATCAAAGGTCAATTGTCGAGTTTTTCACATACAGTTAAATTTCTCTCACCCCATCTCGGCACAAACAATTAATTCAGTTTCCATTTACCGTAATGTTAATATTTTGTCAATTTACTACACTTTTGTGGTAACACCGGCAAAATACACTTGCATCCTGTACGACCTACCCAAGAGGAAACTTTTAAAAGGATGAAAATGATATCCGTCCCTGCTCGTTTTTGAGCAAAATTCCTTTGTATGTGCTTACTATCAAAATCCGCCCAGGTAAAATCACCCCGTTAGCATCAGACAGCACCTGTGCGGCGACAGCGATAAAATGAAAATGTTTTAAGGTTCAAGCCTACAATTGCGTACAATTTATTATTTTCATCCAATCAGCGGTCTTCATTCTTTTAAGTACAGTATTCAATATAACCATCAAATATAGGTTGGTAAAATCATTTGTTGTCTGTGACTATTGAGAGTGCGAATAGCTCCTGAAGCTTATATTATTTGACAAAAATCTAATTTTCAGGATGACCATAGCCTGCTGATTATATAGGAAGTATGACCACTGAAATAAATTCGTTGAATATAGAGAAAATATAACACATACACCATTATAAACAGCAGAAAACAGGCGTTCTGGCAATGTCTATATTAGCAACAAACTTTGTATCGATTTTCTTTTAGTACTACTAGCTGAAAATACTCGAATGGCGTCTACAAATATGTCTCAAACTGGTTGTCTTAGATAGGCCTTTTTACAGTTGTATATATATATATATATATATATATATATATATATATATATATATATATATATATATATATATATATATATATATATATATGTCTGCTACGCACGACTCCTATACCACCGACTTTGCTTTGTAGCATCATTTTTTGGTGATGTGTGCATGGTCGAGATGGTATAGGGGTTGGTGATTACAGGCAAGGCGATTGGCGCCGTAACCCGCGGATCCGGGTTAGAATCTCCGTAGAGTTCGAATTAAAATTCTCTGACCTGTATGATAATGTTATTTATTCGTATTTAAAAAAATTCTGTTAATGTAAGCAAGTATTCTCTTCTAGGATCCAGGGATAGCACTTTCCGCTCTGTTTGGTATATATATATATATATATATATATATATATATATATATATATATATATATATATATATATATATATATATATATATATATATATATATATATATATATGTGTGTGTGTGTGTGTGTGTGTGTGTGTATGTGCGCCTTGACAGGAAACAAATATTTTGTCATTATTTCGTACTCTGAAAGAACAATATCCCTCCAGTCAATCTTCAATACTTTCTTGAATACTTTCCCACCTCCAATATCCAATAATTTTCTTTACCCATACGTCATCCACCGAGCTTAAAATAGATAGGGAAAATCTTAGCAACAGACAACAACATTTCAACATAGCAACTGGGGTTGAGTTTAATTTAATTTTAAAGAAAATAAATTAAATCACTATATATAAAGTTCAATCAGATGAGAACACAAAAAAGTCTTTTCAAATCACTAAAGCAAAAATGTTGACATCAATCGGTTTTTTAAATAAGAAAGTTCATTTTCTTTTATAAGTAGAGTACCCAACGGGAGCAAATCTTGCTGGAATAAATTTATACGACAGAATGGGCCGTAATTAGAGTATCCATATCTTATTCACTGAGACTGAACGAAACTATTACGGCTCATATGTAATATTGTAAGGAATTCATTATAAATTTATAGAATGGTATCTTGCCTTCTTCGAATGTCGTCACGCACTTCAGAACGTAGGGTAACAGACTACTGATACATCGGTACATAACGGACCTACTGGATGTGCCCAGTTGTCTGGATATACAGAAGAGGCTGTAATAGTCTCGTTCAATCTGCGAGAACGAGATATGTATAGTGTAATACCTTTTGCGTAGCGTGCTGATAAACACTGCCAGTGTTTTGACGTCGATAACGTGATGAGTGTCATTGTAAGTGTTCTTGCGCTTATACAAGTGTGAATGAATATAAGGAACCAGATACAAATTACATTTATTTGACTGATACATTTATTTGACTGATACATTTTTTTGACTGATACATTTATTTGACTGATACTGTATGTTTCAGATAAATATCTAGATGGAGGGGGGGGGAGGAACGGTGGGGAAAGTGTATGTAATGAGATGGAACTTATCGTGCAGCCCAGTTCAAGTCGTTTGAGTTATTTAATAGAAGAAACCATTTAATCGCACATATAAAAATCTTACAAGGAAAAATCCCAGGGGAAAAAGGAAATTTTCGCGTACATGGACGGGTTTTATGTTTGTCGACTCGAAGGAGAAAAGGTGAGGTGCTAGTATGTGATATTTCAGACCTACAGAAGGACAGTTGGACTGGTCTAGGTTCAAGCACTTGACACCAATGTCTATTGTTTTAAGTTACAATGGTTTCCAGGTATTGTAGAAAATCGTTTACTTACATAGTCTTCTTGACAAATTCTAATAAATAGATATAGGATACCTGGATTTGCGAAGCAGTGGTAGCGTCTTATTGTTGGGTTTTCGCTGTCCTTAACTTATCCTAAAATAGAAATGACCCTATAATGAAATGATATCACTTAATTATCATGTATGCATTATTTACGAATATTAGAAGTGATGCCTATAAGATCTCAAATTTTGTTCTTTCCACTTTAGCAAGCGTGTCTAACTGCTGCAGTCCTTAAATGTGCCCAGCCATTAACAACGCCTTTGTCTTGGTCATCATCGCCGTCTTCGTGTTGTCATAACCACCATCAAAAACTTAACCAAACACTTCCAACATCGTCGTCGTCGTCATTATCATCATAATCATTATTTATTCTCCTAAAGCGATATATATATATATAATTCTGTTCTTTTTTTGTGAGTACATGCGTTTATTTACCATGTCATGGATTACCTCCGTCACAGCTGAAGATGGAGGATTAAAGAATTTGAAAAATAACTGGAATATGTTATAGATTGTGTATAAATAATCAAACTATTGCAACTTTCTCCGTAAAAAAATGGCCCATTGAAATGGTCGGAAGAACGAAACCTTAAGTACAAAACAATCATGCAAAAATCTCGGTAATCTGACGGGTATGAGGGAAAGGATACATCAGAGTACAATCGTAAAATGTGCTCTGCTTGTTTGCTTTTTTAAAAAGAGATTTCTCTGATGGTTTTTTTTCCAGCGACAAACATTCAATAGTTCAATGGTGTGGTAATTATATAATTATATGAGTCGTTCTAATTCGTCTGGAAAAGAGGGGGAGGGATGCGCATAAGGATGTAGGAATGGTAGGAATTATCGATAAGGGAGATAAAACTCTGAAAAGTGAGAAGATTACTACTTTAAGATAGTGTGTTGTTGTAGTAGTAGTGTGTTGTTGTAGTAGTAGTGTGTTGTTGTAGTAGTAGTGTGTTGTTTTAGTAGTAGTGTGTTGTTTTAGTAGTAGTGTGTTGTTGTAGTAGTAGTGTGTTGTTGTAGTAGTAGTGTGTTGTTTTAGTAGTAGTGTGTTGTTTTAGTAGTAGTGTGTTGTTGTAGTAGTAGTGTGTTGTTTTAGTAGTAGTGTGTTGTTTTAGTAGTAGTGTGTTGTTGTAGCAAGTTTATACGAAGAAACACGTGGTAAGAGTCAATCACAGTTTTCTCGATCGAAATATTTGTATAAATCTGGGAGAATGCATTAGCAATTTTGTTTATATATCAGACAAAATTTTAACGACTGGAACACCTCTTACAGCAGAAGGAATAATGTCTTAACAAAACAGAGCTTATCGAAGGAGCTTCCAGCATTAAGTTCAACCGAAGTAAATGCACCCTATGACCCCCGACCATTTTCAATGTCAACCATAATTCATATCTAACAACAAGAATCGATGCCCCAGTTTCAAACAATGTTTTGTTAATAGCCTATACTTAACAGGTAAGAGGAAATCTTTTGAAAACAAGACATTTTAAAGTTTCTGCTTTTTCTTAACAAAATCTGTTTGTATCAAAGCGAACTTTGAATATGGTTAATATTTACTTGGCACAGACACAAATTCATCCAGAGCTTGGTTAACCTTCTGAAGGTGAAATTGTTATATTCATGCTGAAGTGGCCCAATTTTAAGATCCTTTTTTTCCTTCTTTTGTCCATATACATCATGGTAGAAATACTCAGACATCAAATATTCTGACAGCTCTTACTGAAGAAGTATTCATGGTTTATATATTTTGTCGTTTGTCACGCAATTACAGTGCAAACATCGTCAGCAATGGTAAATAATTAAACAATAGTCATCGGAGGAAGAGAAGGGTTATTGCATTGGTAAATTCGTTTTACGTTCTCTGCGTAAATTGTGCAATATTGATTAAACGTTTAACTGAAGTTGTTACTACCTACAAGATTCATTGGAAGTTAAAACTTCAAAGTTGATAAGATACATTTCTAGTAAGTAAAGTATTACTCGAGTTAATGAGACGTTTAAAGTAGTGAAAGGGACAAAGAAGAAAATTGCATAAATTTGTTCCTTCAGTGGACACACAAAACCATCAAAATTAGTTCAGACCTTGACCAGGTAACTCATGAAAAATTATACATTAAAATACTACAGGCTGTTAAATAATAGACTGGTACAATCTCTTATTGACAATATGTAAGATATTTTTTCTATCAAAGTCATGAATTGTATTGATCTCATAATGAACAAAATGCTAAGTACAGTAGGTAAAGTAATTATTTAATTTTAAAACTGATCTTTGCATCAACAGTAACAAGTTTGCTAAGTTTTTAATCAGATCTATTATTCATTTAGCAATTGAATTGTCAAAAAGAGATTTGTACCTACAGCAACACGTCTATTATTGTCATGAATCAGCTCAATTAATTACTTATCATGCAATTACAAGAAATAAAAATGTTAAAGGGAACGTCATGTGTTATGAATTATAAGTAGATCTAAAAATGTCTTTCTGGCAAGAATCAACTGAGTTGTTATAATCAGGTCAGATGGTATTTTGAGGTCAAACTGTTCTTTTTTCTGTCTGAAGTGAAAGAAAAATATAGCAAAAATGTTTCTTTTCATTCATTTCAAATAAAATTAAGGAACAATTATGGCAAAGCAAATTCGCACGTCTCTATATACTAATGTTAGAAGAATTATAAAGATTTGTACCCTTTGATCTTTGACCTCTGTGAATCTGACCTGTTCCATCCCTGTTCAAAGTGTACAGTGTATCAGTGACATCTCAGGAATAATTGTAGTAAGTTTCATGTTCCTATCTTTTAGCATAACATTGGTTGCTATGTTGAGAAAATGCAATATGCATGTTTAAATTAGCTCACTTTTCACCATGGGTCGGGGGGTGGGGGTGAGGAAGAGGCTGAGCTTGTGTGCGACTTTAGTATTAATAAATACTGTTCTGTGGAAGAAATGCATGATAGTTATTCAAAAGGACCGTTTAGATCCTTGCGACTTAAATAATTCAGCGGTACAGTAAAAACATATGTTTGGTCCTTATGGTTCCGCTCTACAATTATTAAGTACTTCTGAATTTGGAACAGTTATAAGGGGACGTTATGTGCATTTGCAACAATTACAATGGATGGAATGGCACACTTCTATGCTATCTGCATGTAATGTGACTGAAATTTCTTTATATGTGGTATTAGGGAAACGACGCGCTGCTTAAATCAGACACCTGATCGAAATGGCTGCTCTCATGTGCTCGAGAAATGAACCTGAACTAGTCCAAAGTACACTAACTTTAGCAGTTATTAAAATAGGCAAAATTAATTTTGCCAGAGTAGACAATAATAACTTCTGAATGAGCAATAAATGAATGATAATATATATATATATATATATTAAAAACTAAAAGAAACGTTATCGGCTAGTTTTTATCCAATTTACATCGGAAGTCCAGGAAGTGAAAATTACCAAGCGGAGCTAGCATTTTTTTGAGAAGTGCACATCTGAAGTAAGGCCAAGCTGTATACTCTAGAACCCAAATGACAACCATCAATCATACACCAACATAAAGGGAATTAAAATTTATTTTAATAATACTTAAGATGTGCATGTCTTTTTCTAAAATAGCCGAGATAACCAGCGATTAAAACCTGGAAAATTCTTTTTCTTTAAAAATCAAACCCTGTGCAAAATACGAAACTGTCGAGCTGGGTTGTTTGTAAATCGTCATCACGAACATAATGTCACAATTGTTTGTTATTTGTCTCTTTTTAATTTCAGTTATTAACTTACATATCTGCTTTTTAACCACATTTCCAAGTTTGCACCGATTTTTTTTCTTCTGTGTAAATCAAACTGTATTACCAATTTAGTCAGTAATGATTACAGTTCCAAATATATGCAGAATGGCAAAACTTAAAGTGCGTGCAACCTAGACTATCATCATATGTTCCAGGCCATATTTTTTGGAATGCATATTTAAACAATATAACCCATTTGTCTGACTTGTCTTTTTTATCGCGAGATTTGGATGATTTATTATGCTGTCTTTGATGAGATCGTGTACCTACTGTTGTTAGGATCGTATATCTCAGGGGTCCCCAACCTTTTTGTGAATACGGGCACATTTGTGAGTTTATGAGAGAGTGGTGGGCACCAACCAATTAACTTGATCCATTTTTTTTGTTATATATATATTATTATTCATTATAATCTCTTTCGCGGGCACACAAAAAAACTTGGCGGGCTCCATGGCGCCCGCGGGCACCCTCGTTGGGGACCACTGCTATATCTCATTGAAACAAATCAAAAGGATTCTTTTGCTCAGTTTTTATTATGCCTCTATATCTTTTTATCCCTACTGAAAAAAACTGTAACACGTTTGTCAACACTTTAATGTAGGAATCCAAATTATATTTTTTTCAACCCTTGTGTAGAAACTGTCCAGAGATCTTTTTAATGGACAGTTGATTCTACCTTTATATTTTTAGACTGTATAAGCTATCGTGCTTAATTAAAAAAAAATGAGTCGATTTTATTTCGTCAAATTTAATGTAAGGCATAGTAACCTATGCATCTTATGAATAATGCATCTTTACACAAATGATTGCTTCGACAATTGTAGAAAGACATGCCATTACGTTATAATAAAAGAGAAAAAGACGTGTATTTCATAAGTCGATGCAAGTTGTATTGGTGAAGCAGATCTTGTACTCTTTTGTCGTTTGTTGTTAGTATTACTAAGCACTGAACATTATACCGTCAGTTTGCTTCATTCTGATTTTTGTTTTTTTGCATTTGCATTTGCAATTATGTTAAGAATTTTTGGGGGGCGGCTCCTGGGGTTTGTGTGAAAGTTTCGGGACCTTAACGACATAGCTTTCTATTTATGGACACATTGCATGCCTGAACACAATTTAAAAACTAAAAAGAAGCAAAATCTCAAAATATTTCGTATCTCAATCTCTCCGTATTATATCGATAAATATGCCATATAGAATATGAGTCCGTAACATATTGATAAATATGCCATACAAAATATATGAGTCCATAACATATCGCTGAATGTGCCATATAGAAAATATGAATCCGTAACATATCGCTAAATATGCCACATAGAATATATGAGTCCGTAACATATCGCTAAATATGCCATATAGAATACATGAGTTCAAAAAAAGAGGCTTTGAAATGTTCATTGCAACCTACCCACAAAATTGTATATCTTTCTGTCGGCTATGTAGCTTTTATACGATTTGGTCTAACATGTCATCTTCGCCGATAAATGTATGGTTAACATTAATTTTCTGCTACCTATTTTCACTCAGTGTAGCTTCGACAAGTGTGCGGATTATTCGGACGGGCTTATTTCTTCTCCCATGCTGTATGCATAAGCTAACACTTCACCTTGTCTCACATATAATCTCTCATCAGTATTCAACGAAACATTCTTATGCACGGTGGCATCAGGCGATTATAACGTAAAGTCCCAGTATAATAGGTTTTGAACCTATTTTGCAAGGTCGGTGGAGTTGAAGAAGCTGTTGCAAACAATATTGTATGTTGTGAAAGGAGGTTAGCTGCCCTCATCGGAAGACAGAGAACATAAATTTTCTATATTCTGATATGCATTAAGGCTTATATTATTGAGTCAACTGACAACCACAGTTTGACCTGAAAATTTGAATAATTTAATGGAATGTATATTGCATCCTTTTGTAGCAATGAAACTCCATACATTTGTATCTGCCTAAATAGAGTGAAAGGACACATACATTTTCCGTTGACGAAATCTACGAGAGGCTGAAATCTTTAAGTCAGGTCATATGCCAGACGTCAAGGTGATAAAACTTCATTCTGATTTGGAACCTATTTATATTTAAAAAAAAAAAAAAAAAAAAAAAAAATATATATATATATATATATATATATATATATATATATATATATATATATATATATATATATATATATATATATATATATATATATATATATATATATATATATATATCTTCCTGGTGTAGCATACAAAGTAAGATCGTTGATTTTTATTCTGATATTGTGATGCCGATATGGAGATATATCCCACTGCTCTACGTGCGCGCGCGATTGTTGCATGTGCAATGGAAATGAAGCTGCGTTGCGTGAATATCAATTGATTTTCTTCAATAATTTACCATTTTTACATGGGAAAAAAAAGTATTTGTTTATTCAAAGAAGGTCTTAAAATAAGTATACTCTATTGCGTCGTTGGAGAGTAAGATTGGGATCTGTCTAATTAATCTATTCGAGGTCTTCTGATTTTTTTAAGAGCTCATAAATCCTTTTTTTTTCTTTTTTTCTTTTCTTATTTCACCATCATACATACTTCTGGTTGACGAAGATTGTTAAAACCATAAACTACATGTGATTCGCGGTATCTTAGGACTTCGCTCGATTCGTACCGCTCGAGCTGCACTCGCTATTAACTGTTGATAAACGAATAATTACAATAAATATGACATCTTCGTTTTTAACGATATTATTCAAGTGTGAAAAAGATATTACATTATCTCACATTCTCATGTTAACAAAAATAAAGCAATATTGAATGAAAAGTATTTATCATGATTGTGGGATAGATAATCCTAACTAAAGGTCATATTTCCTGGCCAGGAATGAGCATTTGCCGAGTTCTTACCCACGAATTATGAGCCAGAGGGTGGGATTTTCCTACCCTCAATAATGCTCATGTTTCATTAATTATCTCATCTTGCCAGGTTAATAACGTGGGATATAAACAAAATGGCTCGCCATTAAAGGACAATTTATTCATTAAAAATGTATAGATATTGAGAAAGAGCGTAATATATTTGGTTAACATCGAACAAATTTGTTTCAAACTTGCAAATGTGCTAAAAGCCTGGAAATAAAACGTAAATTCTGAAAATAAACAGATAGAAAATTAATATAAGCGATCGTGACGTCATAAATGCGATGACATAATACAAACAAGTCAGGGTAGCAATGCGCCAATCACAACCCTAATTTGACATCAAGGGAGGTGGGATAACACTCACGTACGGCGTGATTAATAGAATCCTTCACATGCATCGCTTTAGGATAAAAAAAATTCTGATCCCGAGGGGGAAATTTTTCTATCCAACACCAATGCATAACGAAGAATTATTTTTCTCACATTGCTGAACGAACATTGAGGATCAAAGTCCAAATGGCATATTCTGAATACCGATGTAACTTTAAAACAGCAAAACACCCATTGAAAATTTAGTCACCTTTAGATAGGAAGTAAAAAGTATGTTTACACTTAAGTGTAAACTTTAAATGACGTTTAAACACATATCAAAATTAAAAAAACAGTGGTTAAAACAGCCATGGTAATAACAATACACAGTGTCCAAACTGCGTACTAAAGATAGATTGCGCAATGATATAAATGTGAACAGGCGAAACAAAAAGTTCGCTTTTATCTCTAAGATTAAACGAGACAGACAAGAAATAATTATATAGTCCTAGATTCAACTTTGATCTAGAATCGAGTTTCCTTTTATAAATAACAATGAAATTATAGATATTTAAAACATAACAATAACTACAACGTTTTGTTCTACTCAAAACAGGACTACAGAATCTGTTCCTGTAGCTAGGTCGATCAGTGCAAAACGTCCTGTTTGCGGGACATTAACTTCAACCGCTTCACTTTTTAGGATGGAAAATGTGTTGCAATTATTGTTTATATTGATTATTGTGGAAGAATGCTCAATTGATTATGAAAATTAGAGAGTTTTTGCTGGTTTGTGTGCACTATGATCGCAGCAGAAGGTCGTGTGGTGAAAGAGCAGTACCGTGATGAAATATAGAGATATTCCTCATGGATGACATCACGAATGTCCACAATGATTTAAATAATTTTTATACTGAAAAGACAATTTTTGCCGGCTTACATACAGTTAACCTTGTTCACAATTAATTCTTTGTTGTAAAATGAACTCTTTATGTTCATGCAAACAAATAAAATAATCTGTTTCTATTATTACACCCATAGCAATGATCCACCAATTGTACCACTCCTCCCTTTTTAACAATGAAAGAAAAGTAATCAGTCATATGATTCTTTGAGGGATATGGGAAATGCTATCCTCTGGATCAGAATTTGTGGACGGGAACAAGACAAATCCTTGTTTGTGCCTTCAAATTTTGATCCATTGAGTGGGATTTACCCATTCCACACCAGCGCATATGATAGATTTTAGTTTTACTCCACCTTTACCTACATAAACTTCTTAGTAATAATTCATTTGGCAGTAATTGCGGTAACAGATATTTGTAGAATGGAAAAACTCAAACTAAAGGCAAACTGGAATATTGTATGTTCCAGGACCCATTTTTTCTTTTGTGCATTATATATAAAAATAAGAAAAGCCATTTGTTTGATCTGTCAAGATTTCTTCTCTTCACGAGACATGATTGATATTTATGGTCTTCGACAAGATCGCACACCTTGTGCGTTTCCGATGGTTGTTCATGATACAATATCTAAATGAATCAATCGAATGCATATTTTGTTCAAGTTCTTTTATACCATTATATACGTTCATCATAATTAGAGTCATAGGTTTAATATTATCATTGAATAAATCTTGAAATGAAAGAAAATATATTATATTATTCCTGTAAATCCTTATGTTGAAACATTAAAAAGCTTTTTTGATGTATAGTTGATTTTGCCTTCATAGACAGTGGGTTTGGTGAACTGTTGTGTTTAACTGCGAAATTTAGGCCATTTTATTTCTTTAAATTTGACGTAAAACACCCGGTATTTTTTATCTTAATAGTGACTATTTCTTTGATACAATCGTAGCAAAACATACCATTACGTTATACTCAGAGAGAGAGAGAGAGACAGAGAGAGAGAGAGAGAGAGAGAGAGAGAGAGAGAAGAGAGAGAGAGAAGAAGAAGAAGAAGTTTTGCACTTGTTTTACATATAGATTAACATTGACGTTAAACCGTCATTTCGATTCATTTTTATTTTGTGCACAAATATGTTAAGCTACAAAAATTGTTGGACTCTTAGGGTTCTGTGTAAACATTCGGAACCTTGGCAAAAGAAGGTTCGGTTGGTATTTAGAAAGGTGAACTGGAAAAGGTGGAAAAGTCCTTATATATTTTCGTTTCTAAATATTTTCATAACATATCACTAAATATGTTATATAATGTGTGGTTACTCATTCTTGTCATCTAAATATATTTTCTCCACGTCGATTGGACAAGAAGTTGTATTGGAATGACGTACTCGCTTAGGTGAAGATTATGTTGCAATTTTGTCTAAGAGGTGGATGACATCAGAGGAAAAGAGGAAAACCTTCCGCTACAGTTGACTATTGGTTCTCCTTCTTCACAAACGCACTTCTGAAGCGCAAAGCACGTGATTATCCATTGAAAAGGCTGATTGGATTTCCCTGTTCCACATCAGCGCGTATGATGGATTCGTTTGGTCGTCAGTCTCTATCTACAGAGATTTGTTTGGTAATAATTTAGTCAGCAGTGACTACGGCGAAATAAAAAACTACTCGCAGATTGGCAAAACTCAAAGTGCAGGCAATCTAAGCTATCATATGTTCCAGGCCCAATTTTTCTTTTCTATATACATATAATAAACTCCATTTATTCGCTTTAACTAGATTTTTTTCGCGAGATTTTGTTGATTGGCATTGCAATTCTTGACATAAAGGTGCAAATCCTGTATTTAAGATGGTTGTCTATAAACCAGTACCTCAATGAATCAATTGGATTCATGGGAGAGGGGTAATTTCCATTATACAAGTGTATGTGTTCGTCATGACAAGAATGATTGGTTTAGATTTTATTGATTAGATGTAAGAACGAACATGTATAGGATTCCTCAAAATGGTACAAAAACACAAACTTACTTTGGAGAGAGAGAGAGCGAGAGAGAGGCGATAGTGAGAGATTTGCTCAACAGATTTATAAACGTTGTACTGTGAACCGATTCTCGCCCATGATTTTTACTGTATTTTTAAGCACTGAACATGTTTAACTGTCAGATTTACATCGAAATTAAACCGTCATTTCGACTCTTTTTTGTCCGGAAATATGGTAAATTAGATATTTTCTCTGGCTTTGTGTAAAGACTTTGGGACTTGACGAAAGAACGTTCAATGGATACACACAGTGCATGTATTTAGAACGGTGATGTGGAAAAGGTGCAAAAAGCCTTATACAATCCAACCTGCCTTAATGTCAGCTGCATTAAGCACTCACCTGTCTGTCTTAGACGGCAAGTTTTTCAAAGTCCCATACACCAAAATATTAAAGAACTAAACCTCTGTTAAGCAACCACCTGTCTTCAGAAGTCACTATTCTCATTTCCCATAAGTTGATGCTTAAAGAGACTGTTTACGTATTTTTTTAAATTTAATTTTGGCATTAAAAAAGCACATAGAAAACGACATACCTTTCAATATATCACGACAAGTTTTGAGCTTTGTCTTAATTACACAATTGTGAAGTGAATTGTAGCAAAGTTGTTTGCGTTAAGAAGATAAGAGAAATTGAGCTCACTTTTGTCTGTAAATGTTTGTGCGTGCTCGATTGTTCCAGCCGGGGGCCCCAAGTGGCAAAGGGCTATAAGGCGCTCGCCTTTACAGATCACTCTCATCTCACCTCTTTCCGCGTGGGTTCGAGTGTCAGCTTGGCCAACAAGGGCATATGAGAAAGCTTTCCAGTAGCTTCCTGTGGGTCGGTTGTTCTTCCCAGGATCTTTCTCCACCAAATGTACTGGCCGCCATGGATAGCCTTTCATGTGCTGAAAAATGGCGTTAAACCTACGAAACCAAACTAAATTTCCAAACACAATCGGAAAGAAACAATCGAACCAGCACGCGTATTCTTTAAACAAACGATATTAGCGTTTAACTGTAATGTAAAGCATATGAACGGATTTTATTACACGGAAGAGACTTGTTTATGATGGAAATTGAATCACAGTTGGTCTAGGAGGATGAGGAACTCGGTATAAGCGGAAAAAACCTTCTGCTATATATAGACTACAACTTCATCGTCTCTATAAAGGTGACAAGCACGTGTTGATCCATGGATAAGCCTCTTTCCTGACTTCAGATTATGACCCTTGTGTGGAATTTCTCTATCCCACACGTGCGCATATGATACATTCTATAGTCTTTATATGACCCATTCTGAATCGTATCCCGCCTTCGATCTCAAAAAGTAATTTGCATGGCACATTTCAATTTACCTTGGAATTCGTTAATTCCTTCAGACATTACAGATTTCAAACCATATCTAACCCCACTTTCGTAAACTTCTGCAATTATGAAACAAGTGGACGTCAACAGCGAGCGCAATGTTAAATCCATACTATTTATGGGAACTGGAGCAACATAATGTACACGATGAGATGCAGTGCGTGATGCAGACTCTCGCGCAGGTAAAACAAGGTCAGTACATGCTTAAACTGCATATACTTTATATAACACTATATAGGCAGTACTGTGCTTAAATGCAGTTAAAACTGATACATACATACATACATACATACATACATACATACATACATACATACATACATACATACATACATACATACATACATACATACATACATACATACATACATACATACATACATACATACAGACATACAGACATACATGCAGACATTCAATATATCTACTCCTACAACTATTACTGTTGAAATAAACTGAAAAATAAAGACGGTGACAAAATACTCTGAATCTTAACAATATACTGTAAAAAGAGACTGCATTTTTATCACTTATTTTTACCTGCATTTTTTTGCCTGTTGACTCGGCGATATAGAATAGGCCCTATGCAACTCCTGCATGTCGTAAGAGTTGACTAATGCAGAAAGGTGCCGCGTCTCAGCGGTTAACGTGCTGGACTTGCGATCGAAAGGGTGTGGCTTCGAATCCTATCTTCGGATCAGCCCATGTCAGCTACCATGGTGTGTCCTTGCTCAAGGCAATTTACTCCAATTTACTTGTGTTGCTGTGCAGTTATTACACTTAATCAAACCAAAAAAAAATTTTTTAACTTGCCAAACTTTCTACAATATGCAGTGTTAATAAAAAGTGGTTTTACCCTTGACATTTATTTGTATTTGGATAGTAATTACGATGTCAGTACTTTGACTAATACTAAGAAAATAAGACTAGTTTGCCATTATTATTGTTATTTTTATAAAACAAATTAACTTTCTGACTTCAAAATCTTATTAAATTTAATAATTGTAAATAAAATATAAAAATACAAACCATCATTTTCAGATAATGTTTATATATTTACTTTTATTCTGGATTGATTTTTATTTGCATTTGTACTAAATCGTCTGAATATTTTAATTATTTAGATTCCACCAATCCGATTGATATCGAGATCTCCGACATAACTGAGATCTGACAAACACCGATGAGAGTTCATGTTTGGTGACATTTTGATTTCTGCGTCCACTTATTTTTAGTGACCTATAAGACACAGCGTTGCATTTTTATGTTAGGAAGAGTTATCTTTAGTAACGATATGTTCCTAATGACGTTTTCTGCCATCAGAATCTTGAAAGCTGTGATTTGATTGGTAAATCACAAGGTCAACATAACATGACCTCATATCGTATAATAATAATAATAATAATAATAATAATAATAATAATAATGATAATGATGATTATGATGATGATGAGGAGGAGGAGGAGGAGTGCTTAAATTACTTATTTTAAAATGTTTGTTAGATGGCTGAAAACTTAAATACACCCATATATTAATTAAGCCAATATCATGGGTAAAGCCTCTTTTATTAGGAATCATTACTGTGGAAAGTTTGACATGTAAAGGATAAAAAGAACAGCTTCTATTTACAGTACATTTTTAAGATTCATATAATTTTGTCACCGTGCTTTCCTTCGTTTTCATTTTATTTTAATTGTAGCCATTGCAGCAGGGATCTCTTGCATGAGGTATGCAATATATATGTCCTGACTGTTTTATTTTTACCTGCGTCTTTTAGACAGTTGTCTATAATACCCTATTCGAATGAAATCAATTAAATACAGTTTTGCTGAATTTCTATCTTAACTACATTAATGTTGTAACGATTATGTTGAATATATCTTTTGAATTTAATAAAATAAATTAGAGTATTAATTTCAACTTATTGTTAAGAAAGTGTCAAAGGAATTTAGATAGTTGATTTTACATTATCAGACTCAGACTGTGTATCGTGCTTAATGGCGACTTTTAGGCCATTTTATTTCGTCAGTTTTGACGTAAGACACAAAGCCCTTTACAGTCTACATTTGTGTCATCTTAATAACAAATAAAAAAAAGCCTATTGCATGGATACAATAGCACCAAGATATGGAATTACTTTATAATAAAGGAGACATATAAATTGAATCAACTAGATATGGAATTACTTTATAATAAAGGAGACATACAAATTGAATCAACAATATATGGAATTATTTTATAATAAAGGCGACATACAAATTGAATCAACAAGACCATAAACCTTGTACTGGTGAACCAAATATCGTCTACATTTGTTATCGGTATTACTCAGCATTGAATCTAGTGAACTGAAAAGATTATCATCGAAATTAAGCGGTGATTTCAACACATACGTTTTTTTTTTATCGGCAGACATGTTAATTTACATATTTTCATGAGCTCTTTCTGCGTTGTGTCTAAAGTTTAGCGACGTGACGACAAAAGTTCCGATTGGTAAACATGCTGCATGTATATATAACAATGAATTGAAAAGACAAAAACTCCCTTACTTTTTCCTCACTAACTACATCCGTAACATATCGCTAAATGCATCATATAGATTGATTATTAGTTCTTTAATTTTATTTACTCTTACTGCGATCGCACAAGAAGCTGTCAGCACTTTAATGACGTACTCCAGAAGGTAGATGTTTTTGCGCAGTATGGTCTAGGTCTAGGAGGTAGAGTAAAGCGGAGTAACCTTGGACCTTCCGCTACAGATGGAGAACGGTATAGAGTTCTTTTGGAGTTTTATCTATTGGTACAAACGTAAATACTGGCCTGAGGTGGTTGCTGTCGACTTTCACAAGGACGACAGAATTTATATATAAGGTGTCAATCCTTTGTTCCAAGCCTGGAATTAGATCAAAACACTCTGGTCCTCTGCGTGATACGCACGATAAACACTTCCGTGAATTTTTTTTTTACACAACGTTGTTGGGCTGATGTCAGTGTAACATATATGTTGTATATGTAGTTTACCCGTTTTAGACCGTTTTTTAATTTTGTCTTCTTTCTTTCTTCTATTGTCTATCCTTTGTTTGTTTATTTCCTCGTCTTTGAAACATGTAGGAGTCAAGAATTATTCTTGGCATTTGTGTTTAGTGTTTGTTTTGTGGATGTAAATTGTATCTTCCCCTGACGAAGAGCTTGTTTAGCTCGAAAGTTGCGAAACTGTTTTGTATTTACACCGTTATTATATTTTGTGTCATATATATATAGATATGACTTACATGCCAGAACCATTTTATCAAATTAACTTAGATTTTGCTGAGCGTTTTTTTTTTTTCAAAGAGAAGTTGTTCACAGGTGTTTGTAATTTTATTGTACACAGTCATATTTCTAAGAAGGATCAGCATCACGTGTTCCACCAAGAAAGATCTTGATGCCAGGATGTTCCATCAGGAAAGACCTTGATGCTATGATTTTCCTTCTGACAAAGTTGTTGAAAATGGTAAAGCATTTCTGGAAACTTTTAACATAATAGGCATTGACAGCTGACACACAGAGGATGCATGATCACAAAATAGGTTGACTTGGTCTTACGGCCGGTTGAGTTAAAATCGTTCTTACGTTCCCATATTCTAGTATCTACGAAAATAATTTTATGGGCAGTATTTTCTTAAAAAAAAAAAAACAACAACAAGTAAACCCAAACAATTATAATTAATAAATCGGATATTCCTACAAAGGATAACTATACTTTTAATTGTTTTTCCATCTTTTATTTACTCTTCACTTTCCGGGTCTACAATTTGTGTCACCTTGAGAGTTGTACATTAGGAAAAACCTGCGTTTTGGAAAAGCCAGTATTTTAAATAAGATGCTTTTAGTCATTAATACCTTTGGTCAATAGAACTGTGCCATGTGTCCTAATTTATCTACAAATAGAAAGACATGCGTTATGTCCTAGGGAACCCGATGACAGATATCTTGCGTCGTGAAATTCTGCGTCTAACTGACAACGTAAAGCCAAAACCAAAAATGTAATCTATCAACTGAAATACAAAAATCTGTGCTACTCAATATCTTAGCGAAACCGTTAATTTCAGGAAACAAATGAAAAACGCACACGAACCAGATTGGCAACAAAATCAACGCAAAACTCTCCAACCTCTTCAACTCAACTGAACATTCGTTTGAGTCCTTCGAGATGTTACCGACTGAGTCTAACCCGAGGTGGACACATATATAAAACATTCGTAAGGAATACGATACTGGATACTGCAACTGAAAACTCATGGGGAATTTGGCCTAAATGAAGAAAATAAAATAAAAAATCTAACATTCACAATGCAATCGATTACAAATTCCAGTAAGACATCAGTTTATTACCCGTACGCAATTTTTGCGAAAATATTTACACAGAGTAAATATTCCATAACTCTTTATGTGAAATTATTATTATTATTATTATTATTATTATTATTATTATTATTATTATTATTATCTCTTGTTCAGGATCTGGCTACAATATTCTCATGACATATTTCCTTTACTGCCTCATCCACGCATAACACTACCGGGATATACTATATTTGGTATATATATATATTAGTATCTGGTCTAAGATGGCGTTGAATTGCACTACGCATGTTTTGCATCCTTTGTTCTCAGCCTAGAAGTAGGTCAAAACGATATGGCTCACCGGACGATTAGCGCGTACTTAAAGAGATCACCCCATCTTTGATTATTGTTATAAAAGTTTGCTAATCTGACAACAACACAACGACATACAGTTTACTCATTGTCATGTAAAGACCATGTTTCAATTGTTTCTTCTTTTTTCATAATTTATATCTTGTTTCGTATACCCCCTGCCATTCAGATATTCAATAGTCCAGGTTTTTTCTCGGCTTTTGTGGTTAGAAAGCTAGATTAACTCGAAAAGTTGGAAAACTGTTTTGTAATTGCGTCGTTACGCATATATATATATATATATATATATATATATATATATATATATATATATATATATATATATATATATATATATGCAATAAACTGACAACGAACAGTGCAAAACTAGTTTTTAACTAGCCTAAGCGCTTTTGACTCTAATTTAGTCTTTATCGCAGTGGGTGCAAAAATGTCCCTCTCGTATGCTAATATTTGTATGGGAAGACTGGAGGGTCAACTTTGAGCACTGGTGGAACTTACAGCATTACAGTGAGTACGCTTCATCGATGACATAGAATCAAGTGGCAACATGGAAAAGAAAATCTGACTTCGTATCAAAAGCAAACAACTCCCATCCTTCAATAAAATTTACGGCACAATCTCCAACTCAAATCACGTTTTTCTGGACAAACAACCAGACTGGTAGAAAACAAAATCCATACAGACATCGCCTCAAAACCAACTGATAAACACTAGTATCTTCTCCCATCCAGCTGTCATCCAAAACATTGCATTCGGAACATCCAGTATAGCCAGGCGCTGATGATACGCAGAAGTTGCTACGACGATGAAATATTCCAAAAAAGATTTGAAGAGTTATCTGAACATTTGATGAACCGAGGCTACGACAAAGACCTGATAGCGGAGGCAACACAAAGGGCTAAACAGACAAACCGCAATGACCTACTTACTAAAATATTGAGAGCATGAAAAGGTTGATCGGATACCATGTATCATGACCTACCATCCAGACAACGCCAAAGTAGGTAGAATCATCCAGAAACACTTGCCCATCGTGCAATCTTGTGACACACTAAAGTTAATCCTTTAGAACAAACCAGTAGTAGCCTACCGCAGACCGAAAAACCTCAAAGACATCCTAGTCAGAGCGAAGCTAATGCCAATCACAAGCCAAGACCATCCTAGCAAATCTGTCCCTGTGGTGATAAAAGGTACAAAACATGTCAAGATATGATAGAGACCAATACATTTTCTAGCACAGCGACGAGAGAAAAACTGAACATACATGGTCCAAACAGAACGTGCGAAACAGATAATGTAATTTACCTCATCACGTGTAAGATCTGCGACCTTCAAAATGTCTGAAAAACTGAAAAGCTGCACAAAAGGACCAATCTTCACAGATCTGATTGAATGACAAAGAAACTGGACAGAAGTCCAGTTGCTGAACACGTCTCTTCCCCTGGCCACACTTTCAGTGATGTAAAACTGACTACCATTTGAGCACAACCTCAAATGAAGTTCCGAAACCAGGAGAGAAAAGGAATCTTACTGGATACGCCGCCTTAGAACACTGAAACCAAGCGGCTTAAACCAAGAAGATTAGAAAAAGGACAACCAGACGCAAATAAAATCATCATCTGTTTACAGCCGCCACTTTTTAAATTAAATAATTAATTCATTTTGCTCATTACTCATTCACTCACCTATAATTACTCCGTTTTTTTTTCTTCTTTTTTTTTGCTTGTAGTTCTTCCTGGTGTTATTATTGCTATGGTTATTACTCGCATTACATAAACAATGAAATATCCGGGATATAATTTGCGGTTTCACCAATTTACATTAAGAAACAGACGGCGCTATGGCTCCTCCCTTCGCAGGTCAGTACCAACTGGTTTACAACATCATTAATCAAGTTGAAGCAAACTAGACGAAAGATCAAATATTTTCGTTAATTCCATTAGAAATAGTTATGTACAATTTTGTAATTTCAACGCCTTTTGTGTTTATTGTTTGTCTTGTCTTTGTTTTGTGTTTACCTTTGATAAAGACTCAATTAGAGCCGAAAGCGCTAAGGCTAGTTAAAAACTAGTTTTGCACTGTTCGTTGTCAGTTTATTGCATTTATCTTAATCAATCCCTGACACATGTGATCCCTTGCTGGATCCAGTGCACTTGAAAGGACTGTTCGCAATAAGATTTATATTCTTTATATATATATATATATATATATATATATATATATATATATATATATATATATATATATAGATATATATATATATAGATATATATTTTTTTATTACAACAATTGAATTGATGGTGACAAGTTTGATACATAAACGTAAAGTAAAATCTAACACATGTACAAAAATTTAATAAAAACAAGAGATATACTTATATATACATACACGCATTCACACATACATATTCATACATGCATATATACACTCACACATTATATATGTATTTACACATTCACACGCACACACACACGCACATATATCTATCTTATCTATATATATATATATATATATATATATATATATATATATATATATATATATATATTGGAGTATGATACAACATAAGTATACAACACATGATAATGTGTGACATAAAATACACCAAAATATATTTGTGAAGACGCATAAAATGTAATCAATTATATAAGCAGTATTCATAATGCTTTTCTTAGTAGTAGTATAAGAACATTATACATTAAATATGATAGATAATAATGCATGTAATAAAGAATGACATGGAGATGAGACGGGGCAGAAAGTAACAGCGAACGTAAGAACAAAATAATAATAATAATGGTAATTAAAAAAAAAAAAAATAATAAGATTAATAAATAAATAAATAAAATCATGTAATTCTAAGTAGCATTCATCATATTATTACGTTCAATTAGTGCTCTATGGATATCATTTCCCAAATTTCCATTTCTAACCTCGGCAGATTTAGTGGTGTTTATTTTATTTATTTAGGTAAGTTTTACTCTCTCTCTCTCTCTCTCTCTCTCTCTCTCTCTCTCTCTCTCTCTCTCTCTCTCTCTCTCTCTCTCTCTCTCTCTCTCTCTTAAAACTTACATATTTATACTATCGTCCTTGATCAGCGTTGACACCGATTTGCTTAGGGTATAGTCTTCAGGCCTAGATACCAAACCTTATACGCAGATAAGCAGAGAAATAAAATTTCATTCCACCTAGTATTTTGGTGTGAAATCAATAAAGAAACATTATGATGATTTACCACCAGAGAAGATCTTGGACTTATTGAGGGAATGCGGTTTATGTAAACAATTTTGACCCCATGTTTTAAGGATATTAAATGTTTTACCTTTATCTTTTATTTTATATACCTTTAACAGAATGGTAACATCTTGGCTATTTATATTTTTTATTATTGTACTTCATTTTTACACTTATTTGGAAGGGTTTATTTATCTTCCTATATTTGTGTGCAATTCTTCTCTTTTTCTATATTTTTAGCACTTACTTTTAATTATGGCAATGATTGTGCTGAGGTACCTTTAAACGCTAATACATAAATATATACACAGACTTTCTATTGTCCCCAGAGCAAGATAATTTTCCTGGAATGTAAACCCTTTCTTCAACGAATATGTATCTTTAAGAATTACACTATATGACTTTAAATCGATAAGTTTGAAAGTTGATTCATTACCCTCCTTTTGTCGCTTTTCTACATTCTTCAGGTCGTAGTAATATGAGAATAATTTAATTATGATGAATGACACGTGATGAGAGGGCGAGTAAATTAAATAAAAATAATATATATATATATATATATATATATATATATATATATATATATATATATATATATATATATATATATATATTATATTATATGAAACATCCTTATCACCACAATGAGAGGCAGCTAGTCTAACATATGGAAGGAAAACGTTTGAAAGACGGAAGAAATCATGACTTTTGAGTTACATAATCCTGAACATTGCTTCTCTGGATGTTACTTTAAATTAGAATATTGTAATAAAAACAACAATCAAGACAAAACATTGTTCTAGAATACTAATTTCTTGCATCATTCTTGTTCCCGGATTACACAGATTTTGTAAAGAAATCCGCACTTTTTTCCTCATTTAAGGAGGACAATCCGCATTTCTATAAAATCGATAGTGAACTCGCTAGAAATAACAAAGGTGATATATACACTTACAATTCATCCATAGGTTTGTAATATATTATATTACTAAAGAAATATTTAAAAGAAAATTGAGCATAAATGCAGGAATTCGAATGAAATATCAAGTTTAACAAAGTAATTTCGAACATTTACAAAATCCGCACTCATGGACTGTCCGTCCGTATTTCCGCAACTCTGACGAAAAATCCGCTTAATGCGGAATAATTATTACACGTGCTCAACTGTTCTTGTAATCTTTCGGTTTGCTTGTCTTTTGATAGTTCTGAGAAAACGCAACGCGCATAATAATATCTTTCTCTTTTTATGTCTGTCTGTTTGCATCTATGTATATATATATATATATATATATATATATATATATATATATATGCACGCACATTTTGAAGTATGTGTGTGTGTATATATATATATATATATATATATATATATATATATATATATAAATATATATGGTATGCATGTGTATGTATGTATGTATGTATGTATGTATGTATGTATGTATGTATGTATGTATGTATGTATGTATGTATGTATGTATGTATGTATGTATGTATGTATGTATGTATGCAGGAAAATAGTCCGGTATGTAGCAAAAGAATTACTACATCTTTTATCAACAGTATGTTCGGTAGTGTCAAGCACTTTTTTCTTTCTTAATACGTGGATATTACACCTCTAAGAAAAAGAAAATTTGAGCATTGTTTTAATTGTCTCGTTGCGCTCAAAAGCAACAAAGGAAAAAGAACTGAAATAATTATGGAAAATATTTGCTAATGTAAGTTTAAGATTCTCCAGATGAATCTAAGATTTCAAGTTCGAATGATTCGTACTCTAATACCTTGGCAAAGAGTATGCTGTATTAGAACAGAAGCACAAACCGTGCGCGTGATGTAGTTACAAGGTTAAAAAATCGCATGTCATACATTCGAATTATCTACTTCAAAATTTATTCCAAGCGACTTCCTAACCTTCGAATATATATGATGTCTATTTGTTTTATCTAAATTCTGTAATACACACACAAATATGAATAAACTAGTAATGTGTATGGAACAGAATACCTCCGAATTTTGACTTCAACAACATGTCAATGGCGATAAAGTCATGGAGTGTTAATGTGGTGATGGCATCACCATAGGCAATACTGCTTGACCATAGGCAATACTGCTTGACTCCTGGATAAAAGTATTCCAGGAGGAACCTTTAGGCAGCAACTTTTTTTGTCGTTGTTGTGCTTTGATGAAGCACTCTGTATCTCCCAATGGTAAGAAAACACATTAAGTTTATGTATATATTATTCTTCATGCTGAATTAATTTAACTGATTTTGAATTATTTATACTTTCATGGGTGTAAATATGAATTAATTTGAACTGATTAGGAATAATGTTATACTTTCATGGGTGTGAATATAATACTTCTTTTTGTACTGCACTGTTCTAGCAGTAATATATAACTATGGACATTTCAATTCCAGTTACCTTGGCATTTAACAATACAGACAGATTTTAGTTATATGCTACCAATGTAGTCTTGTCAATTTGCAAACATTATCTAGCCCAAAAGTATGTCTGGTTTGGAATAGTACACCAACTATACTCAGATAGTAATCTGAAACATTGTGGTACCACTAGCAACAACAACAACAACAACAATATTAATATTGCTAGTTGTGTGGTATCGTAGTTTACATTCTAGTTCTAATTAATAACTGCTCCCCTTAGTAGCTGCAATATTATATAGGGACCGCTTCCTGTGATACGCGGCGCCGCGATCCATCATTGAAGATATCTGAACAGTATTCTGAATGTGCGAAATTCCAGGCACCTGAGAGCTTTAACTCTGGGAAGCCAGTGGAGTAGCCGGATTGGAAATAGCCTTTCGCTCGCTTTAGGATCGCGATCGCCACCAAACTAAGTAAGGAAGATGAGGCAGTTCAAGTAAGTTCACTTATATATGTAATGGGGAAAGAAGCAGAACAAATATTTAAATCGTTTGAGTTTGCTAATGACGAAGATGCCGACAAGTACGCCCCAGGTTTGCAGAAATTTGATGATTACTTTGTCCCCAACAGCAATGTATTCCACGAATGAGCATGTTTCCATCAACTTAGTCAAAAACCAGGAGAGTCCGTAGAGGAATTCGTAAGAAAGCTGTATGAAATTGCCGATCATTGTAACTTTGGCGCACAAAAGACGAAGCAATAAAGGATCGTCTTGTAATTGGAATCCTGGATAAAGAGGTTTCTGAAAGCTACAAATGGAGACCGACCTTACCTTAGTGAAAGCCATACAAATAGCGAGACAGTCGGAACTGGTAAAAAGTCAGATACGCGACAAAAGTCAGACGGTCAAAGAATTTGATGAAATTTCTAAACAGAACAAGGCATCAGGCACTAAACCAGGATCAACCAACCGAAATGGATAGCGTCAGATAGGTCAAACAACAGCACAACAAACATGTCACAAACGCAACAGGAGGCATGGTAGATATGGAAGATGTCCCGCTAGAGGAAAACGGTGCAGAAGTTGTAACAAGCTTGACCACTTTGCCATTGTCTGTCGCTCAAAAAGAGTAAATAAGGTCACATTCAATGAAACACTGGCTATAGATTATACAGAGTACCAAGAAGCATTCTTTCTTGGCTCAGTAACTCTGTGCGTTGACGATAATGAGGCGTGGTATGTGATTTTGAACATTTGTGGAGCCTCAGTTCACTTCAAGATAGACACTGGAGCAGACGCAACAGTTATATCGGAAGCAACATACAACTCTCTTCCAACAAAACTAAAGCTGAGACAATCGGAATCCAAGTTGTGCAGCCCTGGAGGGATTCTGGATTCAAGGGGCGAGTTATAAGAAAGTATCGTACCAGTTTCGGGTATTTGTCATCAAGGGACCACGTGCGAATAATCTCCTTGGACGCGCAGTTGCACGTGCAGTGGGTTTTGTGAAAAGAGTTGAAGAGATCAACAAAACAGCCTTTGGGCACTTTGAAATGTTGAAGTGTGATCCAGTAAAGATCGTACTCAAAAATGATGTCAGGACATACAGTATAGCTGCACCCAGGCGCGTACCATTTCCTTTGTTGTAAACGTTGAAAGAATAATTGCTCTATCTGCAGCAAAAAGGCATCATTGAGGAAGGAACTGAGCCCACAGAATGGTGTGCCTCTATGGTATCAGTGCCTAAGAAAAATGGCAAAGTCGGAATTTGTGTTGACTTGAAGAAGCTTAACGAGGCTCTTAAACGGAAAAGATATATGCTCCCTACTCTAGATGATATATCACCGAAGCTGATAGGCTCCACTGTCTTCTCCAAACTTGATGCAGAAAGCGGATTTGATCAAATACCTTTACATCCAGAAGTGCAAAGCTGACAACCTTCATTACACCGCTGGATCTCTTCTGGTTTAAACGAGTCCCATTTGGTATTACGTCGGCACCAGAGATTTTCCAGAGAAAAATGACAGAGCTGCTGACTGGCTATGAGGGGGCAGAGGCCATTATGGATGATATACTCATTTACGACAGAAAGTTGGAGGAGCATTACAGACGCCTAAATTTGGTACTGGAGAAGCTCAGTAGGAGAGGCCGCAAGCTCAACAAAGAAAAATGTGAATTTAGGAAGAACAAACTGGAATTCTTCGGTCATGTGATCAGCTTAGTTGGTATACTCCCCAGTCCAGCAAAGGTTGCCGCAGTGAAAGAGCTAACTGCTCCATTAAATATCAGTGAGCTTCGTCGCACCATGGGCATTATCAACTACCTTGGTAGATTCCTCCCAGACTTGTCTACAGTAATGTGACCAATTATGGACCTGCTGAAATCAGACACTGCCTGGTATTGGGGCCCAGACCAGGATTCAGCCTTCACGAAAGTCAAGGAGATGCTGACATCCACACCAGTCTTTGCATTTTACGACCCTGGAAAGTTAACAGTTGTCAGCACTGATGCCAGCAGTTATGGTATTGGTGGGGCAATATTCCAACAACAAGGAGAGTAATTCAAGCCGATTACCTTTTGTTCCAGAATACTCACCCCTGCAGAGGTTAAATATGCACAGATAGAGAAGGAGTGCCTTGCATATGTGTGGGCATGTGAGACGTTTTCATGATATCTTGTTGAACTGGACTTGTTCAGATTGCATACCGACCACAAACCTTTAGTGTCACTGATCAACACAAATGATTTAGAAAAAGCTCCTTTGAGGTGTCAACGACTGTTGATGCGGATGAGACGATTCAACGCAAAGGCAGAGTACATAGCTGGGAAGCTTTTGGTGGTTCCAGACACCCTTTCTCGGAGCCCTCTCCAAGGTCAGGAAGCCACATGCGAAGAGGAAATGGAAGTCTTTATAGAGTCAATGGAGGCATGCAGGCCAATTTCCGATAGGAAATTAGAACAAATAAAATAAGATTATACGAGTGACCACCATCTGCAGACTGCAATGGCTTTCACCAGAAATGAATGGCCAGATAAGAAAAATAGCTGTCCCATAGATGTACATCCATACTTTGCTGTACGCAGTGAACTCTCTATTCAGAACGACCTATTTCTCTTTAGGGACATAGTTATCATACCTACAGTCTTAAGGTCAGGAATTCTTGATAACATCACGAAGGCCATCAAGGATTAGCCAAATGCCGTGAGAGAGCCCAAAATTGTGTGTGGTGGCCTGGAATCTCGAGACAGATCCAAGACAAATAAAGACCTGTGAATTTTGTCAGATTAGGAAGCCAGTACAGAGGAGAGAACCATTGAAGACACCCTCTCTACCAGAATGACACTGGCAGAAAATTGCAATCGATATTTGTGAAGCCAAACAAGAAAGATACCTGCTAGCTATTGACTACTTTTCACGCTATTTGGAAATTATGTATCTAACAAAAACAACCTCCCAGCAAGTAATTGGAAAGCTAACGAGCACATTTGCACGATGGGGAATCCCAGAAATCGTAGTATCAGACAATGGGACCCAATTCGCTTCCTCAGAATTGAAGGAGTTTACTGAGAAATACAACTTAAAACAAGTATTTACCAGTCCTCACTACCCACAAGCGAATGGTGAAGCAGAAAGTGGTGTCAGAATAGCAAAGTCCATACTTAAACAAGATGATGTATTCCTTGCCTTGATGGCTTATAGAGCCACACCGACAGCTGCGACAGATGCCAGCCCATCCCAATTGATGATGGGACGCCAGATGAGGACCACCTTGCCCACTATTGAAAAGAAACTAAACCCCAAGTGGCCAAAAATCAAAATCATCAGGCAGAGAGACCTTAAGAAAAACAAAGATATGAATTATTTTACAACCGGCCGCACACTGCACATAATTTACCAGACATTAATGAGGGAGACAGCGTCAGAATCAAATGGCATGGAAATGATAACAAGTGGTCAACACCGGGCATAGTTATTCAAGCCGACAAAGACCGGAGAAGTTAGTTGGTAAAAACCCACCAAGGGATATACAGGCGCAATCGAATCCATGTACAGCGGATGGAAAGCCCTGAGAATCTACTTCCAGTCAATACAAACTCGTCTACAGACATTGCAACAAAGTCCCCACATTGTCCAGTCAGGACCCATTGGGAGTCCAGCACAATGTCTCTCAATAACATGGGGCTCGTGCCACCATCTGATGATTCCACCACCCAGCATGACCCAATGCCGCACACCCCTTGCAAGCCAGCTGTACCCAGTGTGCCCAACAATTCAGACACTCAAGTGCGGACGTTAAGTGGGAGAGTCGTCCGAAAACCAGCCAGATTCAGTGATTTTGTCTAAGAAAGTGACTTTTATAAAAGTTTTCAACGCGTAGATAGTTTAGTACCCGATTTCTGAATTATTGCACTAGAATTGGACTTTTAGGTTTTCTATAGTATTAGAATCAGGACTATCCTGTGCAAGTTTGCAGTAATCTAGTATATTATTCAATTAGGTAAAATTCTTTCAGTGGACAATTAAGATCTAAAGACAGTAAATTCATTGCTTACTCATTTCATGTTTTCATATTGGCGGAATTGATTCATTTTTTCTCTATCTAGTCATAAGCAAAATGTTATGTTCGGCTAATCTCAAAAGAGGGGAGATGTGTGGTATCGTAGTTTACATGCTAATTCTAATTAATAACTGCTCCCCTTAGTAGCTTAATAGCTGCAATATCAGTTAGAGACTGCTCCCTAAGATGGGGGGGGGGGGGGCCGCCGCGATCGCGTGTATTCTGAACGTGCGTCAATAAACCATGTGTGCAGGGCGGGACTAATACCTTTAGTGGCCCTAAGCACTGAAAAGATTATGGTGCCCCCCCCCCCCCCCATATGTAATTCAAAATAAAAACAATACTAAACCGTAATTTCTCTCTTTTTTTATGTGCCCCTGCTTTGCTGGTGCCCTAAGCACGTGCTTAGTCTGTCTATTGGGTAATCCAGCACTGCCTGTGTGTGTAACAACTTGAGACCTCCTCGTTTTCATGACACTAGTAGTAGCAGAAGTAGCAGTATTTGTGTGTGTGTGTGCGTGCATAATTAACATATAATTATCCGCAATAGAAATTAAATTTCTTTCAGGGGCCTTGACTTTAGACCAGATTACAGTAAAGTAGCAGAGCTGGTTAGTCCATTTTCTAATATTCCATCGTTGCTGCTTAGTGCAAGTGCCACAGCCAAAGTAGAGAAAGATCTGGTATCACTTTTGGCTCTCCCCAAAGACACCCGCAGAGTTGTCAAAATTCCTGACAGGTATTGCTTTAATACATTTCCTTCTAACTTTCATTTGTCAAATACACATTAATAGTGCCCTCTAATAAATGTTCTTTAAAATAAAATTCTTTTATGATACTAATGAATAGGATCAAAGGTCGAATACTGTGTACAATATATGTGCATTTTGTTTCCCTGTGAAAATATTATTTAAGAATTTTCATTGTTATTTAATCTTTCCCATGAAACTCTTGTTCACTGCCTCAGGTTGTGTTAAAATACATACATACATACATACATACATACATACATACATACCTGTTCTAGTGCCAAACTGCATAAAAGAATCACCTTTGTATAAAGGACAAGATCAAAGACCCCATTTCTATTGTAATAAATATAGATTCATATGTAAATAGTGGACTCTGTTCATACAGACCTTATAAATAGTCAGCTTAGTGGTTTTTATACACTGACTTGAATATATTGACCACTTGTATATAAAAGTGAAGTTCTTAGGTCACATGTAGAAAGTAACCAAACATAATTACCTGTATATAAATATTACCCGCTCATGAAGACCACTAGTACTTTACAATGGTATATGTATATACCTATGCATATATACAGTGATCTAAGTAGTAGTTTTTATGGTTTTAATGGATAAGGAAGAAACTTTCTCCAAATGTGCAAAGTCTGCAACAAAGATGAACATTCACATGATATCATATTCATTCAATTTTAAATATTGATGCCTATTCTTTTTAGCACATCAGAGGCACTCTCATTTTGTCTTCTAAGCTTCCTTCTTAGGGAAAGTCTGTTATAGTGTTTTTGTTCTTCGAAGCTATGTCTACAAATTGAAAAGTTATCAGCCATCTTTTACATTTAACAACTCGTGAATGTGTGTGACTTTACTACTTATGGCGGGTAATACGAATCCGTTACTTACCTAAGCACGTGCGTCTGTGTACATTTTCCAGAAACTTCCGTTTTTAGACTGCACCAGGGATACTAAAATTGTATTGGTTGTCCGCTAAATTGAATATCTAAAAATGGCGGATTTACCATCGTAGTCAGTTGATCGAGGGGTCCTGGAAATAAATCTCGCGTAGCGTTAGTAGTAACTTTCTTTTCGACTCGAAACAGCAACTGATGAAAAGAAAAAAGGTTCTTCTTTAAGACTGTGCGCTATTAGTGTGATCTTCGAGCGATAAACGTGTGAAATCGCCGCAAACACTTTGTAGGCCGGATTTGGCCTAATTCCTTGAAGACAACCCTATGTACCCATATCTGTTCCCAATAACAACTATCAGAATATAAAAATCGTTATGGGGACAGATTTCTTCAAGACTGTACGCTATGAGTGCGATCTTCGAGCGATACACGTGTGAAATCGCCCCAAACACTGTGTAGGCCGGATTTGGCCTGCCTCCCTGAAGACAACCCTATGTACCCATATCTGTCCCCAATAACGACTATCAGAATATAAAGATCGTTATGGGGACAGATTTATCGGTCTAATGTTGCGGATGATTAGCTTCGACTTTACAACTACATGTTTAGGGGGTTAATTCAAAAGTAAATGTGAATCTTTTGGACTTTGTCAATTTTTTGGTGAAGTTTTGAAACTAAACAAAAATTAAATTGCTTGTTCTAATGGTACTCCTATCAGTTAAAATTAATTGCAATGTATAGCTGTTGTTGTTCTCATTTGAAGTCATATGGCCAAAGTACATGATGTAATGACCATGAAGGGTACCTTTATGTACCCTTCTTGGTAGCTACACCATGTATTACACTATGTAATTATTTATGTGCCCTTCTTGGTAGCTACACCATGTATTAAACCATGAAATTATTTATGTGCCCTTCTTGGTAGCTACACCATGTATTACACTATGTAATTATTTATGTACCCTTCTTGGTAGCTACACCATGTATTATACCATGTAATTATTTATGTGCCCTTCTTGGTAGCTATGTGCCTTTCTTGGTAGCTACACCATGTATTATACCATGTAATTATTTATGTGCCCTTCTTGGTAGCTACACCATGTATTATACCATGAAATTATTTATGTGCCCTTCTTGGTAGCTACTCCATGTATTATACCATGAAATTATTTATGTGCCCTTCTTGGTAGCTACACCATGTATTACACAATGTAATTATTTATGTACCCTTCTTGGTAGCTACACCATGTATTATACCATGAAATTATTTATGTGCCCTTCTTGGTAGCTATGTGCCTTTTTCTTGGTAGCTACACCATGTATTATACCATGTAATTATTTATGTGCCTTCTTGGTCATTACACCATGTAAAAATATTGAATTATCTGCCACTTGAACAAGAAATTTAATTATTTTTTTTTAGTTTCTAAAACTTCACCAGAAAATGACGAAGTCAAAAACATGTCAAAATTAATTTGACACAACCCCTATAAATGTACCAGACAAGCACATGCACAGTAGTCTTCAAACCGTGGTGCTCATCTACTCAAACTATAGTGTTCATCTATTAAAACCACAGTGTTCATCTATTCAAACTATATTTTTCATCTATTCATACTATAGTGTTCATCTATTCAAACTATAGTGTTCATCTATTCAAACCATAGTGATCACTGATGTTACTGATGAGTAACCTCAACTTTGCAACTACATTATTTAGGGGTTTAATTAAAAACTAAATATGAATCTTTTAGACAATTTTTGGCCAAGTTTTGAAAACAAAAAACAAAAAAGTGCTTATTCTCGTGACAGTTGATTAACGATTTATACCTATTTGTAATTACAAGAATGTAATCTTGGCACTCCTATCGGTTAAAATTAATTACAATGTATAGGTTCTGCTGTGCTCATTTGAAGCCAAAATACATGGTGTAATGACCAAGAAGGGCACATAAACCTTAAGACGTTAATATCTTGAGATGTACCATGTCACCCTTTTCTGGATAAATTTACAAATCATTCAGAAAATAAGTCTAATTACAAGTGTTTGAAAGGTTTTGTATTTTGTTTTATAAAGGAAGAGATCAACTGTTAAAAAGTATCGATATCAACACAGGAAATAGAGCTATAGTACTGTTTATGGTGCACTGTATATATTAAACTTTATGTGATTTGTTTGGTATTATGGGATGGAGGCATAGGGTCCTGAATATACTTTCTGTTCTATTCTGTATTTACTAAACTTTTGCAAACTGTATTTATTACGATGGAGATTAAATTAAACAAATATACATTCATAATAATTCTACATTTTTATAAGCGATAACTCAATTCTTCTTCACATGCAAGTTATACAAAATCCATACAAGATCAAATTTTTCTCAATCAAAATCCTGTAAATGTCGGCAACTGATTTAAACATTTTTTGTAGAAACACGTAGATAAGTTTATTTATACATGAAAGTATAAAACTGCTGTTAATGCTGTGGGGTTTTTTAAAATTTGTTTTCCAAGTTAGTGTGGGGAGGCCTGTGATCTTAGATGTTTAATCGCATTTCAAAAAACCCGGTCAATATGCTTTGACCGATTGATCGAGGACAGAATGCGTCATATCAGATTTTCAGTTTGTTGCTTCACGCGTCCATCGCAGCATGTGACAACTTTATTTTGTAATGATCATTGGCATTATGAATTATATTAAATTTAGGATAATATCTGCTAATTCTTTACATCATGCTTTCTTATTTTTTATTTTTTTTTATAAAGCCACACATCCAATAATTTACGACTGAAAATGCAACGTGTTCGTTCACTTACTCGCCCTTGCAATACTATTATACACGCGTGTTCTCTCCCAATCAATCAATCAATCTCGCTCAGGCACACGACGATCGGGTCGAGCTCAATAGACCTGTCAGCATTATCACGGCATTAACTAGAAGTGCCGGTTATACGTCACAAATGCAGCGCCATCTACAAACAAATGGCGAACCGTTTGTGTCGGAAAAATTGAGAAATTAAACGCCAATTTCTCCTAAACAGGTAGGCCAATTGTGGTCATATTTTATACATGTAATAAATAAAATGAGCTATATTTATTGAGTATATATTACACCGTAACCCGGATTTTCCCTTTAATGTAAGGTTCCCAAGCTTAAGGACAAAATTAGTGCAGAATTATGGGTCATGTATTGTTATCTTCCTTAATGCAGGGCATATTTCTCCGTATGGTAAGGTCTTATTTTCACTAGTGGTTTCACTAATCGTGAAAATACGAGAGGTATTTGAAAGTTTTCAATATTTTGCTATACCTTTTGTTTCTTTTAACCTGCCAATATATTTAACGCCTATCAATAAACAAAAAATGTCTTATTAAATAATCTGCAACTGCAAGTGCAGCACGCCGAACACTTGCAGACATATGCATGTGATGTAACATCGATAAATGACAGTGACCTAAACATGTGGAAGAAGGAGAATATTTCTGCTACTGTGCAAAGAACATACTGTAAAATCTGAGCGCTCTTATGTAATCTCCGACTGATATCAAGGCCGACTTGGATAAAGTTTACGAATGTATTTCTCTTTCATATCCTACAATTTTGAGTTGGTTTCATAGCTTTAAAGATGGTTGCGAATCCATGGAAGATCACCAACCTTCTGGAAGACCGGTGTATGCGATTGGTGAGCTGGAAGTGGCTGTTGCGAAGGAGGCAATTGATGAAGATGCTCGATACACAGCGGAAGATATTTTTACTATCACAAGCATTATTTCGTCGGCTGTTTTTAATATATTGAAAAATCCTTTGAAGTTCAAAAGGTTTGTGCAAGATGGGTCCCTCGTGTTTTGAAGGCGTATATGAAAAAACAGACTGGTATTAAAATTGTCAAACAGCTACAAAGAGTGACCAGAGACGTTTGAATGAGAATGTCACGGGTGATGAAACATGGATTTTTTTTAAAACCCGGCTCAAGAGAAAATAATAACATCTGGATCAGTGAAAACGTGCAAGACACCACAAATCGCTGGACGTAGTCGGACTGTCAAGAGAGTTTTATACGCATTTTTATGTGTATGCAAAAAGTGAGGTCGTCCAGGTACCTATGCCTGACTATGCTAGTGTCACTCAACATTTTTTGGCCTCCGGAGTGTTGCAAAACTTGTGGAACACTACGAAACCACCCGTCCGCGCACCGGTATCCGAGATATGACTACACTATGACAACACATCGACACATAAATCCGCCATCGTGACAGACTTTCTGAAGTAGCACAGCATCCAAACTTTGCCACATCCTCCACACAGCTCCCATTTTAGATCCAAGATTCGCTGAGGGGCAGACGATTTGAAAGCCGCCATGCGGTTGGAAGTGTAGTTTTCCAGTGTATGAACAACATGCCAGAAAGCGAATACAAAATGGCATTTAATAATTGGATAATCAGACCCAGAAAGTGTGTAGAGGTTCTTGGGGAGTACTTTGAGAGGATGCACTGATGTACTGTTCACTAATAAAGAACTTAATTGTACACAGCGCACGAATATTCAGAACTTTTTTTTAATACCCCCGTATCTACATTAATACGCAATTAACCGAATTACCTAACAAACAAGAGGTCATACGAAGGTGAGAGTGGTCTCATATTAACTGTCACGATATGTAGGTTTGCACAAACATATAAAATGTTAATATAATAATTAATTAAAAAGTCAATTAGTTTCTTCCACCGTTTCCCACGAAGCGGATCCCGCGGGACGAGGGCATCGTCTAGTCATAGTATATTTATGAACTGCGAAGGTATTTTTGAATAGTTTTGTTTTACTCTAATTGGCCATAGGGTTTAAATAATGTATGCATGAGCCATACGCAGTAATTGTTCTCGGACATTTTATACTTTCTTTTAATCCATTGACGGAATATAAACAGTGGTTTAAAATCGTTTGGAAACTACCCTCAAACATTTCTGCTGTTGAGGAAGAAATTAGGTTACTGCAATAGAAAGAAAGAATGAATCTATAGTATTCGCCTACCCCTTCCCCTTTTAAAAACGAAAAGCATCATGGATATAGAAAATGCACAAAATATAGTTCTTTTTATTCATCGAGTTATAATTTCTAACTTAATTTTTGCCAGGGGGTCTCTGACACTATCATCTTGTTCGCGTTTCAAACCAAACGGGAGATTCTTCACTAACACGGACGCAACATTTTTTTTCAGACAACAGGAGTGATGGAATTCATCATCTTCGATAAGCTCTGAATAATTCCGTAAATTTCCGTCACTTTTGGAGTTACATCACTTTGAATCCACGTACATAAAACTTACACCGCTTGCTCTTTAATTTTGTTCATTTTTTTTTTTTTTTTTTGGGGGGGGGAGAAATATTAAAACTAGACATTGCAAATATTGGATGCATGCGACACCGTTTTTACTTTCTATGTATGTGTAATCCAAAGATTTTAACCCCTTCAGTGAAAATGGACATTTCTAGGAACCGAAAAGGACGGTGAGCAGGCTGTTAGTTTACGCTGAAAACTTCCGTTTACTTTGAAAATCAAACAAGACGACAGTGTAGGGGATCCCATGGCGACATTTAGGTTAGAAATTATAAATTACTGAATGAAATGACTAAGTTTTGTGCATTTTTTATATCCTTGATGCTTTTCGTTTTTAATATCGCAAGGGGGATACAAACTGCCGGGGGTGGGGGTGGGGGATGGGGGTAGGCGAATTCTATAATGAAACTTTAATATGGCGAGGGAAATTTGAAACATTATTTGTAAGTTTCGGTTGGATTTTATATCATCAACATTACTAATTGTGGCACCGGCCAATATTATGAAAATCTCATGACTTCGTGTAATATTTGAAAAAATTGGACTATACAGTTTCTGAGCTATGGTCTGTGGTTATCTATCGGTCTATGTGTGCCAAGTAAAAAGGTAACACATTTATGTGTAGAGAGGGTCTTCCAGGAATACTAGTATATTACCGAGTAGTTTTCATAGATGTGGGAGCCCTGACCCCAATTTCAAGAAAACAAGTCCTAACGTTAAGTCTAAACTTAAGACATTCAAGTGGTAAATTTTAAATCAGACTTAAATTTCAGCCAATCAGATTTCTGGATTCTTATATTTCAGCCAATCAGATTTCTGGATTCTTATATTTCAGCCAATCAGATTTCTGGATTCTAGACTTAAGTTTAAGTCCAGAATTAAGATATGTTGATGAAATCCAGGGCAGATATCATAAACAGTTGCAACTACTCCTGATGAGACAAAAACAACGAGGATATAGAAATGCAGCATTTGTAAAAATCAATCTACATAAAGCAATTTGTTCACATGTGAAAAAGCCATTCTCCGCTGGGCATTCGCATGTTTATTCGATATTTATCACATAACTACTATGTTATTTTAGGTTTATATACCATACCGTAACTTCTCTCTCTCTCTCTCTCTCTCTCTCTCTCTCTCTCTCTCTCTCTATATATATATATATATATATATATATATATATATATATATATATATATATATATATATAATACATCATGGCATATATATAATACATCATTGCATCACAAATGACGTCATATATGGCAAAGGCGTAATCACTGAGTCGTCCGAATGTTTTTCAATCATTTCACTATAACATTCTTCATTTTCGTGAAATAAAATCAGTATTTTCGTCATGTGATAAATAGAAGCTTATCTTTTGTGCTCATTGCAAATAACATTTATGAAACTCTCGCCAAGTCTCGCACAAGATGTAAATTTTCGACTCATTTAATGAATTTCATTTGAAATGTGCACTCATGTAAAAGCCTCTGTTTAAATTGATTAGTAATTTAGTGGATGAAAGTCACGGCGACTTTAAATGTGAAGAAATTTTTGATGGCGGTTTAATTTAAAGAGTCTTCGTCAACTTTAGGGTACCATCTCAAATTTACGTACAGGCCGTAGAAAGGTTTTCCAGGAAGCAATGTCATTCATATACGATCATCGCAGGGTTAAATGTGTTTTTAATCTCAAAGAGATTGTCCTGTATTTTCGGGGGTGACGCTTACCAATAAACTATGATAAGGGATTTATTTTCGAATAGAAAAGGAAAAGAAATGTCGAGATTTGCCCATGAATCAAAAACATAAAATACTTTACCATGAAGAGAATTTCTGTTATGTCATGTATTATTTTTAATCCGCTTCATTTTCTGACCATATGTCGTTCAACCATCCAGTGGCAGCCATACAAGATGTAATGAACATAAGTAATTGAGACATCTAACATAAAATCAATACCAATTGTAATAATTGTGAGAGGCTATATGTATGTATGATAGAGAGAGACAAAGAGAAACATCTCTCTCTCTCTCTCTCTCTCTCTCTCTCTCTCTCTCTCTCTCTCTCTCTCTCTCTCTCTCTCTCTCTCTCTCTCTCTCTCTCATCCCAATAAAAGCTTTGGACACATTTATGACGAGTTGATATACTATCTGTACTTTTACCTTTTAACCTGGTAGGTTTGATGCACTATTATGAATATTTCATATTTATGTTGACTTATAAATTGATAGCGTCGAGTTCACGGCTCCCAGCATTGGCACCCTAATGTGTCTAGGGCAATTAACAATAATATACATATTATAACAGTATCATACGAATATGTATTTAATTAAACCAAAGTACCGAAAAAATCAAGAAACTGATACTATATTTAGGAAGTTTAAATTTTACAGCATTTTCAAATTGGGATATCAACGATTTATAATACAGAAAAATGTATAGCATTTAGATTTTGTAACTGGGATAAATTCAATGAAAAAATGTCATTTAAATCTTGTTTAGTCACGCTGTTTGTTCAAAAAGTATGATATAAACCTACTTTATTGTTGTAATTTATTGGGTCTTAATACGATACGATAAAACTGTTTTCGCATTCTATTTTGAAACACTCTTGTTCAGCCATGTGCTGTCCTTGTGATACACGCGTTCATTCTCGTGCATTATACTTTTTAATATATATATATATATATATATATATATATATATATATATATATATATATATATATAAAATTTAATTGACTCAGCATTTTGTCTCCTTCGCTGATGCTAGCAACAAAACTGTTTGTCCCATTTTTTAACAGACACTCTAAGTTCAATTCTTACAACTTTGCCCTTCATTTTGAGTTCTGTTTAAGTAAACTCAATATCTATGACGCTTCTCAATTTCTCATTACATTACGTGATATAAATTTGATCGCGTTTTGAATGGATTCGTACTCTAACGGTATCAGCTGTTCTAGTCTGCAGGGCGAGTACTAATAGCTATAAATGTTAAACGTTGAGCTAAAGTTTTTAACAAAAATTGATTTGGGTCGCCAATTACTCATGTTTGTAGAAGGTCATGAAATAAGCTGGTAGGTTCTTAGTAGTTCGAGGTAAATGTTAAAGGCCCAATGCTTATAAAGTGTAAGGGTTATAATAAATGAGAACGCTAAAAACAAATAAACAGACATAAAGGACTAGGAGAAAAAATTGATGATGAAAGATAAATATAAGTTTTCAAAACAAGTACAAATAGAAAGACAGAAAGAAATGAGTTGATATATTATATGTTTTCCCTATCATATCTGTGGGAGTCTTGCATCACATATGCATGTTAATACGTTTGTACGTCTGTTTGTCTGTATGTTTGCATTTTGTTTGTATGTATGTTAATCCGTGTTATTGTTCGTCTAATTGCTTCTTTGTACGAGTTTTATATACCGTTTATACTCGCGTATAAACTGATACCAACTGCAAACTGATACCAACTGCAAACTGCATAGACCCAGATCTGCCGTCGCATAATGCGCCGGCAGATCTGGGTCTATGCAGTTTGTAAGGACTAATCAGTAGAACAAACAACATAGACCCTGATCTGCTGGCGCATTATGCGACGGCAGATCAGGGTCTATGTTGTTTGCATTTGGACCTCGATTATACTCGAGTATATACGGTAATGACTGTGTATGTATGTGGCAATAGCCTCAAGTACACAAATCTTATATAGAGAATAATATTAGAATTAATGAATAAAATCAAATTGTCCACAATGCAATTTCGTCATTCCGTGTCGAATCATCCAGAGAGACAGTTGTGGAAGATTCGGTTTTGAAAACTCAAAAGTCCGTGAATTGAACGCATATGCCATCTCGTTTAAAAGAGAATTGTTGCTGGTATTAGTGTCAACTTATAATAGCCTGCTCGACATCGCATTATTATGGTAGAATTTGGAGTTTTAAATTTGAATTGATAATAATGTTCAATATATCCTGTTTGTATGAGAAAGTGCTCTTTTTATTGCTGATGACGACACGTTCCAGGCTTTAAGTATTTTTTGAGTTCATCTTGTGATTAAAATTCATAGTGTACTGAAAATGAAGAAGTTTTTAGGTCTACAAAATTTTGTATTTTATAATCTCCACTTTGATGTAACCTATTTTATAAAGAAGATCTTTACATTCATACTTTGATAGCCTTAATACTAGATTAGTTTATTAAGCTTTTGTAACAAAATAAATAAAACTATTTAAATGTATCTGTAAAATACTGTTTTTAATATGTATTTAGGGGCTAGCAATTTAGTCTTCAAATTTAAAAACAAATAAATATATATTCCGCACATTACAGATCGTGTCGATTGTATTCATCTTTATTATATCGCTTGCATTCAATTACGAGACTTATTTAGAGGCAAACCTTTGATGTTTATTATATTTATTGAGCATATTAAATTCACTAGACTATAAAGTTGTATAAGCTTTTGAACCCTTTGATTACAGACAATACGGCCTGCAGACAAGATTTTTTTACGCAGTTTAACCTTATAATGTAGACGATTTTATTACTTCATTTTAATTGCTTCCCGCATGCTAAGGTTAACAGTATGCAACAAAATATGCAGTTTTTCTTTACTTATCGGGATGAATTACCTTACTTGAACATTGAATTGTCTAAAATATAACTTTAACTTCATCGAATTACACCAAAAACTAGAACGAATAAGCCCAAAGGAGTAACCTTAACTAAAATTCTTGTACATACTATTTTTACAGAGTAATCTTTCGCAATTTCTTTTCAATCCTTCCCAAGTTACAAAAGTGCCCAAACCAACGCGAGAATTGCTAAAGCAAGTGTGGCCTTTGACAGACTACGTGCAAATGTGTGGGAGCGCAGAGGCATCAGTCAATAAACAAACCTTAAGGTCTACAAAGCCATTGTGTTGCCGACCCTGCTGTATGCTTGCGAAACCTGGACGGTGTACAGACGTCATGCCAAGAAGCTGAACCATTTTCACATTAGGAAACTGATGGTGATAAGATGGCAGGACAGGGTCCCAGATACTGAGGTTCTTACACGGGCAGGCATTCCAAGCACCCACACTCTGCTGATGAAATCACAGTTGAGATGGACAGGCCACGTCACCAGGATATCAGAAGAGCGACTACCAAAGAAGATCTTCTACGGCGAGCTGAAGGAGGGAACGCGATCTCAGGGTGGTCAGAAGAAACGCTTCAAAGATTCCCTCAAGTCATCCTTGAAAGATTCAACATTGACCCTGAGTCTTGGGAAGATCTCACACAGAATCGCTCCACCTGGTGGATCCCATCCGAACTCTAAGAACAAACAACAAACAAATAAACGTCTGTCTATATGTCTATGTGCCTGGCTGGCTGTATTCAATTTTAAATTTGTACCGCAACTATGGAAAAAGCATCATAAAACGCTTGCTTGTCTCCATTTATAAATTTAGGTATGCAAGGTTACAGGACTGCCACTATACGCTACTATCTTCTGGGCTCCCTCACATAAGCAGAGTGAGTTGCGATGCCAATGACATCCGCATTCATACATTCTAGGCTTATAATTCTGTAACCATTCAAATGTCTACAGACCGATTTACTTGAAACGTAGCATTTTTACTGTCGTCATGAAATACATTCAGCTTCCGATTATGCTGAATTGAAATGTGTTGCGCAACAATGTTGGTAACTTTCTCTTCAGCGGATATCCCTTTCATCTTTTTCAATTGATACGGTGGACACCTAATCTTGGCACAACGATACTGTTCCACCTTCTCATCTCTTGATACACACAATTCCCTTATGGCATGCCCATATTTCCGATTATGTCGACCACCAGTGGCATTAAATCGCCTGTTTTTATTCTTTTTTGTACAGCATCCCATGTCTTTGCAAATGACTACATTGTATCACGACACACACTGACTGACTCCCAGTCTTCAAATGTCACACACAAAAGAAACAAATAAATATTTTACACGAATGCAAAATATGTTAAGAAAATACCACCAATATGTATATAAGTAAATCGAAAAATAGGTTTAAACTCTTTCCATACACATCGCTAAATGACACACCGTAGATTCCACTGTAGAAGAACATGAGGACATATACATGTAAAACTCACCGACTCTGATCATGTTACGCTACACTTCGTTTTGAATTCCCGATTAGTGACAATCGTAACAACCAACAGGTCTGATGGAATGATCTTCTTAAAAAGTATACAATTTCTTGTATATCTTACAGGATCAATTCTTACTTTTCATATAATTAACGATTTTCTACTCTGGAACCACACTTTTCTTAAAGGGTTTTGACAGTCCGGAATTTTTCTTTTGTTAGGAGTGCTTTGAGGATGTTACGCTAAAGTGTTTTAAATTTCCGGTAAGGTAATGGTCATCTCGTCAGATTTCTTTAAGTGTTTGATACAGCTGGGTTTTTTCCATACTAATTCAAAAGAGGACAGAGAGAGTTCAACCTAAAGATTTTGGATTTATATGTTTTGTTCTTGCTCACTGTACTTAAACTACTAGTTTTAGCTCGGTATATACGGTATTTATCCAGTTTTTGAGCTGTTGCATTTGCATTGAAATTGCTAAGGACCTTTTTCCGTTCCCTGGTGGAGTCTTTGCAACTCTCATCAAACCATGGTTTGTTGACATGTTTAGGAATCGCCGGCGGTTTTGCTATAATATCTACAGTAACATCCTGGAGCATGTTAGTAAAAAAGAGTATCGGATTATCTACCTTACCTTTGGATTGCCTTAAATATAACTTAAACATTATAGTAATTTTAGTTTACCGTAAATAAAACTGTGTTTTCAAGATTTTAGTTACTTACAGATCAAAGTAATTTATATGAAATCGCCGCCTTTTTCAACGTTGCTGAAAGAACAAAGATCTATTGCAACACCAACCCACACAACCTCCCACCCCCCCCACCCCCCACACACATACGCACACACACACACATACACACACACACACACACAGAGGAATCAAGTGAGAGTATCAGTACGTCATTGTCAATGGTCTAATGGCCTTTGATACATACGTATCCCAAGAACATATTCTTGCCTATAATTTTCTTATTTAAGAATTAATCTCGGAATGTCAAAAAGCACCCAAACATCAAAAGGGAATACAAAATGGAAAACTTGTAAGAATTACATCCCAAACTCCAGCGATTCGTGAGCTCAAAGGCAAACCTTTAACTAAAATTGCACAGTATTTTTACTTATAGTAATCTCCCTCTATTCCTCTTCAGTCCCTTTCAAAGTTCCAATAGAGCCCCCAAACACTGCGTGTAAGCAGTCCTTAAACTGTGTGGGCGGTCCAGACCACGACTTGGCCCCTTCCTCATAAAACTTTACTCGACTCCGAATCTTGCTGGAAAATATTCTGACCTATCAAAAGGCTGTAATTGTCAATTTCGAGTTGTTTTTTTTTTATAAATTTGGAGTAACATTTATTACTCAGAATGTTGAGTCAAGTTTAATGACGGACAGGCTTGGTGAAGAAAGGGCACTATTGTATGAAGAAACCTAAGACTCATAAGCTAACGGCAGAGATAAACGTAACAGATCCTTCAACCCTTACACGAACCCCCGGCTAGGTTAATCCAAAGACACGTGATGTCGAAGATAATAGACAATTTTTTTAGGGATAATTACCTGTTTACATGCCATACAGCTCTTAGAAAGTGTGTCGCATATATTTTCGGACGCGGACTCAAAGAACAAAAGTAAATAAACAAATATCGATATCCTAGCTACATTCCACATTACAAATGCAGGTTAAAAAGAAATGCAAGTGTGTGGACACCATCAAAATAGAAAGAAACAAATAAGAAAATTCCACACAACGGCAAATTTGCGCTTTAAAAACTTTGGACTGGTAGCCCTTCTTAATTCGTGTGTGTGTGTGTGTGTGTGTGTGTGTGTGTGTGTGTGTGTGTGTGTGTTTCATTTGTTATTTTCAACTATTTTAAACTCTTTCATTTTTAAATTTAGAGCATTTTTAATCAACAGTGATATCGAAGATTATTTCCCTTTCCTCGTGTATTTACCTTTTATGCAAGATAACCTACAATTATCATTCCTACAGTTTCTTTCTCTAGTGATCAGTTTTCTCATACATATTAGTGACCTTCTCGAGATTGAATTTTTCCATATAATTTGTCAGATAACAGATACGAGAGAGAGAGAGAGAGAGAGATGTCATATAGCTGTGCTAATTAATGCTTTCTATATATTATATTGGTGAATAAGTACCTGGATATACCTGACTAATGGAAGTATGTATTGGTACAATTTGTTTAATAACTTAATTATCATCGAAGAGTATTACACAGTAATGAAGTCTTTTTTTATATTCCTTAATTGCTACCATTCAGCGGTCGACAGTGCACATGATGACCTCTGTCAAACTGTATTAAAGAATAGAAATCTCAATTAATCGTAACATGTATTTATTTTTTAATGTTAAGCTGTCCTTTGGATAAAGCTTCAAAGAAAGCATATTGATATTAGCAGCAGTAGTCACAGTATGTCAAGCTGTCCTTTGGATAAAGCTTCAAAGAAAGCATATTGATATTAGCAGCAGATAAAATTGTTACACATGCTGTGTTAAGACGTTCATGGAAGTTCAAGCACATATTTATTAATTTCAAGTTAAACAGTATACAAATTGAAGCAATAATAATAGAACATGAAACGAACATAAAAATTCAAACTAATAATCGCATATCTCTCTGTGTAATAATATCACCAATTTGACTTAAATAATACAGCATTATATGTCGACATTTTACATTACTAATAAAAACAAGGAAATAAAAGAAAAATAGTATCTTGTCATATGATAGTGTTAAGAAACTAAAAACTTGTTTCTGCTTACTGCTATTTCTTGCTTGATGTCCATAATAATTTATATAATCGACATCATCCCAGGTATTAACCAATCAGAAGTCGCTATTCGTTGATTCGACAAGGTGATTGACTCGGCATTTGTCCCTATAGCTCCTTTAACTTTGTCAGTTTATACAATCATTAAACTGCGTTGTTTTTGTTTATTTAGATATATGTATCACTTCATAACATAGCAAAATCCAGTCCAACATTTTTTAAGCTTTATTTGAAATAAAAAGCAAATTACTATTTGTAAGATTTTTGGCATGGGACTGGGTATAAAGTCCGAAATAAACCAATTGTTTTGGCATATATACATACATACATACATATATATATATATATATATATATATATATATATATATATATATATATATATGCTAAAAGTATGGATTATGCCAGTCTGGTCCCTAGGATAAAGTACAATTCACTCTTGGTATCTGCAAGTACATACATGCATGTTCATAAAAATGTTTAGTCTTACATTTCTACACCGGAGAAATGTACAATCTTGTAATTTCCGATACAGCAACTCTTTTAGATCATATCATTGTTACGGATAACCTAAATATTGCGTCTGGGGTCAAAACCTGTCAATGCAGCAATAAGTGACCACAGAATGACTTATATTTCGATGGAATTGTTTTATCTATTAACTGTTTCTTATACCAGAGAAATATGGATATGCAAATACGGAGATTTTAACAAACTAAGTAACATTATATTTTAAATTACTTAGGAGGATGTATTCTCAGCTCGAGATGTAGAATAAGCAGCTCCACTATTTTCCTCCCTTTCTAGTGAGAAAGTCAAACTGTAGAAAATGTGTCCGAATAAGGCCAACTGATAAACCATAGTATGACAACCTTATTCGAAAATCTAGCAGATCAAGGGACCTACTGAAAATACGAGCTATCAAGAACGGGAGTCCCTATCACTGGAAAAAGTATAAACAACTTTGATATCACGTCAAGAATCTGATGAGAGAGCTAGTTGTCTCAACGATATATACTATATATACACTATAGATCATACCCAAGCTCAGTTCCAGTTTATTAATATCCTGGAACAAGATATTTTAGTCCTAAGGGACCGACCATTAAATTTTCAGGGTGAAGGCTGGGGTCTGGGGTGGGGGTGAGGGCGGGGGTGGAAAGGCCTTATTATAACCATCATTTCAGTTGAAGAAAAATAATTATCTTGTGATACAAGAAAAAAATCACGGACGGAAAGAAAATCACAGACTCCTCCACCCCCACCCAAATGCTCAATGGCACAGTTTCTACGGCTAGTAACCCACAATGGTTGCTGCTTAATAAATCACTCAGAGAACATTGTTTCCCAAGAATCTGGAAAAATACAGTCGTTATGCCTGTTTTTAAAAAAGGCGATATTAGTGATTCTACCAATTATAGAATAATACCACTCTTGAGTTGTGTGGGAAAATTATGGAAAGGGTCATATTCGAATACTTGTATAATTATCTTTATCAATGCTATCTACTTTACAAAAGTCAGTCTGGATACCTACCCTCTCATTCTTCTACTCACAAGCTCATTGATATGTGTTATTAAATTTATGCAGCTCTTTACAATAATGAAAATATGTGTATGGTCTTCTGCGCTATCTCTAAGGCTTTTGAACGGCTTTGGCATCGTGGTCTTTTGTATAGACTAAGATCCTATGGAATTAGACATCCACTTTTAGAATGGTTTAGACGCTATATGTCTGAGGGAAAACAGTGTGTGCGGCTTGACTCATGTCAATCGTAATTTAACACACTTCAAGTAGGTGTTCCACAAGGGTCACTTTTAGGACCGTTACTCTTTTTTTTATACATAAACAATATTGCTGATGATTTGCTTAGTCTTGGGAGATTGTTTGCAAACGATATTTCTTTAACATATGAGTCCAAAAATGCTGACAAAATTAAATATGTTTAGATCACTGATCTTGAAACTCTAAAGACCTGGTATAACCTATGCACAATCTATGTAATTCTGCATCAAAAATGATAGGATCACTTAGGGCACTAATGTACAAATTAACCCGCAAGTCTTTAGAAAACAATCTATCTATCTATCTATCTATCTATCTATCTATCTATCTATCTATATATATATATATATATATATATATATATATATATATATTAATATATATATCTATCTATCTATCTATATATATATATATATATATTTATATATTTATTTATTTATATATATAATTGGCATGTATACGACCACGTTTTGAGTGTGCCAATGTCTGGTATGGTTGTTTCTCAAGAAGATTCAGATGGATTAGAAAAGCCCCAATTGGAGGCAGCACGAAATGTTACTGTTCTTACCAGAAGTTCTAGAACTGAAAAGTTGTTTTGGGAAACTAGTTGGCCAAAATTATGCGATAGACTAAAATTCCATAAATTATGTACATATGATGAGAGGAAATATTCTATCCTCCAAGTAAAAATTAAAAATAATTGTAGTGCTGTAAATAATTACTTATTAATAGCCATGTAATTCAATCATCATTATGTAATTGTTGAGAGGCAACTGAAACTGCATATCATTATCTTCTAGACGGTACCCGTTATGGAGATCAACGCAGGAACTTATTTATAAATCTTAATCATTTACTTCTGCCTGCTACGATTGTCTTGCTACTTCAAGGCTCATCTCAACAACGATCGTCCTGCTACTTCAAGGCTCATCTCAAGTTCTGCTACTTCAAGGCTCATGTCAAAAAAATTGTCCTGCTACTTCCAGGCTCATCTCAACAACGATTGTCCTGCTACTTTAAGGCTCATCTCAACAACGATTGTCCTGCTACTTCAAGGCTCATCTCAACAACGATTGTCCTGCTACTTCAAGGCTCATCTCAACAACGATCGTCGTGTTATTCAAGACTCGTCTCAACAACGATCGTCCTGCTACTTCAAGGCTCGTCTCAACAACGATCGTCCTGCTACTTCAAGGCTCATCTCAACAACGATCGTCCTGCTACTTCAAGGCTCATCTCAACAACGATCATCCTGCTACTTTTAGGCTCATCTCAACAACGATCGTCCTGCTACTTCAAGGCTCATCTCAACAACGATCGTCCTGCTACTTCAAGGCTCATCTCAACTATCTTAAGGTCTAAATTGTAAAGTGTTTAAAGCTATTCAATATACATCTATTATAAAGAAAATGTAACGGGTAGGCATGTGGGCGTCGGCTCGGATAGCTCAAGTGGTAGAGCACACGTGTAGAGTCAGAGAGGTCCCGGGTTCGAGACCCTGTCTGGTCGTGCATTTTTCCCTGTTACAGAAACAAGACGATTTTCCTGATTTTCTTCATATGTTTCTAAATTATTATTTACAATACTTATGTAAATATTATTATCTGTATCATGCATATTAATGTATTCCACCTATGGTAGTCTTTCGTTCTCTTTGTCTGTCTGTCTCTCTGTCTCTCGTCGTATGCTAAGTGCTTTTATGTAGGGGAAGGGTTGCATATAAGTTGTAGAACTTGTTGCCCAACCCAAATAGCTTCAATAATATGGCAATAAAATATGTTTAAACAGCAAACAGACACCAGATAAATAATTCGATTCATATTGACTAATTTTACAGATTATTTTGAACCACAAAGAAATAAAAACAGATCTGCCAAGGCCAGTATTATGTTTAGAAAACAAATATAAAAAAGGAAACATATCAAAACAGATAATAAAAATAGACGCACATTAATAAAAGAAAAGCATGTATAAAAAAGAGAAAAAAATCCCAAGATTTTGTGAATGCTATGTCGACATGAACAAACATTCTCATCGATAATAAGTGGTGACTGATACACTATTATTTGTTTTTAAACATAGACAAATAAGATGAATACGTACTTGATGAACAGCTATAGAACTGAAGCAATACAACTAGGAATATGTTCATAGAAGTTTTAAATGTAGTCACTAAAGTGTGAAACTTAGGTCACATGACTACTTTTAGTAATATGGTGTTGTACTCACTAAGATGAAATCACGTACAAATTTGAATGACTGCAGCTAACAAGGCTAAAAAAACTTGACTAAACTCAAAACTGAACCTAAGGCACCGAAACATGAAATTTAGATTACAGTGACCTATTTTTAATGAGTGTGTTGCAGGGCCGGATTAAGATCTTTAGAGGACAAAACACTGAAAAGATTATGGTGCCCCCCATGTAATTCAAAATAAAAACAATACTAAACCGTAATTTCTCTTCTTTTTGTGTGCCCCTGCTTTGCTGGTGTCCTAACCACGTGCTCAGTCTGTCTAATGGGTAATCCAGCACCGGTGTGGTGTATTTGCTAAGACTAATCTTTGTACCAGGTAACATGACTCTGGGGTGAACAAGAAACTGACCTAAATACAAAACTTAACTAAAGTAAAAAATAAAACATGTCTGTATTTTCTTAGCAAGATCATTGAGTATCTGGTTATAATGAAAACTGCTGCTGGTTTTATGTTCATTACTATTTGTTATCCCTGTTAAACCTGACCTGTTTGGGGGAAAAAAAAGCAACATTTAATTCGCTCTTGCGTATGAACTACTATTTTAAACATAAACTTGTATATTTCTTAAAATTCTGGTAAACAAATTGACCAAACGTTGTAAGCAACATACACACTTCTTAAAAATATTCCAAAAAAGAGGCCCAAGTTGGACTGATATTACGCACCTGGCTCATGTTAGTTTAGTCGACCATATTATTCGGCATTATTATTTTGCTAAGCATACGAGGCATGGTGGTCATACCATAAGCACAAAATTGACTGAACCTAAAAGGAAAGTATGTATTACATCTTATAAACTGTTTTAATAAAAGCTGTTTCAAAATGTATCAGTGCGGAAAAAGTTGTTAATTAATCCCTGCCTGATCTGAACTTTATACTCAACCAAAGCTACTAAATATGTAAAATGGACCACACGAACTTGTACTGCATGATAATATAGTACTGTTCGAAACAAATAAAAGATTACTTTTACTGGAATTGTTCACTGTAAAAGAGGCAAATTTATCTCATTAATTGATTTCTCGGCAAATCTTGAAGTTTTGGGAATATGTATTCGGTTAAGAGGCAAATCACTACAAACCCCTATGTGCACTATACATGGCTGCAAGCTGGGTTGATAGCGTCGATTTAAAAAAAATTATATCTTATGAAATGATTTTGTAAAATCAACATATTTAATATAGCTGATTAAACTACGATAGAGTCTCAATTGTATATTTATTAATTTTGACTATAGAGGTATTTGTGGCCGCATGTAAAATTATGCTACAAATAAGACAGACGTCCCGCTATTCCATATGTGTAACGGAGTAATTTTAGACACTTAAATCGCATGGCTCCAGACGGACAACTGCTGTTTGATCTTCGGCTAAAAGTTCAAATATCAAACGTAATGACAGATCAAAAGATTTTATTTACATAAATAATTTTATATTAAAGGCAAAGTATTCCTTTATGTTTATTAAATCGGAAAAACTGTATTCCGCAAATACGTAAGATTGATGAGAAGAAAAGGTAATACCAAAATTTACATTAGTGTTGTGGGCCTTACATTCGTTAGATTTCTGTCCAACCTGGTTTTTAACCTGAAATCGTGGTACTTGAAATAAATTTGTATGTTTGTATCACACTGAACTCGATTGACTAGCTTTTAATGAATATTAAATAACCTTATCAAGTTAGCAAATTCAGTTTCTATTTTCGTGCGTCAGATATAAAAATATGCTTAGCATGATTCACCAGTTGTCCCCTGCATAATTTATTATCCTTTCCATATTTTATATGCTAAGACTAGTATATGTCAACCAGTCTTTATTCTTTGTGTAATGCTTCTTGACAAATTGATTCTTCCTAGAAGATTGAAAATTATTTACGTGAAGTCAAATTATGGCTTAAGTATGAAAACAATGACTGTATCTTTCAGTATGACATTCATGTGCAATGTAGATGAAGTCAACAAGGGTCAAAATATAGAACATTCATTTTATGCAACGTAAATGAAGTCCACTGTGGACAAAATATAGACCTTTCATGCTATGCAATGGAAAATGTCAGGTCATTTATCGGTCGGTAGTATCACTTGTTTGTGGAAATGGACTGGTTTAATTCTGGCAAACAGGCGTAATTGACTCGGGAACTTCACACCCGTATCACGGGAACAGATGGGTCTGATTTTGCGTTGAATCGATGCAAGACAATGAAAAATACATCTAAACGAGAGTGAATTATTTAGCAATTCAAAGTGCAAATTTTTATTTTTATTTTTTAGCATAATTTTTGAGGAATGATATTCCGTCATTCAGAATAAATTCTTGTGCAAGGTAACAAAAAATCCAAGATCTCGTAAGCTAAAAATTAGTGTAGCTTTGCAATTAAGCATCGTTTCAATATCCCTTTCCGGAAAAACAAACCAATGAAAAAAAAATTGTCATCTTGCATGAGCACATCGTTTGTTATTTTCCGTGACTAATAATTCAGTATCACGTAGTGATTGCTGACCACAAATACGCACCTTTGACAAAGGATACATTTTAATATTATCTGTGCGATTTTCATTTTCATTGTCAGTTTAAACATTTTATTGTTGAGAATCAAATTATAAAGTCAAAAGAATTGGAAACAAACTACAGGAATGTATTGGATCCTCTCTATTTTAATAGTAAACTATTACATACAGCAGACAACTACCATCTTAACTCGCGTATAATTCGCGTCCAAGTGCAAACAACATAGACCCTGATCTGCCGTCGCATAATGCGCCGGCAGATCAGGGTCTATGTTGTTTGTTCTACTGATTAGTCCTTACAAATTGCATCGACCCAGATCTGCCGGCGCATTATGCGACGGCAGATCTGGGTCTATGCAGTTTGCAGTTGGTATCGGTTTATACGCGAATACATACGGTACATTATTTTCTATCAGACTGGCAAAATAAATTACAAAATTCTGATAAACTGTCTCTATATAAACATATCAAAACTTAATTCGCTCTCCAAGATTATTTCAAATTCTTGTATAACCATAGAGATAGATCAGCTTTGTCAGAACTTCGAATGATTTCTCATAATCTGAGAATTGAAATCGAGAGATATGGAAACCATATAATCGATAGAAGTTAAAGACAGTTTATGATATGTGACAACCATGATATTGAAGATGAATATCATTTTCTTTTAGTGTGTCCAGTATAATACTAACTTACGTGTAAACTTAATCAACATGTACTTCAGGAACAACCCGTCCATATATAAGTGAATTAAACTGTTAACTTCTACAAATAAGAAAACAATATGTTTACAAGGAAATTTGTTTACCAAGCATTTAAAATAAGATATTGATTATTATTTGTACAGTAATTTGTTATAAAGATTGTTTATATTTGTCCATCCTTCACAATTCCAGCTTTAGTCGATTACCTTTTTTAGTTTCTGTCTAAAGTTGCACACGTATAGTATTTGAAAACCAAGCTATATTTGCAGTATGTACTCTCTGAGCATGTACAGGCTTATGAGATGAAACAATTGAATTGGACTGTATTATTCAAATGAATCAACTATTCATAACGAAATAATAACGAGAGAGAGAGAGAGAGAGAGAGAGAGAGAGAGAGAGAGCGAGAGAGAGAGAGAGAGAGAGGCGGCTGCTGAGCCTTTATAAGCTAGTATATTGATAAGCAGTTTGTATGTATTCCAAGTAGAATAATTTGTTGCTCTGTTGAAAGTGTTTCACATCAGCATAGTATAATTCCCAGTGTTTTAGTTCTTAGTCACTATAGTCTTTGAAAGGCAATTATTCATTAAAGTACAAATAAATACAACCTTACTACTGATGACAACGAATTATGACATACCGTTTGGATTTTAGATCAAAATATCTAACAAGTCAATGCAAGAAAATACCAACTGCCTTACGTGACTTCAAAATGTCAACGTATCATGTAATATCATATTAATGAGTATAAACAAGTCGCGACAGTTCGTCTTTCAACAGTACATATGAGGTATATTTTAGTAATATTCGTAAAATAAGCTTTCACCAGAAGATAATAAATTCGAATTAACGCAAATATTTGTGGAAGAATTACTTTTGTTCTGCAACACACACACACACACACACACACACACACACACACATATATATATATATATATATATATATATATATTATATACGATATCAGCCTTGACATATTATATATTTTTGAAAGATGATGTACCAATCAACAAATATAATTTAATACTTCAAACTTAGTTTGATTTCAGTTTATTGTGGTCAATAATGCCCTATTTCTAAAGGTCAGAATGCAACACAATAGATCGTATGACACTTTTGTACTTTGTATGACCTTTTTGGCAGCTAACAAATTATTTAAATGATGTGTGTATTCACGTATAACAACATTAAGGTCTATGCATTCAACGTGAAGTTGTTTGTTTGTTTATACGGGTTCCATTTTAAATGGAATTCGAGCCTGCGGAAATAAACCAGTAAAAATAAATGAATGAATAAGATACGTTTATTAATAAAATAATATGTTTAAATACCAGCACAACTTTTAATGGTGGTTTGCAAACTCACTTTAAAACCTCTTGATCAATCAAATTTTTAGAGTGAGTTAAAGATGTCTATGTGCTGTTTGGCGTTTAGTGAGTAGCCATTTTTTTAAAATTCTAGTCTGCAACAGCATAAACAATAGTATGATCCATTGAAATGAAAATTTCCAGTTTGACTGGTGAAATTTCATTTCATTCAAACAATATTACAGTTTATAAATTTGTAACATGCTAAATTAACTAAATGCGAAGGAATAAGGTTTGGGTTTTCGCAGATCTTGTAAAATTAAAAAAAGATTCATTTCTTAAAAGGTTTGAAGTGGCTACGAGGTTAACAAAAGTAAACAAAAAAAGTTGTTGTCTGGGCGATAAATGGAAACATTTGATTTACCCGGGTCTTGTCCTTTAGATTGTCTTATAATTATATAATTCCTTTATCATATCATTTAGAAATATTAATCTTGTAAATAAATTCCAAAAGGTTATTAGCAATAATATGCAGGTGATAAGTATTTTGTTCACAATCAAAGCCAATGACCTAAAGGTATACAAACCTAGCCAATCACCTAATCAAATGACTTAGAGAGGGGACATTGATTGGTTGAATAACAGAGATGATGTCACAGTAACATTATAGATTTGATTAAGATATTTTATATATTCTCGCATAATTAATTCTTGCATAATAGTAACGTATATTATTATTTTACCAATTCCTATTTTTAAAAAAAGTATACAAAGAAGAATATGAATGAATACAATATGGCTATACTAAAAACTTGTATGGTAACTGCTAATTTACCCAGCAAACATATAATAATAATAATAATAATAATAATAATAATAATAATAATAATAATAATAATAATAATAACAACAACAACAACAACAACAGATGTGATGGCTTGCACAACTCATCGGGGGTACTGCACTTGGTAAATGATACTGAAGAGAAAAAAAACAAAAAAAAGCGCGATAGATAATAGAATTTTGAGGATAGACGAAATAACCTCGCTAACCTCGCACATCTTAAAATCACTGAACCTTTGCCCCTCTTCGAATTGACAGATCACAACTCTAAAACTATAAACTTGTAAACAATCATAACTATATTCTGATTATACCTCTAGATATACATCGATGTAGGAGGTTATATTTTACTTTCATATTGACACATGCACTCACCCACATTGGATTCAATGACGTAGAACAAAATTTTATGAGAGAGAGACAGAGAGACAGACAGAGAGAGAGACTCGAAAATGTGTTAAGGAGTGGTCAGTATGAGGTGTGAGGCATACAATAATATGATTTTTATGCGTACTTAGTTAGTGCAGGGCACACATTTTATGCAAAATAAAATGTATTGTGCAATTGTACGAGTCAGGTAAAGGTACAATACCCTGTGTAACATGGCTGGGAGAGGGCTTTAACTTTTGTGAAATATAATTTGCAATATCCAAGCTCCTCCCCCTCCTCCCCTCTCCCCATGTAAAGCGTAAACCATGGTGTACTTAAATATACGAGAAAAACAAAACAAACAACAAACAACGTAAATATTGAGTGCTTCCATAGTAACATAAACCTATCCTCTACGTAATAAGACCTCGTCAACACTTTACTTGAAAATAGCGTGATAGTGCTATATAGATAAACTTACATAAATCATATGGGAAATACTGCTCGTCGCCAAATCACAAGGCAGCAATGAGCATAAATTAAGTTATCATAGCATAAATTAGGTTATCATATAGCTATCAAATAAACCAATCATACTGGTGACAGAAAGCGTCTCAGGTTGAATTATGTGTCAATTACACGCACATTTAATTAACCGACCATTTAATTTTCGTTTGGTAGTGGGGCTGGCTTTTTCTTTCCAATTAGGATAATTTTTCTTTCAACTAAAATGGTGCATAGAATAAGGTCTTCTTATCTACAAATAAGAGCAAGTGCATTTATTTCAAGCTTTTGGGGTCCGGAATTTTGTTTCTACAAAAAATCCTCCTTAACCCCCCCCCCCCCCCTCAGAAAATGAAATGGTCAGCCCTAAGACGTCAACATATTGCTAATTTCTCTTTCCAATCTAATCACAATCATTTCTCATGTTCCTACGTCTGTATGATCGTGGTTTCCAGTGCTGAATAGCGATAGGGAATATCTATTGTTGATCTTGTGACTGCTGTCTTTCCTCATGTTACCTTCTACTTCGAGCATACTACATCCAAACTAGCAGTAACTCCCTTATTTCCATCACTCGAGCTTTAGGTCTAACTTGATTGTTTCGTATTTTGACACCCCCTAATTTTTAAGATAGAAGGCAGGAGCCTAATTGGCATAAGCCTAGTGTTTATAAATTCACACAGAAAATAAATCTGTCATTTTGTTTACATTTATTTTGAATTAGGCTTGAACATGAGTTGGCTTGTTTGGTGACTGCCTGTCATAGTTAGACTAGCATTGGAGATCAAATGCGTAACTTGGGCTGCAAATGAACAGCCGACTTGGCTTACGTATTTACGTATGTCTGCGACAGAGGTAAATATCTAAAACTCGCGATGGTTGAGATGTGATGAGAAGTATGCTAATTTGTTATTATACCAGTGAACTTTAATCATGCATAATGCCCATACTGATTCTTTTAGCCCCTTGTCACAGGAAAATATTCAAAATAGCTCTTTGCTGTCAAAAATGGATGTAAAAAAAGAGAGGTTGGTGGTAGTGTGGGTTCATATTAAAGCCACCAGTTGTATAAGGAATTAAACTGAATACCTCAATCAAAATCTTACAAGCATGCTTTCTAAAAAAAATAATTAGTTAGTTTTTATTTGAATCTTTAATATAAAATTATTCTCATTTTTCTGCAATATGTCATTGTCAGATGAAAATTCACCAAAACAACTGTCCAGTGAGACCTTACTCCCTAAAACGTGCAGCGGTTGAAGTTAGTGTCCCTGAAACAGGACGTTTTTGCACTGAGTGCCCAAGATACAGGTACCGATTCTGTTGTCCGGTTTTGTGTCAATAAAGCAGTTGTTGTAAATAATATTTCAAAAATTAATCTTCTCATTATTATTTATGAAAGGAACATCAATTATCGATCAAAGTTTAATCAAACATTATGTAATTATTTTTGTCCGTCTCTTTAAATCTTAAAGATAAGAGTGGACTTTTTGTTTTGACCTTTTCACACTGGTATCATTGCGCTAGCTGTATACAGTACACAATTCGGACACTGTGTTTAGCATTACCTCGACGGTCTCAACCGCTACTCTTAGAACGCCGATATGTGTTTGAACGTCATTTAAATTTGTCAGTGTGATCATAACTTTTTACGCTCTATCTTAAGATGATGAGATTTTCAATGGGTGTTTTGCTATTATAAAGTTGCATCAGTATTCACAATACGCCATTTTGACTTCGACCCTCATTTTTCGTTAAGAAATGAGAGACAAATAATCCTTCATTATGCATCAGTGTTGAATAGGAAAATTCCACCCTTGGGTTCAGAATGTTGCGTCAGACACTTTGCAAAGTGACTGATACACAATTTTGACACTTGGGTGGAATTTTTGGTACGAGAGAGACAGAGAGAGAGAGAGAGACAGAGAGAGACTCAAAAATGTATTAAAGAGTGGTCAGTATCTTTTGAGGTGTGAGGCGTACAATATAAGGGAATAATATGATTTTTTTTTACGTACTCAGTAAGTGCAGGGCAGAGAGAGAGAGAGAGATTTTTAACTGCGCCACTGGGATATAAAAAAAACTAACTGAAAGTGTTCGTGATTGATTTCAGATCGTTTAAAAGGGTCCTTCGCTCCTTAGGAGATTTATTGATGATAATTAAGTAATGACCTGACAGAAAGGAGAGTTATTGATGATAATTAAGTAATTACCTGACAGAAAGGAGAGTTATTGATGATAATTAAGTAATTACCTGACAGAAAGGAGAGTTATTGATGATAATTAGGTAATTACCTGACAGAAAGAGAAAGCCTTGAGATCTTCAATTGCTGGACAAATTTCTTACTGGAAATTATCGCGTCATCTTAAACTTCAAGAAATACTACTACTATTTATAATAATAACAATAATATTAATTACAATAATAATAAACAGTATGTAAACTGACTGACATTGAGTTACAAGACATCTTGATGATGATTTACTCATGTTATACATGAAAATCAAAAACAGTTTCCTTCGTAATTACTGGAATTTATAAAGATTAATTTCTATTAAAATAAATCCTGTGAACTATGCATCCGTTAGGTTATTATTCTCTGGTGCAGTTTGTTATCTACGCCCGTGTTAAGATTTTCGACCATCAATCTATCTATCTATCTATCTATCTATCTATCTATCTATCTATCTATCTATCTATCTATCTATCTATCTATCTATCTATCTATCTATCTATCTATCTATCTATCTATCTATCTATCTATCTATCTATCTATCTATCTATCCATCCATCCATCCATCCATCCATCCATCCATCTATCTATCTATCTATCTATCTATCTATCTATCTATCTATCTATCTATCTATCTATCTATCTATCTATCTATCTATCTATCTATCTATCTATCTATCTATCTATCTATCTATCTATCTATCTATCTATCCATCCATCCATCCATCCATCCATCAGTTCATCTATCTATCTATCTATCTATCTATCTATCTATCTATCTATCTATCTATCTATCTATCGATCGATCGATCGATCGCTCGGTCGATTAGTTGGTCTGATTCCTTGTCTTTGTACATGGCTGTTGGTAAATATGCCTTTATTTCTTTTACCTATTTTATTGGAGATAGATAACATACTTTTTAAAGTGTCCATAATTAGGATCAGGGCAAACAACTTTGCTTGAATGTAGGGACTTTTGTTGGTAGTGTAAGGATTAATTTCTCTCATTTTATTGAACTCTGAATATAAGGATTTATTTCCGTTAATTTTTTTTAATATAACATTTCAATCATTATTGCTATGTTGTCGTCTATTGATAGTTTTTTTCCTATCTATCAACAAAATGAGGGTACAAGAATAGAATTGGTACTTTAGAAAAGAGGATGCAAGTGAAATATTTCATGAAACATAAATTAAAAGAAAATTAAACATTTTTCTCTTCTTTCACAAGATACAAATTTGAAGGTCTGTGTTAAGAATGAACCAACAGAAAATGATATTGAATGACGTCTTGCCTGCTTCGCCTGTATGGTACATAATCCAAAAACTTGGCATAGCAAGTTTAGCAATAAAAGTATGTCCTTAGAAGCACAATTTACTTTTTATGGGTGTTAACATAAGTGATAATGCAGATATGAAATTTGATGATCATACATGCATCAGTGTCTAGGAAACTGCGCTACAAGCGATAAAGAGTGTCTGGCGTAATTAGCCAAAGCAATTACGATCGTTGTATATGTCTAACTACAACATAAGAGAGAGAGAGAGAGAGAAAATAACTAGTAGATTTGTAGATGTGAAACAGTGTTTTGGTTCGAGGGATTGCCTCACATACACCTAGAAGATTCCACCCGCCCCCACCCCCCTCCCACAACCCGGAAAGTGTGGGGAGGGAGAGGGGAGCCCAGATTACTGTTCTATACCAGCCCTACCCCAAAAGGCTGATCCAAAAATGTAGGCCTTTGAGCTCAAAACAACCTGTTTCACATCTCCAAGTGGCTGATTCAAATATTTAGACCCTGGATGTGTGTGTGTAGCAAGCCTTTGAGTAGCAATTAAATACCTATTTCACATCTGCTTGTTAGTGGGCGACCTGCCACCTCACCGCCAGTATTAGTATTTAAATTAACATTGGTAATAGCGCAAGTATTTATATCGTTTATTTTTATGTGAGAATTAGGGATTTCAAAAATGTTATTCCCACGGTCATTTAGCCACATGACTATCATATCAGTATGATAATGCGGAATACACTACAAGCTAATCTTATCCTATGTTCATGAGGTGGACATTTGAACGAGGAGGACGGGAGCTAGAACAAGTATAACTTTCATGCTAGTAACAGATGTATTAAATACGTATCAATTCAATAACAAAGAACGTGATACTTTGATAATGTTGATAGTTTTATGTGGACAATGGCATCTTTCTGACACAGAAGACAATTTGTCCGGTACATTTATTTGACTCGCTTCCTTGGCATTCAATCGTTATCATACCCACTCTAATTTGTGACCGGACCTAACTCTTTGTTCATAAAATCCATAACTTGGCAAACATACGTGATTTTGCTGTGATGCCAAAAAGAAAACAAAAAATGCAAGATAATACAGGCCTAGATTTAAACTGTGACATTTTTCAGGACGTCAGTCTACTGATGGAACAAGGTCGAGCAAGGCAACAGTGTTACAAAAATAGGACATGTCACAAAAAGACAAAAGGGTCAAAATCTTGTTCACAAGTTGCATGTTCAGTCACTCCAGAAGATGTTTAAAAAAATTGGCAAGCAAGTTAACTGTGCAAAAATATAAAGACACAGTTAATTGGAGGAAGCCTAATATTATGGCCTAGTTTAAAAGGTTTAAAGATGTGATATCATTCAGCTGATGGTAAGGTATACAAATATCGGTCAACTGTATGTCTTAGGAGGACACTCTCTCCGATTTTCTTTAGTGCTTTCCCTCTTTGGGCTCAGGGTGACCTAGGTACAGTCGTCGATATATGTTTGTTTGGCAATATAGTATTTTCTTTTTATTCCCCCGCTGATAATCCGTAGAAAATAGATTATCATTAATTAGTGAGACCCTGTTAAGATTGTGGCGATTTCGACGCTTAGGGACATGCGAAATGTTTTCCGTGACGATTAATCGTATTAATATCCAATTTACACATGACGTTGACGTTATCCAAAACGAGGCAAGGATGCGGTCTATTTCGAGACAACTTGATCAGAGTTATCAAACGTGAAATTAGCCCATTGAATCCGAGTGGTAAAGCAGAGATCGCTGCACTCAATTGTCGCGTGTGCACAGGCCGTCAATCTGGAGATCTAAAACGGACTGTAACCCAGGTTAGTCTGTTGCTATAATGAATCTCAGTGTAACCAATTATTTTAACGTAATAAATACCCCAGCTCTGACCTCAAAAGTCGCAAACTTGGGAAAAAACATGACGTCTTAAAGAATATCTCTACTAATCTACCAATGGAACAAGTTGCATAGGCATAAAATTGTTGCTGCATGAGACATTTCTGCATGTTTCAGAGCTCTAATTATCAATCTAAAACTTTAACAAAATTGACCGGACTGTAACCCGGGCTACTCAGGGATGTACAATAGGCTAAGACGCACTTCTGCATGTCGTAGGAGGCGATTAATGGAGGCAACCTGTCTCACATAGGATGCGTCCCGTAAGGTGTTTCACCTGAGAAGGTCTTAGACTTTTTAAAAGAGTACGGTTAACATAGAACAGTTTTGCTTTGTATATTTAGGATTTTGCTCTTTCTTGCCTTTGAATTGCATGACTTTTCAGTTGATTTGAATTAATTTTCAGTTGACTTTTCAGTTGATTTGTATTGTATGGCTTTTCAGTTGATTTTAATGACTTTTCAGTTGATTTTAATGACTTTTCAGTTGATTTGTATTGTATGGCTTTTCAGTTGATTTTAATGACTTTTCAGTTGATTTGTATTGTATGGCTTTTCAGTTGATTTTAATGACTTTTCAGCTGATTTGTATTGTATGGCTTTTCAGTTGATTTTAATGACTTTTCAGCTGATTTGTATTGTATGGCTTTTCAGTTGATTTTAATGACTTTTCAGTTGATTTGTATTGTATGGCTTTTCAGTTGATTTTAATGACTTTTCAGTTGATTTGTATTGTATGGCTATTCAGTTGATTTTTTAATGACTTTTCAGTTGATTTTTATTGTATTGCTTTTCAGTTGATTTTGTATGACTTTTCAGTTGATTTGTACGGTTTTTCAATTGATTTGTATGACTTTTCAGTTGATTTGTAGACTTTTCAGTCGATTTGTATGCAGTTGATTTGCATGGCTTTTCAGTTGATTTGAATGATTTTCAGTCGATTTGTATGACTTTTCAGTTGATTAGTATGACTTTTCAGGGCCTTTTGCAGCATCTTGTCCCCAGGTTCGTATTTATTTTTCATCGGATTTGACCTTTACCAGTTTTGCTAACTTGCTTTTGCTCGGCACTATATAGCCAGGATTGTGCTAAAGTGCCGTGAAACACAGTACATACATACATACCCGTTTTTTGTTTAATTATTTAAAATTCGGATACAATGTTCATCGTAGTTTAGTTTCCATTTTATTTCTACTGTGGTCGCTGTAACAGTGGGTATCTTGTATACATACTCACTCTTCCGTGCTTATAGCTATCACGTAGTTGAGACGTCATGCCAAAACCCGAGTCCTATGCAATTGTTATGCTCATTACCAACAATTATAAATTCCTCGTATCCTTTAAGTTAAAGTAATGTACCCGGTACATATTGAAGGTATGTAAAAACAGTTGTTGTGACGGTAGAAGAAACCTAAAACTGAACACGGGGAGAGAGAGCCACCGATACTGTAATCGCACACTTAGGTTTGGTGCATTATAGCGCAAAGGATCAATCCCAGGTCCCTGGTATCCTATTTAGCTATCTGCCTACCTGTCTTGATATCTGTCTTTCAGTCTCTGTATGTATGTATGTATGTATGTATGTATGTATGTATGTATGTATGTATGTATGTATGTATGTATGTATGTATGTATGTATGTATGTATGTATGTATGTATGTATGTATGTATGTATGTATGTATGTATGTATGTATGCATATATGTGTGTGTACAAGGTAGGTACGTAGGTAGGCACGTCATGGAAGGATATATTTACTTTGAAACTGAAAAGTAATTTAAGTAAATACATATACAACAATATATACAATACAAAATAAAACTTTGTCACAATTTTGCGGTGGAGGTGGGATGGGGTGGGGTGGGGTGGGGAGATAATCTTTGTAAGGCAAGAAGGTAGTCATGCTGTGTAAGAGGTTGGTATCTAGTCAGTTTGGTATGTGCATATTTTTGTTTAGTTTGAGTCAAATGGAAAAGATGTCCAAATGTTAGAGAGTCTTTCATTGGTAAATTCAATATAGGCGCTTAAAATTGGGTATTTACTACGAGAGAAATCTTTTTTTTTTGCTGATATTGGCCACAGATATATAAATAATTAATGTAGGACCGATGGTCTTTGTTTTACAATTTCTGATGGAAAATATAAATTTCTTTAATTAAATGTTCAGATACAATGTAGGATTATTAAAAATAGCGCCAAGTAAGCTAATTTGAACGTGTGATGACAAACGTGTGTTGTCCAAAATACTTCGAAAATAGACACATACAAAAATATCGCGAATCAGACGGTTCGAAAGATGGATACAAAAGCTGGAGCTGCCATTGCAACACCCCATGGCACCATCTCGAGCCGGTTACCGGATAAAGCCTCAATTTTTACTGCGGAAATTACTTGTATATTGAAATCTCTAAAGAAAACAAATTTCATCATCTTTTCGGACTCACTTTTTATGTTGAAAGACTTGCAAAATTTTGAATCTGACAACCCGTTAATATCCCAGATAATGTGCTCATACAATCTGGGAAAAGTATTTTATACTGTTAGCTGCCTATTCATATTGGTATAAAGAGTAATGAAAGGGCAAGCAAAGCAGCCAAAGCTGCCCTGCAATCACCCATTTCCGAATGGCAGATTTCATATACCGATTTCAAATATTGTATAAATCATCACGTTCGTCATACTTGGCAAAATATGTACAATGACAATTCCACAAACTTAAGAACATCAAACCCACGATTGGAGAGTGGCATTCATCATATAGAACAAATTGCAAAGATGAGGTCATATTGTGCCAGTCGCGTATCGGACACACATATGTTACTCATGCATACCTCGTGAAGGGTGAGCCTTTACTGGAATGCATACCATGCAAGTGTCCATTGACAGTGGAACACATCCTTGTCGAGTGTGTCGATTTCCACCCTGCGAGACAGAAGTATTTTGACGTGAACTGCATGAAGACACTATGGGGACGTAGGAGAAAATCTTGGACTCTTGAACGGAATGCGGTTTATACAACAATTTTTTGTAAAGATTTTACATGTGTTACCTTCCTCTGATATTTTATATACATTTTACAGAAATTAAACATCTTTACATGTTATATTTTATCTTGTTATACATACATACATACATACATACATACATACATACATACATACATACATACATACATACATACATACATACATACATACATACGTACATACATACATACATACATACATACATACATACATACATACATACATACATACATACATACATACATACATACATACATACATACATACATACATACATACATACATACATACATACATACAGGGAATAAAACATTGAAAGTAATTATACCTTGGGGCATCATTTATTTAAAACAAATCTAATATTTCCAGCTGAAGATTAAATGTAATTGTTCCTATATGTGAAATGTATCTGGAACAACGCAACGTAGGGATACGGGAGCAATATTAATGGCTTTCCGAAGCAAATCCCCAGGTTCTTTAAAAATCAAATATTGCTTAATTTGACCCCACCCCCATCTCACACATTGATCCTGGGGTCAAAACTTAAAATCCGCTATGACTCCACTTAGTTGTTGTAGAATTAGTCAAAATGTCACTATACTTGTATTTAAAGAAACAAACAAACAAATACAAAATTTAAAAAAAAAAATCCCAATAACAACAAGAAACAGAAAACATAGTTAACCTTTTGACCTCCTTCGATGTATAAAAAATACCCTTCTTGCATATGGTTGCCATAAAGATGGCAAACTCTAGCTGATTTGGTGATTTTTTCAATCGGCGGTTAAGGAGAAGATAGAGTTACGGACATACAGACAGAACAGACGTATGGATGATATCTCAATATCTCAGACGCTTAAGCATGGATCTAAAAAGCGAGTAAAAGAACGCCAATAGTGTTGACTTTTTGCCTGGGTCAACGTAAAGCAATGGGTATTGTGTCTGCCAATCTCTTTCTCTCGCTCTGTGCTGAGATTCTCTAAGATACCCTTTTGGTTTTGGCGATTGGATTTGGTGCAAGAGGCCGCTACAAAAAGTTAAGATTGCATCATAATGCTATTTAAAATTCCTCTTCTTCGTCATCTTTAAGAAGCAAATCAGAAAAAAGAGCTGAATAAAGGAAGAAAACATAAATAGGGCGAAAGTAAAAAAAAATTGTGATTACCTAAACAAATAATTTGGTTCAAGACCTGATACTATGACGTTGTAAGTATAATGACAATTTATGTGCATACAATAAAAATCAGAGAAAGAAGGCAGAACAAATATTAGAAACATATTACAGTTACCGTCTAAATGTCCTAATCACAAGTCCAAAATAATAGAATGAATTCCAATAGCCTTGAATGTCCAGATGTACCACAAAGATGTAATCCAGAATGTATCTGAATGAGTTCACATAAATCCCAAATACATGTATTAATCCAAAAGTCAATTAGCACTTTAGTAATTCTAATGAATATTTTAAATTATCAATTCCTCTCATATTATATCTGATTTCAACAACACAACTGTAATTACTAAAATAGATTCCTTACAGACTGATCTTTGGAACCGGAATTCTAGAACAGGAATGAATTTGTTTAGTTGAATAATAACTTTCCAAAATAGAAGAAAATTACTCTGATTTGCTCGTTCTGTAAATACAAATGTTTTTCTCTCACGAATTAACATATTTACAGTTAAGCTAGAACTCTTGTGAAATTTGCACCTTTAAATTGCTACTGACAGTTATGAATAAATGTAATTCAACCCTATAATTTTTTTTTCTCATTTGGTAAACATTTCTTTGATATAACGCACTGAAGACTGACGTCACACGACAGCTTAAAATACCATATTCCACTTGAGGAAAAGGAATTGGGCACCTGCTGATTCAAATTCATTTGATATATCTGCCATGCTGTAACTTCCTGTGCAGCATATGAATCGTCAGCTGTTTGAATGATCACTGAAGACGATTACAATTGTTATCATTGCGACCACAGTTTCTTCATATTCAACATAATATAAAGTAAGTATTGTTTTCTCTATAGATGATTTGTCTCTGTTTTTGTAAATATATGCAGACGATGCAGTCATTTTTGCAAAAGCTGAATAGTCATTACAAATAATGCTGAATAATTTGGAATCATATACTCGTTCTTGGAACCTTAAGGTTAACACTAGTAGAAGAAAATACAAATTAGTAGGACCGAGTTTCCCAAACCAAAAACGGAAATGGGAACACATTTTCAGACTGAAGATGATAGCTTGAAACTTAATGAGAACACGAACACTTTGGCTTCAAACCCGGTGAGACTTAGAAAAAAAAGTCAAACTTGGAAGATATATCTCCAAGACGGGCAAATAAAACAAAGAGGACCTGCTCCGTGGCCTAATGGCCCACGCAAAAGGAAATAGCAGAAATAGAAGAAATCTTAAGTAGGGAGTGCACAAACACGCTCTGTAACAAAACAAATATTGGATCTAGTGCCTCTCTTAAAACAATACAAGAAGCTTCCAAAAATAAAACGAAAATAAATAACAATGGCAACAATAACATTATAACAACAACAGCAGAAAAAACAAAGCATCAGCAATAAACAAAGCAACAAGAGTAGCAACAGCAACAAAGCAACAATCAAAGCAACGATTTAGACAACAAAGAGAAATGCAATAGCAAAAGCAGCAGCAATAAACACAATGACATCAACAAATCACAAGTGAAAAAAACACTTCGCAATGTATTTTAAAACATTTAAAAATAATACATTCTTCTTAGTATTATTAAATATTGTATAGAAGCCGTAGTTATTCTAAATGCTTATAACCGGTGGCTATTTATGGTAACCACGCTCAGAAACATTTCCACAAACCTTAATGGTGTTGGAAACAAAAATAGAAAAATAAATACATAACAAATACAGTAATAATGATATTATCTTACTTCAAGAAACACATTCTATAAATGACGAATTAAGAGTATATTTGGAGAAAAAAGTAAACGCTATTGTGACTATAAATGAAAATGAAAAATAAATAAAAATCTGGAGTAGTGATAATAGTCAGTTATAAACAATGTAAAATACAATGTCCAAATATTTTATAAATGTATATATATACATAATTCGGAAATTTTGAAAATCAAAAGTAAAAGTTTTTTAAAAAGAAATTTAATTGTTGAAGGAGTCTTTAACTGTATAGAAAGTGAGGTAGATAGAAGTACTGGTTTTAACAATAAAGGACGCACATCTACTAGAACCTATTCAAATTTTAATTGAGAAAAATAAATTAATATATATTTTTAGGCAACTAAATGTGGATAAAAGAGATCACACCTTTATTTTTAAACAAGGGGTGGGAGGCAGAATATATACATTTTGTGCAATGATAGAATGTGAGAAATACATAAAACGATGTGAAATAGATATATAATTACTTTCTGATAATTTTCCAGTAAATCTTATAATGCTTGGGGGAAAAAAATGTTGCCCGGGAGTGTGAAAGAACAACTCAGTTCTTGAAGGTGAAGATTATTACATTAAGAGGGTGCATTTATTCGATGACATTTACGAACGGGGAAGCGGCGATATATATAGCTGACTGGGAGAAATTAACGTAAAAATGAAATCAGTGACAAAAAGTTTTCTTTGCAGAAAATAAAAGATGACAGATAATATCGATAAAGAGTGTATTAATATAAAGAATAGTTTTACCACAAATTCAAATGAAAAGGAAAAAGCAAAAGAGATGTGTGAATCTTGACAGCAATAAAGACAGGGTGTATGAAAATATGAGCAAGAAAATATTGGAACCAGAATCCAAAAGCAAGTAAAATATAGAGAAGAGAGGAAGTTAAGAGAAGAAAGGAGAGATCCCGTGATAATCTGATATGAGAAAAAAAAGGATAACGGTGACAAATGAAATAATACAAGAAATTCATAACTATTTTAAAAGCCTATACTATTATTACTCTAAACAATTTTATACAACAAGACATTAGGGACAAAAATGTTCACAGTCTTGAATGTATACAAATAGCTGAGTCCTCAAGAAAAGAATGTGACAGTTTAATAACAATTGGTGAAATTAGGGAAGTAATAAAAGAATTAAATAAGGTAAATAAATCGAGTCAGACAGTTTAATGCAAACATTTAAAAACAAGGATGAATGACGCATTCAACAAAAGATGGAATGATTACCCTTTTATCTAAACGGAAAGAGAAACCAGAGATTGAGAAAATTTGAGACCGATTCAACTATTAAACACATATAAAATTTTGAGTAAATGTTTGGCTAGTAGAATTACAAATGTATAGGACAAATCATAAATATCAATCAAAGCTGTAGATATAAAAGGCAGAACGATATAAATAACACCAAAGCATAATAGATTTTAGAAATTGGAAATGAGAAAAAGGGGTTATGATTTTATTCGATGAAGAAAAGGCTTTCCACAGGATTTAATACAGTTTTATAGATACTGTTTTTAGGCATTTTGGTTTTGGAGTAAACTTCTGGATATGAGTGCAAATGCTTAATAATAACGCTTTTTCTTGGTCCAAATAATGGGTCTAAAACAAAGAAATCTCAAACAGAATGATCTGTAAAGCTCGTTGTCTATGCTTCTATATGTAATAGCAAAATATACACTTTGCACAAGAATTAAGAAAAATAGAGAATAGGTATTTATATTCTCAATATAGAAAAAGAGATTAAAATGTTACAACGCGCGGATGATTGCACGAATTTTATTCTAGATCGATATTCATTGAAACAGTTCGAAAAATAACTTGATGATTTTGGTAAAGCTTCAGTTTAAAACAAAATCTCAAACCGAAATTACTTATTATTAGATATTTGCTAGACAACCATCCAGGGTTATCGCCACATTATATAAAAGAACTTGTTAAGCTCTTGGAATATGTTATGGACACAATGTAAAGGAAGAGACTTTCACAACTGTCTTGGAAAATATTAAATTACATAAAGAAATTTTGAAATTGTCTAAAATAAACGGAATCGACTTAGTCCAGATAGCAAACAAAAAACAAAAACATATTTATAGTAGCCTCTGGTAAACGATGAACTCTGTTTATTTTGAAAATGAGCGCTTGAACAAATTTGATAACCTAATTATACACTTTATATGGATGGGATGCGGCGAGGGGGGGGGGGGGGAGAGCGGCCCATTATATTAAAAAGAAGCGGCCCATTATATTAAAAAGAAGACGATGTATAAAAGCAAAAACTGACGGGGTATTAAATGTGCACAAAAATTACGGGGTATTAAATGTGCCCAACCGATAAGCGAAGAAAGAGACCTTCAAGTTGAATAGACTCAGAAATGTGTCAAATAAAAAGGATTATCTATGAATAACAATACATTTATTGGTTTGGATACACATTAAAGAGTACTTGAACCGCCCAGGAATCTAAAGGAAATTAAACAAGCTTATTTTTCAAAAATTGGGATCAGGAGGAAAAATATGCAAAACAAACGATACTAAATACTAAAAAGGAATATAATTTCATTAGAAAAAAAGAAAATCAGAAAGTACGAAACAAAATAGAATCAGAAAATTTAATTGTAAATGGACAAAAAGCATGGCAAATGGGGGCTAAATCAGGTAAAACTATAACACAATTTAGAATATTCACCTATTTTCATAACGTATGGATGACAGGGGAGTTAGCATGTAAGGTATGTGAGAGACATATGATAAATCACATCCCTCCGTGCCCGCGCTCAAAGCCAAATTTAATTATTGACTTGATAAAAACTTTATAAAAACTGAATATGGAGATTATGATGAAAACTATATAATATACTCAAATAAATTGGTGAAATGACCAGATAGATAGATAGATAGATAGATAGATAGATAGATAGATAGATAGATAGATAGATAGATAGATAGATAGATAGATAGATAGATAGATTAATAAAATTAATAATAAGAAGAATAAGAATGATGTGGTAGAGTGTATACTGCAGGTAAATATATTATGTCTAAGAATAACATAGGAGTTTATTTATTTTATAGAAGTTACCTTTTCCCTAAGTATTTAAGTATAATGACCAAAGTTTTAATTATAATCACAGTAATCCCAGAAACTGTAAATCCTATGCTATTTTTAACAAAACAATTCTGACCTGAGACAATAAGCACGTACAGGTAATCTTAAGCCACGGCTCTTGTCAAACAGAGGAAAATCAGCTTTGAGGTTTAGTAACTACTGAGAGCTGGCCGGGGTGGCTGTCAGAAAACAGCTATTGATGGGGTTGGGAATGGGCACATCGTCTTGACGCAGGTCACCTGACAGGCCTTCTAACTTCTTCATTGCTGGAGGTCTAGATGTCTATAGAAATAAATAATTATTACCTAACGTTTCTTTTTCAACTTTATTTGTCTTGTTTCTATTCGAGATTCAATGTCACCCACACATGTACCTCATACACTCTACGATAAATGGTCAAAGTTTTTGTGCAAAATAAAAAAAAAAGGAAACAGAAAAATAAGGAGGCACTATTTGAATACAAACAGTCATTTACTGGATAAAAGAGACTTATTAAAAACAAACAGTCATTTACGGGATAAAAGAGACTATTTGAATCATTAGATGCAGGAAACGTTACTGTTATAATCCTTTAAAAAAAAATGTCGGAATTTCTTTTATCTGTGTAATAATACACCTTACTTGTCAATAGTGTTAACCACATAGGGATAGAATGGGAAACATTCCCGAAAAACAGCGCTTTCCACCGTAAAATATATAATACTCTGAAAATCGTCGTTTTTGAAGTGGATATAAAAAAAAGATATTTTCTCGAAAAGCAGAAACAGTTCATATTATTACTCCTGGTATCGCCACTTGTGACAACACATTGTTTCCACTTGACTCGTAAAATATTTTCTAATATCTACTCAAAGACGTAGATATAACCAACACACGCTTACACACACACACACACACACACACACACACACACGCACACACGCACACAAACAAACACACACACACACACACACACACATATATATATATATATATATATATATATATATATATATATATATATATATATATATATATATATACACTATATTGATTTACTTGTAAGATTTGCCCTGATAATTTACTAAGTCAAATCACGCTAACATGAAAATTCCTTAATTTTTTTCTTTCTTCTTTTTATTACACCTGTCCGTCCAAGTGTTGACTCCGTATCACACACTTTCATCTACGTGTCTTTTATTTTGTTTTTCCAGATCGTAACACACCAACTGAATTGATATTGTGGTTTGTACCATTTGATTTATTCACCTCTTTTCTTACGTCACCCTCTAGTAAACATCGCTTGCATGGATGAAGAAGCTTCTCTCTGTGCGACAGGATCATATTTGTATCCCAGCAGTGGACTTAGCAACATGTCTCCTTTGCTGATGTTATCAACAAAGTGATTTGACTCATTTTAAATGAACACCCAGTGTTCACTTTCTATTGACCTAACTTATATATTCTGAGTATCTTCCACGATTGTTAATAGGCGTTAAAATTCTTCATTACAGTACTTGAAAATTTCAGATCGTTTTGAATAGACACATACTCTAATGAATTTATAACTATTTCAGCATGCAAGCTGATTAATCAATGGTATCGATGTAGAATTTGGGACTAAAGTAAAACAAAGTGGGTCACCAATTACTGATATTTACAGAAAGGCATCAAACAAGTTTGGACGTTTTCATTAGTTCAAAGTAACTGTTAAAGTCGGATAGCAAGTAAAGTACAACGAGTAAAATGAATAAAAGCGATGAAAACAAACAAACACAGAAAAAGACAAAAATACACCACTAGAAATATTTCAGAATGAAGCATAAATACAATTTTAAACATTCCTACAGATAGATACACAAACAAAAAAGTTGATAAGTACATATATATATATATATATATATATATATATATATATATATGTGTGTGTGTGTGTGTGTGTCTTAACTATCATATTTGTCCGTCTCTGAGAGCATCCATGTACGTTTGTCTCTGTATATTTGGTTTTAGTTCGCATGCACATTACTCTGTGTTATTGTTTGTCCGATTGTCTTTTTGAAGGAGTTTTGCTGTATATAATTACTGTGAATGTCAGTGATAATAGATTTAAGTACAAAAGTCAAATCTTACGAATATCTTGAGAATTAATTCATAAAATAAAACTTGGCTACAAAATAAAACTTGGCTACGTGGCCATTTCGTCATTACAGTGGCGAATCATCCAGAAAAAAGTTGTGAAAGAAGTCGCTTTGCAATTCCGAGTATGTGACTGGAGTGAATTTATCGTCTCGTTTAACAGTGAATTATTGCTGTATTAGTGTCAACTTGTAATAACTTGTTTGACGTTGTAATCACTTTTTAGAGTTAAGTGTTTTAAATTTAATAGAATTGCTTTTAAAATATATCCTTATTGTACGAGAAAGTGATCTTTTTATTGCTGATGACGACAAGTTACAAGCTTTGGGGATTATTTTGAGCTTATCTTGTCATTAAAATTCATACAGTTTACTGGAATGAAGAGGTTTTTGGGTCTAATTGTGTGTTTTATAATCTCTCTTTGATGTAGCCCATTTGATAAAGAACACCTTTACTTTTATAAATTTGTCGCTTTAATACTGGAGTGATTTATATTAGGCGTTTGTAAAATCTATTTAAATGTTTCCATAAAGCGCTCTTTAATATTTGTGTTTAGGACAAGCAATATGGTATTACAATGTCAATACATATAAATTACGCTCACAATTAGACATGGGGAGAGCATTCATCTTGGCATTACCGTATGCACTCACAATAAGACACGCGAAGAGTATTCATCTTGGCATTACCGTATGCACTCACAAAAAGACATGGGGAGAGTATTCATCTTGGCATTACCGTATTCACTCACAATAAGACATGGGGAGAGTATTCGTCTTAGCATTACCGTATGCACTCACAAAAAGATATGGGGAGAGTATTCGTCTTGGCATTACCGTATGCACTCACAGTAAGACATGGGGAGAATATTCATCTTGGCATTACCGTATGTACTCACAGTAAGACATGGGGAGAGTATTCATCTTGGCATTACGGTATGCACTCACAAAAATACATGGGGAGAGTATTCATCTTGGCATTACCGTATGCACTCACAAAAAGACATAGGGAGAGTATTCATCTTGGCATTACGGTATGCACTCACAAAAAGACATGGGGAGCGTATTCATCTTGGCATTATCGTATGCACTCACAATAAGACATGGGGAGAGTATTCATCTTGGCAATACCGTATGCACTCACAAAAAGACATGGGGAGAGTATTCATCTTGAAGTTCAAGTAAGTTAATTGCTTCCAATAAAAAGGAAACACTACATATTAATGTCCTGTCATTCTAGCCTTTTGTGAGTCCATACGGAAACGCCAAGATGAATACTCTCCCCATGTCTTACTGTGAGTGAAGAGGGTAATGACAAGGCTAGAGTGACAGGACATAAATATGTAGTGTTTCCTTTTTACTGGAAGCAATTAACTTACTTGAACTTATGACATCTTTAATTTACATCAACTGTAACTTGAACTGTATAGCACCGTTAATTTACATTAAATATAACTTGAACTTTATAACACCTTTAATAATTCATTAAATATAACTGTGATATTAGGCTTCATTTACTAACAGATCATAGTGATTGTTAGGTGAATAAACTTTGCCGTGATAGTTTAAACTTTAAATCAGTATTTAAAAAAGCGAAAAATTATCAAAAAGGAATAGAAAGAGATCTTTTATGAATTTCACTCTGAATTCGAGCGATTTGTGAGCTCAGAATTATAACTAAAATTGTTAGGCATACTGTTAGTATAGTGTAATCTTCCTCCATTCCCTTTCAGTTCCCTTCCTAAGCTAAAATAATACCCAAAGAGAAACTTAGTAAGGAGTATTTAAACTGTGTTGACGGTTCAGAGCTCGCCATGGTGAAGGAAAGTTTCGACAGTGTCGAGAAAGCCAAGATCCATTGGCTGAAAGCGGAGATAAATGTAACCCATCTCCCTAGCGCCCTATCTCCCCCTATCCCTCCCCCACCCCATAGCCTGTGCCCAAACCCACGACGATGCTAACCCAACCCATGGACACCTCTTGCCAAATAAAATAGAGACCTTTAGGGATTAATACAATTAATCATATGCTCTTGTGTAGGATTGGAAAATCCCACCCAAGGGTCTGAATTCGAAAGTATGACTGAAGCTTTGCGAGTTCCTGCCAAGATATTCTGATCCTGAGGAGAGGATTTTCCTATCTCACACCAACGTATATGAGAAAAGCGTGTCAACGGTTTGGATACAGCTTAAAAATTAGAAAGGTTTAATAAAGTTGTTATGTCATTAGAGAAAGCTCAAAAAGTTTAATAAAGTTTTTATGTCATTAGAGAAAGCTCAAAAAGTTTAATTTACAACAAATAATTTTTTCATAAACACAAAGCTTTCTGTTAATAGCCTTCTAATTTGTCCCTTCAATACTAAAAGTGCAAGACACAACGTAGATGTTGATGATATCGTAAGCATGATGACGTCATCTACAACGTGAACGAGTACACTCGTGTGAGATTAATAGAATCTATGTTGGTATTTGCACTGAGACATGAAAATCCAAGTCGAGGGGTTACATTATTTGTCTCCCTCGAGGAAAAAGCAGTTCCAGCCTCGTTTGAGAGTATGGTGATACGGAATCAGAAAACGTCGGTATCGTTTTCCACTTCTAGATCTTTCTTGAGCGAAAATTGATAAGTATATAAAAAAAGGAAAACCACTTGGACATGAACTGTGAAGAAATTATAGATAGCCAATAATTCTTACAGTCGTTGAAAAGTTCTTGTGGAAAGTAATTTCATTAATATACCATCACATCAGTGGTAAAGTGGTAAATGTGTTTTTAATCTCAAAATGATTGTGTAATTCTCCTATTGTTTAGGGTGTACAAATTACCGATAAAGGATGTGTATTTCGTGAGTGTTTGCCTTTGACAAAGGGACCAGAAAGGATATATATATAATTTGCAAAGCCACTTTTCCTAACAGTAGCTCTTTTCTAGGAGTCAACGTTTCCTGTGCATGATGGGAAAAATACATGCTGCTTGGGTCAACTTACTTTAATCAACAAAGTACGAGCTTTCACCATAGCTGATTAGATTATGAAACAATGCGTACACAGACACCCACACATTCAGGCATTACTGTTACTTTGCTCATGCCCCCTTCCCTTGTGAAATCACATTTCATTTCAAAGTCACACCGAATACTCTCGCCAAATTACGCACAGTTTAAGCAATGATCTGCGGTGACATAATTGGCCTGAAGAGTAGGGTCTACGCTGTTTGTTCGTTCTGTGTCTGATTTTACGCGAACAACGGAGACAGTCTTCCGACCCATTCCGAGACTATTGTGTATACTCGCGTATAATGCAAGTCCAAATTTAAACAACATAGACCCTGATCTGCCGTCGCATAATGCGCCGGCAGATCAGGGTCTATGTTGTTTGTTCGACTGATTAGTCCTTACAAACTGCATATACCCAGATCTGCCGGCGCATTAAGCGACGGCAGATCTTGGTCTATGCAGTTTGGAGTTAGTAGGAATTATACGCGAGTATAGAAGGTATATTGTTCGCATTTTGGGCGCAGCCTACACTGAAAAATACTATACATGCTGCTTGAACCGTTCCGAAAGATACGAACATATTATTGCTTTGTCTAATTGATTCTGAAACAAAAGAGAGCTGAATTTAAATTTTAGCGTCACTGACTGGATGGTGAATCCAATACAAGGTAACACAAATGACTTTGAAAAATCTATGATCATGAAAACCCTTCATTAGTTACCGGTTTGGGCTTATTTTCAATTGACTTTTAAACGTACGACTTGACCTTAACACATAAATAAGAATTTCATGACACTTATCATTTTTTAAAATACCAATTAATCAATTAATCAGAGAAGTCAAAAGAATCCAATTATTTGGAAAAACTAATATCCAGCATTAAGGTCCAGGATTAAGGTATCAACTTTTAAGTACTGGATAATTACAATAAATATAACACATTTTAATAATATTAAAATTTCAAAAGAGATATTATAAAGAAACTACAGACCTCAACCGTATCTTAGCAAATGACAATTTATTCAGCAGTGATTCAGCAAGAAAAATTTAAGAATGACAAAACTCTACAGGTGTACATGTTTGTTCTGTTTGTTCTGTTCCGCTGTCCCTTGACTAGCAATAGAATTGAGTCTTTTCAAAATTTTCAAATGTTCCTACGATTCTGAATTTTTTACTTATCCTTGGACATACTCCTGTATAATTTTTCATTAATTTTTAAATAATCCTTAGACATACTCCTGTATAATTTTTAATCAATTTTTAAATTATCCTTGGACATACCCCAGTATAATTTTTAATTAGTTTTTAAATTATCGTTGGACATACCCCCAGTATAATTTTTCAATAATTTTTAAATTATCCTTGGACATACTCCAGTATAATTTTTAATTAATTTTTAAATTATCCTTGGACATACTCCTGTATAATTTTTAATTAATTTTTAAATTATCCTTGGACATACTCCTGTATAATTTTCCATTAATATTTAAGATGTTCTTAAATATTCTTATCCTATATTTCAATAATTCACAAAGAAGCACGTTATAGAAATTACGAAATATGTGTTACTCAATAGATTTAACATCACAAGGACAAGATATGATTGGCTGCCACCCGAGGTTAACCTCTCATGACGTACATAGGACTGTAGAGCTGGCTCCTACCACTGCACTAGATCTCCTACAGAAATCACATGGTTACTATTATTAGATTGAGTAGGTAATCCCTGTAACTGTCGTTCGTACGGACAACTAGTTGTGTTAAATGTATATTAAACTGATTATAATAAAGAACGGCGATTTCAAACTGGAAATGTTAAAATTGTACAATGCATATGTCCGAGTTCGTATCTTTAATTCAACTGAAGTAAGTTGTAAAATATTTTTTGTTAGTCGTACACTCTGAACATATTTTCAATTTTATGGACAGTCATGGTACAGCAATCAGACTATACCGAATGCATTCACTAACGATATGACTGTGTCTGCATTGTTATGTTGTGCCTTGTGATCACAGTAATGAATTACCGAGCGTGTACTCCATGAGATTTTGTTAAATTTTACGTCGAGCCTTACATGTATTAAATCAGTTGATAGGTCTATCTAACGCATTTGCACGTCTCTATAAATAGCACTCACACATGCACATGAATATACATTACAAGGTGTTTAGGTAATACGTATTTATCGACTGTATGGTAGACCTGACTTCGTCGGATAAATGTATAACTATTTATGAAACTCTATTAGTTTAGTTTACATTCTAATTAGTCGTAATGTTTAAATGAAGTTGAATGATCCACGTGCACTCATTCTTCTGAGACATTTGACAGATGTCTTGAGAACTCCATAAACGCAATTTTTAAAAATCTATACAGACAGACAAGGACATAGACAGATAATCTTACCTATCATGTGTCTGTCTGTCTGTCTGCATGTATGCAAATATATGTATGTCTGTCCGTATATTTATTGTTTTGTTTGCATGTATGTTAATTTGTGAAATGACTGGTCCGATTGTCTGTATCAGATAGTATAGTGCGACTGAGATAAATCTACAATGTGTTTATGTAAATATATTAGTAAACACAAGACGGTATGATCCAACTTTAAAAACATTATTAATTATTGTAGGTCTAAGACTCAACTAGTTATTTCGGTCATTCTTCTAAAAGTTCTCAATACTTATCTAATGCTATTGTTTGCAGTCTATGATTTCTTGTAAGATGGACTCGACCCAGCGTGTTTGTTTATTATTGAAGATTTATCTCTAAGCTATAACGTTGAATAAGAGGTATAATAGCTGTATAAACAAACAAAAAAAAAAAAAGGATGATTTCGGTGAAAATGTGAGAATATATGCAAGGAATCGAATTTACCACAGTGATATTGTGTAATTTCCAGTAACAAAGTCATCAAGAAAGACAGCTGTAAAAAGATTCGCTTTCCAACTAAGAGTCTATGGTTTGAGCGCAGGTGCCGTCTCATGCAACAGTAGAATGTTGCTGAGTTGGTGTCAGTTAACATGGAAATAGCTTGTATGCATTAATTTCGTAAGTTGAGCATTGCATTTTTTGTGTAGACATAAGTTTACTCAAAAAAGCAATAATTTAGGACAGTGACTTTTACAAACACATATCCTACATATAATGTTTAAAAATGTGCCTTTTGTCAAATTATTCCCTGTTTTCAAATATAATTTTTATTTTTATTTTCATTTACTCATTTCTTACTTGGATTGACACAGTGAACATTGTTGTTTGCGTAGGGATGGCATCACCAAAGAGCGATTGGATTCATCTTCTACTACAGCGTAAACATGAAACTATTTTGCTTATTTATTTTGTTTATTTCTGCATTTAAACATTAAATCTGTGGTATGGCAAGCTTGAAGTCAATCTCGGCAACAACAGACGTTGCACTCAAATTTTGATAGCCACTTAATTCCGGTTTGTAATCAACACTAACCCATCCCCGATTTTTCCATCGTTTTTAAGAAGACAACCCAACTCTTTCTCCAGCCATTGAAGAGTTTAACATATGTGATGCCAAATATTACAGAAATTTTTAAGTATAGTCAGGTTTACATGACATACAGCTGTACGAGAGAGAGAGAGAGATTGATTGATATCTTTATCTCCTCCGTGTTACGAAGAGTACAATCAGTCATACAATACATAGAGAATGTTAAACTCTCCAGCCATTGGAGAGTTTAACATATGTGATGCCAAATATTACAGAAATTTTTAAGTATAGTCAGGTTTACATGACATACCTCTGTACGAGAGAGAGAGAGAGAGAGAGAGAGAGAGAGAGAGAGAGAGAGAGAGAGAGAGAGATGTGTTAATTAATGCTTTCATTCTTTGTTATACTGGTGCAAATGTACCTGGATTTACCTAATTAATAGAAGTATGTCTCGGTACAGTTTCTTTAATACATTAAAATCATCAAAAGGTATCACACAGCAGGTAAATCTATATTTTGAGCTTTTTTAATTGTTACCATTCAGAGGTTTAATGAATGCATGTGGACCTACGTCAGATTCCATCAAAGGAAAGAAATCTGAGTTAAAATTATAAAATATATTAATTTGAATGTTAAGTCGTTCCTTTGATCAAAGCTTCAAAGAAAGCATATTGATATTAGCAGCAGATACACTTGTTAGACTTACCGTGTATAAAAAAAAAAATCACAGTCTTATATTTCGAACTTTTGCATTTAATTTATTAGATAACATAAGAAAAGAAATAGTTTATCATTTTGTTAAATAATGATAGAGTTTACATTCAAAAGCTCGTTTGTACTTGCGACTATTTCTCGCCTTCTGTTAATTCAGTCTGATCCCCTG